>CM072227.1:56000498-56010498 GCA_036851935.1 Coregonus suidteri | reverse complement strand
GGAGAGAGGAGGAAGAGGAGAGGAAAGGGGGAAGAGGAGAGGAGGAAGAGGAGAGGGGGAAAGAGGAGGGGGGAAGAGGAGAGGAGAGGGGGAAGAGGAGAGGAGGAAGAGGAGAGGGGGAAGAGGAGAGAGGGAAGAGGAAGAGGAGAGGGGGAAGAGGAGAGGAGGAAGAGGAGAGGGGGAAGAGTAGAGGAGGAAGAGGAGAGGGGGAAGAGGAGAGGGGGAAGAGGAGAGGGGGAAGAGGAGAGGAGAGGAGGAGGAGGAGAGGATTTTGCTGGTGTCTGCAAAGCTGTTTCTGGGTGAGGATTGTGTACACACACACACACACACAGACACACACAGACACACACAGACACACACACACACACAGACACACACAGACACACACAGACACACACTACAACAAGGTAACTTATACATTGGTCAAATGGCAGCATCACACACAGCATGCCAACTCAGCACTCCTCATGAGGGCAGTCTGCCATGTGTGAGGCAGCAGGACGGTGCTGACTGTGTGATTGACAGATCTTATCTCCTCCCATCACTACTCAGGCTGCTTCCCAAATGGAACCCTATTCCCTACATAGTGCACAGGGCTCTGGTCAAAAGAAGTGCACTATATAGGGAAGAGTGTGCCAATTGGGATGGACCCTCAGTGTCAGCCACACTGTGGATGTAAGCACCAAATCAATGTGTGTGTGTGTGTGTGTGTTGTGTGTGTGTGTGTGTGTGTGTGTGTGTGTGTGTGTGTTGCCTACCTTGCGGGGTTGAAAAGTCGTACTTCACACAGTGTTGGAAGCCTTTCCCCTTGGACTTGAGTGATGTCACGATCAGACAGTTCCCCACAAAGTGAGCTGAGTAACCAATACCTTTACTGGTCCGAAAAACTAGAGAGGAGAGAGGGGGGAGGAGGGGAGAGAGGAGGGGGAGAGAGGAGGGGGGGGGGAGAGAGGAGAGAGGGGGGAGGAGGGGAGAGAGGAGGGGGTTGGAGGAGAGAGGAGAGAGGGGGGAGGAGGGGAGGGGGGGAGAGGAGAGGGGGGTTGAGAGGAGAGAGGGGGGAGGGGAGGAGGGAGGAGAGAGGGGGAGGGGAGGAGAGAGAGAGAGGTGGGGTTGGAGGAGAGAGGAGAGAGGGGGGAGGAGGGGGGAGGGGGGGAGAGAGAGGAGAGGGGGGGGTTGGAGGAGAGAGGAGAGAGGAGGGGGGAGGGGGAGAGAGGAGAGAGGAGGGGGGAGAGGGGGGGGGGGAGGAGAGAGGAGAGAGGAGGGGAGGGGGGGAGGAGGGAGGAGAGAGAGGGAGAGGGGGGGGGAGGAGAGAGGAGAGAGGGGAGGGGGGGGAGGGAGAGGGGGGAGAGGAGAGGGGGGGTTGGAGGAGAGAGGAGAGAGGAGGGGGGGAGAGGGGGGGGGGAGGAGAGGAGGAGAGAGGGGGGAGGAGGGGAGGGGGGGAGAGAGAGGAGGGGGGAGGGGGTTGGAGGAGAGAGGAGAGAGGAGGGGAGGGGGGAGGAGAGAGGAGAGAGGAGGGGAGGGGGGAAAACTTTACATAAACAGTATTTTCATGATGAACCTCAACCTCCTCTTCTTGATGTTAAATCAGCAGCCAGCTGAGTTCAACCAAGTCTCTTTTTCCACCATCCCCAAAACACGTTCTCATCCCTGAAGCTTTCACATGTTAAAACAGCCCAACACTAGTATTAGCCCCCATACAGACTTTAAGCACACTTCAAACAGGCCTAAATCTGTGTGAAGTGAATTCCCAGTGTGTATCCAGCCAGTGTATTGCTGTGTTGTCTCCAGGAGTGATGTGGTGTCGAGGCCTGTGTCAGACAGGGGACTAAAGTAGTAGGGGTGGCTGGGGAAAGGTGATACGGCTCTGGGTTATCAGTCAGGCCACAACAGGGCCTCCCCTCCATCTCTCCCCCACTCCTCTCCGTTCCCACACAGCAGCTCTCTCTCTCTCGGCTCTCAGGAGAGCTCAGCTGTCACCATGACAATGGGTGGTTACCAGGGAGACGGGATTACAAGCTCTCTCCCGGCTTCGGTCAGGGCTCATCCCCTATGATGATGTCATCTGGAGCAGGTAATGCTGGGATACGGAACACAAATCAATGTTCCGTTGTGTAATAGCTTTTACAGAGTTTAGATTTCACAGGCTTCAAAATAGGCAGGCATCTCTTCACGGAACACAGATTTGAATATGGAATAGGGCCTTTATGTTTTATTCACAACCAGAGCTATAGGCAAAGATATAGGCTGCCTGTGAACACATTTAGGACCCACCCATATCTAGAGATATACAATCTATATCTTTGACCACAACACTCTCTGGGTGCAGGCAAAGCCTACTGTCTGCTGAATGATGTTCACTTTGAATATTATACATTCACAGCAAGAACGTCCTGATCAAATTAACTACTGGAGCGCGTACGGGGGCACGTTCAATCTTCTGGTTTGACTATAATAACTAACTGTTAGAAGCTACTGTAATAACTAACAGAAGCTACTGTAATAACTAACTGTTAGAAGCTACTGTAATAACTAACTGTTAGAAGCTACTGTAATAACTACTGTTAGAAGCTGCTGTAATAACTAACTGTTAGAAAGCTGCTGTAATAACTAACTGTTAGAAGCTACTGTAATAACTAACTGTTAGAAGCTACTGTAATAACTAACTGTTAGAAGCTACTGTAATAACTAACTGTTAGAAGCTACTGGATAACTAACTGTTAGAAGCTACTGTAATAACTAACTGTTAGAAGCTACTGTAACAACTAAACTGTTAGAAGCTACTGTAATAACTAACTGTTAGAAGCTACTGTAACAACTAACTGTTAGAAGCTACTGTAATAACTAACTGTTAGAAGCTACTGTAAGTTAGAAGCTACTGTAATAACTAACTGTTAGAAGCTGCTGTAATAACAACTGTTAGAAGCTACTGTAATAACTAACTGTTAGAAGCTACTGTAATAACTAACTGTTTAGAAGCTACTGTAATAACTAACTGTTAGAGGGCTACTGTAATAACTAACTGTTAGAAGCTGTAATAACTAACTGTTAGAAGCTACTGTAATAACTAACTGTTAGAAGCTACTGTAATAAAAACTAACTGTTAGAAGCTACTGTAATAACTAACCGTTAGAAGCTACTGTAATAACTAACTTTTTAGAAGCTACTGTAATAACTAACTGTTAGAAGCTACTGTAATAACTAACTGTTAGAAGCTACTGTAATAACTAACTGTTAGAGGCTACTGTAATAACTAACTGTTAGAAGCTACTGTAATAACTAACTGTTAGAAGCTACTGTAATAACTAACTAGAAAGCCTACTGTAATAAACTAACTGTTAGAAGCTACTGTAATAACTAACTGTTAGAAGCTACTGTAATAACTAACTGTTAGAAGCTACTGTAATAACTAACTGTTAGAAGCTACTGTAATAACTAAATGTTAGAGGCTACTGTAATAAAACTGTTAGAAGCTACTGTAATAACTAACTGTTAGAGGCTACTGTAATAACTAACTGTTAGAAGCTACTGTAATAACTAACTGTTAGAAGCTACTGTAATAACTAACTGTTAGAAGCTACTGTAATAACTAACTGTTAGAGGCTACTGTAATAACTAACTGTTAGAAGCTACTGTAATAACTAACTGTTAGAAGCTACTGTAATAACTAACTGTTAGAAGCTACTGTAATAACTAACTGTTAGAAGCTACTGTAATAAGTTATAAAAAACAGCTAGACACAGGTCTTATTAAAACGTGAGACATGGGCCTGTGCCTGTGTAATGGGAAATTATTTGAATTTACTGTTGATATGGATTGATATGTAATAAACTTGATGGTATGTGTGAGGAGAGACAGACAGATGCATTTCCTTGGGGGAAGGGAAACAGGACTTAACCATGTTTAAGTAAGTACTTGTGTTTCTACCATTGACCTGTTTAACTGCCAGTATCAAATGTCTGCTAGCGTTGAATGTTTATGGTTAAGGTTTGACGGCAGACTGGGCCGGGACACACTGATAACGTATCTGTGACACTGTGTGATTCTGTAGCAGCTGATGTTGTGACTTCCTACAAGGCTCTCCGGCTGGTGTTTACAGAGCATTAGGTGCTGTGTGGTGATGTGACTTCCTACAAGGCTCTCAGGCTGGTGTTTACAGAGCATTAGGTGCTGTGTGGTGATGTGACTTCCTACAAGGCTCTCCGGCTGGTGTTTACAGAGCATTAGGTGCTGTGTGGTGATGTGACTTCCTACAAGGCTCTCCGGCTGGTGTTTACAGAGCATTAGGTGCTGTGTGGTGATGTGACTCCCTACAAGGCTCTCAGGCTGGTGTTTTACAGAGCATTAGGTGCTGTGTAGTGATGTGACTTCCTACAAGGCTCTCAACCTGGTGTTTACAGAGCATTAGGTGCTGTGTGGTGATGAGACTTCCTACAAGGCTCTCCGGCTGGTGTTTACAGAGCATTAGGTGCTGTGTGGTGATGTGACTCCCTACAAGGCTCTCAGGCTGGTGTTTACAGAGCATTAGGTGCTGTGTAGTGATGTGACTTCCTACAAGGCTCTCCGGCTGGTGTTTACAGAGCATTAGGTGCTGTGTGGTGATGTGACTCCCTACAAGGCTCTCAGGCTGGTGTTTACAGAGCATTAGGTGCTGTGTAGTGATGTGACTTCCTACAAGGCTCTCAGGCTGGTGTTTACAGAGCATTAGGTGCTGTGTGGTGATGTGACTTCCTACAAGGCTCTCAGGCTGGTGTTTACAGAGCATTAGGTGCTGTGTGGTGATGTGACTCCCTACAAGGCTCTCAGGGCTGGTGTTTACAGAGCATTAGGTGCTGTGTGGTGATGTGAACTTCCTACAAGGCTCTCAGGCTGGTGTTTACAGAGCATTAGGTGCTGTGTGGTGATGTGAATTCCTACAAGGCTCTCAGGCTGGTGTTTACAGAGCATTAGGTGCTGTGTGGTGATGTGACTTCCTACAAGGCTCTCAGGCTGGTGTTTACAGAGCATTAGGTGCTGTGTGGTGATGTGACTTCCTACAAGGCTCTCAGGCTGGTGTTTACAGAGCATTAGGTGCTGTGTGGTGATGTGACTTCCTACAAGGCTCTCAGGCTGGTGTTTACAGAAGCATTAGGTGCTGTGTGGTGATGTGACTTCCAACAAGGCTCTCAGGCTGGTGTTTACAGAGCATTAGGTGCTGTGTGGTGATGTGACTTCCTACAAGGCTCTCAGGCTGGTGTTTACAGAGCATTAGGTGCTGTGTGGTGATGTGACTTCCTACAAGGCTCTCCGGCTGGTGTTTACAGAGCATTAGGTGCTGTGTGGTGATGTGACTTCCTACAAGGCTCTCCGGCTGGTGTTTACAGAACATTAGGTGCTGTGTGGTGATGTGACTTCCTACAAGGCTCTCCGGCTGGTGTTTACAGAGCATTAGGTGCTGTGTGGTGATGTGACTTCCTACAAGGCTCTCAGGCTGGTGTTTACAGAGCATTAGGTGCTGTGTGGTGATGTGACTTCCTACAAGGCTCTCAGGCTGGTGTTTTTACAGAGCATTAGGTGCTGTGTGGTGATGACTGTGACTTCCTACAAGGCTCTCAGGCTGGTGTTTACAGAGCATTAGGTGCTGTGTGGTGATGTGACTTCCTACAAGGCTCTCAGGCTGGTGTTTACAGAACATTAGGTGCTGTGTGGTGATGTGACTTCCAACAAGGCTCTCAGGCTGGTGTTTACAGAGCATTAGGTGCTGTGTGGTGATGTGACTTCCTACAAAGGCTCTCAGGCTGGTGTTTACAGAGCATTAGGTGCTGTGTGGTGATGTGACTTCCTACAAGGCTCTCCGGCTGGTGTTTACAGAGCATTAGGTGCTGTGTGGTGATGTGACTTCCTACAAGGCTCTCCGGCTGGTGTTTACAGAACATTAGGTGCTGTGTGGTGATGTGACTTCCTACAAGGCTCTCCGGCTGGTGTTTACAGA
The DNA here is from genome assembly GCA_036851935.1 of Coregonus suidteri. Taxonomy (NCBI): domain Eukaryota; kingdom Metazoa; phylum Chordata; class Actinopteri; order Salmoniformes; family Salmonidae; genus Coregonus; species Coregonus suidteri. The sequence continues at coordinate 56,004,530 of CM072227.1, read as the reverse complement.
GCATTAGGTGCTGTGTGGTGATGTGACTTCCTACAAGGCTCTCAGGCTGGTGTTTACAGAGCATTAGGTGCTGTGTGGTGATGTGACTTCCAACAAGGCTCTCAGGCTGGTGTTTACAGAACATTAGGTGCTGTGTGGTGATGTGACTTCCTACAAGGCTCTCCGGCTGGTGTTTACAGAGCATTAGGTGCTGTGTGGTGATGTGACTTCCTACAAGGCTCTCCGGCTGGTGTTTACAGAGCATTAGGTGCTGTGTGGTGATGTGACTTCCTACAAGGCTCTCCGGCTGGTGTTTACAGAGCATTAGGTGCTGTGTGGTGAATGTGACTTCCTACAAGGCTCTCAGGCTGGTGTTTACAGAGCATTAGGTGCTGTGTGGTGATGTGACTTCCTACAAGGCTCTCAGGCTGGTGTTTACAGAGCATTAGGTGCTGTGTGGTGATGTGACTTCCTACAAGGCTCTCAGGCTGGTGTTACAGAGCATTAGGTGCTGTGTGGTGATGTGACTTCCTACAAGGCTCTCAGGCTGGTGTTTACAGAGCATTAGGTGCTGTGTGGTGATGTGACTTCCTACACAAGACTCTCAGGCTGGTGTTTACAGAACATTAGGTGCTGTGTGGTGATGTGACTTCCTACAAGGCTCTCAGGCTGGTGTTTACAGAACATTATGTGCTGTGTGGTGATGTGACTTCCTACAAGGCTCTCAGGCTGGTGTTTACAGAGCATTAGGTGCTGTGTGGTGATGTGACTTCCTACAAGGCTCTCCGGCTGGTGTTTACAGAGCATTAGGTGCTGTGTGGTGATGTGACTTCCTACAAGGCTCTCAGGCTGGTGTTTACAGAGCATTAGGTGCTGTGTGAATAATATATATGGGCCTTCACAATAATAATTTACAGTTTTTACTGATAAGCTGTAAATAACTGTAAATCGCATTGCACTTTGGTTGGTTTCGGGTCTTGCTTTTAATAATACATGTTTCTCAGGAGCACTAGAGAGATCAGTCTCTCTCTGTCAATAAACTCAAACAGAGATTTTTGCGAGCATGTCAGGCTTGAGAGAGAGAGACTGAAGGAGAGAGTGAGAGACTGAAGGAGAGAGTGAGAGACTGAAGGAGAGAGTGAGAGACTGAAGGAGAGAGTGAGAGACTGAAGGAGAGAGAGAGAGACTGAAGGAGAGAGTGAGAGACTGAAGGAGAGAGTGAGAGGTAGCTGTAATAAAAGGTCATAGCTAATGAAGGGTGACTGTGGCTAACGGCCTCCCCCCCCCCCACCCGAGATCTGGGCGATCATCAACGGACTCATCTGACATTTAACACCATGTAAAGTCATTTATCTATTCTTTATTTATGTCTGGATTGTGTTTATTCACTTATTAGTCATTTCTCTATTATCCATCTATATATCCAGAGTTCAGTCACTTATTTTGGGATGCCAGTTCCCCCCCTCTCTCTCTCTCTCTCTCTCTCTCTCTCTGTCTCTGTCTCTGTCTCTGTCTGTCTCTGTCTCTGTCTGTCTCTGTCTCTGTCTCTGTCTCTCTCTCTGTCTCTCTCTCTGTCTCTGTCTCTGTCTCTGTCTCTGTCTCTGTCTCTCTGTCTCTCTCTCTCTCTCTCTCTCTCTCTCTCTCTCTCTCTCTCTCTCTCTCTCTCTCTCTCTCTCTCTCTCTCTCTCTCTCTCTCTCTCTCTCTCTCTCTCTCTCTCTCTCTCTCTCTCTCTCTCTCTCTCTCTCTCTCTCCCCCTGAGGACAAGAACAAAAACTAATCTGCTTAACAACCCTAATAGCACTGTATCAGTTATCAAATGTAATCTATACGTATGAACACCGGGGGAATTTACACAAGATCAGTTAAGAATGTACAGCAGTAGATATATTAGAGTGAGCTATATCAATAAATGTGTATAAACAGGATAACTAAAATACAACGTACAGTAGTTTATGTTAAAGGTTAAGTTAGTTTAGGTTGAGGTTTGGTTAGTTTAGGTTGAGGTTAGGTTAGTTTAGGTTGAGGTTAGGTTAGGTGAGGTTGAGGTTAGGTTAAGTTAGGTTGAGGTTAGGTTGAGTTAGGTTGAGGTTAGGTTAGTTTAGGTTGAGGTTAGGTTAGGTGAGGTTGAGGTTAGGTTAATTTAGGTTGAGGTTAGGTTGAGTTAGGTTGAGGTTAGGTTAGTTTAGGTTTGGTTAGTTTAGGTTGAGGTTAGGTTGAGGTTTGGTTAGGTTGAGGTTTAGGTTAGGTTAGGTTGAGGTTAGGTTAGTTTAGGTTGAGGTTAGGTTGAGGTTTGGTTAGGTTGAGGTTAGGTTAGTTTAGGTTGAGGTTAGGTTAGGTGAGGTTGAGGTTAGGTTGAGTTAGGTTGAGGTTAGGTTAGGTGAGGTTGAGGTTAGGTTAGTTTAGGTTCGGTTTAGTTTAGGTTGAGGTTGAGGTTAGGTTAAGTTAGGTTGAGGTTAGGTTAGGTTGAGTTAGGTTGAGGTTAGGTTAGTTTAGGTTTGGTTAGTTTAGGTTGAGGTTAGGTTAGGTGAGGTTGAGGTTAGGTTAAGTTAGGTTGAGGTTAGGTTGAGTTAGGTTGAGGTTAGGTTAGGTTGAGGTTAGGTTAGGTTTAGGTTCGGTTAGTTTAGGTTGAGGTTAGGTTAGGTGAGGTTGAGGTTAGGTTGAGTTAGGTTGAGGTTAGGTTAGTTTAGGTTCAGTTAGTTTAGGTTGAGGTTAGGTTAGGTGAGGTTGAGGTTAGGTTAAGTTAGGTTGAGGTTAGGTTGAGTTAGGTTGAGGTTAGGTTAGTTTAGGTTTGGTTAGTTTAGGTTGAGGTTAGGTTAGGTGAGGTTGAGGTTAGGTTAAGTTAGGTTGAGGTTAGGTTGAGTTAGTTTGAGGTTAGGTTAGTTTAGGTTTGGTTAGTTTCGGTTAGGTTAAGTTAGGTTGAGGTTAGGTTGAGTTAGGTTGAGGTTAGGTTAGTTTAGGTTGAGGTTAGGTTAGTTTAGGTTGAGGTTCGGTTAGTTTAGGTTGAGGTTAGGTTAGTTTAGGTTGAGGTTAGGTTAGTTGAGGTTGAGGTTAGGTTAGGTTAGGTTAGGTTGAGGTTCGGTTAGTTTAGGTAGAGATTAGGTTAGTTTAGGTTGAGGTTAGGTTAGTTGAGGTTTGGTTAGTTTAGGTTGAGGTTAGGTTAGTTGAGGTTCGGTTAGTTTAGGTTGAGGTTAGGTTAGGGGAGGTTGTAGTTCTCACCAGTAGAGGTATGGTTTGTCCTTGTCTACGTTGATGTTGTTGAGGGGATCTTGTCTGAACCAGGTGTTGAGAGTGAAGCCGTTCTGATAAGGCCACTTAGCGATGGGTGGCAACGCTATGGCCTGTGGGAGGAGACAGAACACACCATCAGCAAATCACAATCACAGACACAACACATCAGCCAATCACAATGACAGACACAACACATCAAGTCACCGACAGGAAGTCTATCAAGTCACTGACAGGAACCTAGCACCAAAAAATGGACTATTTGACCTGGTTGAAAAATGTTTGTGTGAAACTGTATGAAAATATGACTATTTATATGTGTAGAATGAATATTCTGTCTGTGTGAAACTATATGAAAAGATGACTATTTATCTGTGTAGAATGACTATTCTGTCTCTGTGAAACTATATGAAAAGATGACTATTTATCTGTGTAGAATGACTATTCTGTCTGTATGAAACTATATGAAAATATGTCTATTTATCTGTGTAGAATGACTATTCTGTCTGTATGAAACTATATGAAAATATGTCTATTTATATGTGTAGAATGACTATTCTGTCTGTGTGAAAAACTATATGAAAAGATGACTATTTATCTGTGTAGAATGACTATTCTGTCTGTGTGAAACTATATGAAAAGATGACTATTTATCTGTGTAGAATGACTATTCTGTCTGTGTGAAACTGTATGAAAAGATGACTATTTATCTGTGTAGAATGACTATTCTGTCTGTGTGTATTACATGCCTACTTGGCTTGGAATATTTGGAAGGGAGGTGATCACTACACAACATGACAGGTGTATGTACAGGTGTTTGTATGGGT
>CM072227.1:55975498-55995498 GCA_036851935.1 Coregonus suidteri | reverse complement strand
AGGAGTGCTGTAGATCTTTACATATCTGTCTGTGACCACACCTCTCCCCTCGTCCCCACACCCACCAACCAATGTCACCTCCTTTCAGCCCACACACAGCCCTTCACACAGCCCTTCACACTTCTACTCTGTCTCACCCAGCCCAACCCAGCTTCCCCACAGACAGTCACCCAAGCCACACAGTCACCCCCAGACAGTCACCCCAGCCCAGCACAGCTTCCCCACAGACAGGTCACCCAGCCCAGCACAGCTTCCCCCACAGACAGTCACGCAAACAGCTTCCCCACAGACAGTCACCCAGGTACCCAGCACAGCTTCCCAACAGGACAGTCACCCAGCCCAGCACAGCTTCCCCACAGACAGTCACCCAGCCCCGCACAGCCCCCACAGACTCACGCAACCCAGCTTTCCCCACAGACAGTCACCCAGCCCAGCACAGCTTCCCCACAGACAGTCACCCAGCCCAGCACAGCTTCCCCACAGACAGTCACCAGCCCAGCACAGCTTCCCCACAGACAGTCACGCAACCCAGCTTCCCCACAGACAGTCACCCAGCCCAGCACAGCTTCCCCACAGACAGTCACCCAGCCCAGCACAGCTTCCCCACAGACAGTCACCCAGCCCAGCACAGCTTCCCCACAGACAGTCACCCAGCCCAGCACAGCTTCCCCACAGACAGTCACGCAACCCAGCTTCCCCACAGACAGTCACCCAGCCCAGCACAGCTTCCCCACAGACAGTCACCCAGCCCAGCACAGCTTCCCCACAGACAGTCACCCAGCCCAGCATAGCTTCCCCACAGACAGTCACGCAACCCAGCTTCCCCACAGACAGTCACCCAGCCCAGCACAGCTTCCCCACAGACAGTCACCCAGCCCAGCACAGCTTCCCCACAGACAGTCACCCAGCCCAGCACAGCTTCCCCACAGACAGTCACGCAACCCAGCTTCCCCACAGACAGTCACCCAGCCCAGCACAGCTTCCCACAGACAGTCACGCAACCCAGCTTCCCCACAGACAGTCACCCAGCCCAGCACAGCTTCCCCACAGACAGTCACGCAACCCAGCTTCCCCACAGACAGTCACCCAGCCCAGCACAGCTTCCCCACAGACAGTCACGCAACCCAGCTTCCCACAGACAGTCACCCAGCCCAGCCCAGCTTCCCACAGACAGTCACCCAGCCCAGCACAGCTTCCCCACAGACAGTCACCCAGCCAGCACAGCTTCCCCACAGACAGTCACGCAACCCAGCTTTCCCCACAGACAGTCACCCAGCCCAGCACAGCTTCCCCACAGACAGTCACCCAGCCCAGCCCAGCTTCCCCACAGACAGTCACCCAGCCCAGCACAGCTTCCCCACAGACAGTCACCCAGCCCAGCCCAGCTTCCCCACAGACAGTGACGCAACCCAGCACAGCTTAGCTTCACACAGCCTCCCCCAGGTTAACTCACCCAGATCCTGTTGTCTCCCCTCAGCCCAGCCCAGCCCAGCCTCCCCCAGGTTAACTCACCCAGATCCCATTGTCTCCCCTCAGCCCAGCACAGCCTCCCCCAGGTTAACTCCTGCCAGATCCCGTTGTCTCCCCTCAGCCAGCCCAGCCTCCCCCAGGGTAACTCACCCAGATCCCGTTGTCTCCCTCAGCCCAGCACAGCCTCCCCAGGTTAAACTCACCCAGATCCCGTTGTCTCCCCTCAGCCCAGCCCAGCCTCCCCAGGGGTAACTCACCCAGATCCCGTTGTCTCCCCTCAGCCCACCCAGCCCAGCCTAGCCCCAGGTTAAACTCACCCAGATACCGTTGTCTCCCCTCAGCCCAGCCCAGCCTCCCCCAGGTTAACTCACCCAGATACCGTTGTCTCCCCTCAGCCCAGCCCAGCCTCCCCCAGGTTAACTCACCCAGATACCGTTGTCTCCCCTCAGCCCAGCCCAGCCTCCCCCAGGGTAACTCACCCAGATACCGTTGTCTCCCCTCAGCCCAGCCCAGCCTCCCCCAGGTTAACTCACCCAGATACCGTTGTCTCCCCTCAGCCCAGCCCCAGCCTCCCCCAAGTTAAAGCTCACCCAAGATACCGTTGTCTCCCCTCAGCCCAGCCCAGCCTCCCCCAGGTTAACTCACCCAGATCCCGTTGTCTCCCCTCAGCATACTGAAGAGAAGCTTGAGCTCTTTCACTGATATACTGTAGCTGGCCATCACCCCCAGCATATCCACCAAAGAGATCTACACACACACAAAGGGCAGGCAGGCAGAGGGAGAAAAAATAGACAGGGTTAGGAGGACTGTTTTACAGAAAGAGAGAGAGAGAGAGAGAGAGAGAGAGAGAGGAGAGAGAGAGAGAGAGAGAGAGAGAGAGAGAGAGAGAGAGAGAGGAGAGAGAGAGAGAGAGAGAGAGAGAGAAGAGAGAGAGAGAGAGAGAGAGAGAGAGAGAGGAGAGAGAGAGAGAGATAGAGAGATAGAGAGAGAGAGAGAGAGAGAGAGAGAGAGAGAGAGAGAGCGCAGAGAGAGAGAGAGAGAGAGAGAGAGAGAGAGAGAGAGAACATATGTTTCCCATGGCAATAAAGCCCTTCAATTGAAATTTAAATTTTAATTGAGAAGAGGAGAGAGAAAGCGAGAGAGATAAACAGAGCGAGAGAGAGAGAGAGAGCGAGATGAGAAAATAGAAGAATCTACAAAAACATCCTCTGTGTACAACGTAAAACACCAAATAATGCATGCAGAGCAGAATTAGGCCGATACCCGCTAAATATCAAAATCCAGAAGAGAGCCGTTAAATTCTACACCACCTAAAAGGAAGTGATTCCCAAACCTTCCATAACAAAGCCATCACCTACAGAGAGATGAACCTGGAGAGAGGAGTCCCCTAAGCAAGCTGGTCCTGGGGCTCTGATCACAAACACAAACAGACCCCACAGAGCCCCAGGACAGCAACACAATTAGACCCAACCAAATCATGAGAAAACTAAAAAAGATAATTACTTGACACATTGGAAAGAATTAACAAAAAAAAAAACAGAGCAAACTAGAACGCTATTTGGTCCTAAAACAAAGAGTACACAGTGGCATAATACCTGATCACTGTGACTGACCCAAACTTAAGGAAAGCTTTGACTATGTACAGACTCAGTGAGCATAGCCTTTGCTATTGAGAAAGGCGCCGTAGGCAGACCTGGCTCTCAAGAGAAGACAGGCTATGTGCACACTGCCCACAAAATGAGGTGGAAACTGAGCTGCACTTCCTAACCTCCTGCCAAATGTATGACCATATTAGAGACACAGATTTCTCTCAGATTACAGCGATCCACAAAGAATTCAAAAACAAACCCAATTTCGATAAACTCACATATCTACTGGGTGAAAAACCACAGTGTGCCATCACAGCAGCAAGATTTGTGACCTGTTGCCACAAGAAAAGGGCAACCAGTGAAGAACAAACACCATTGTAAATACAACCCATATTTATGTGACATTGAATTGAGAGAGCGAGAGCGAGAGCGAGAGACAGAGAGAGAGACAGAGAGAGAGAGAGACAGAGAGACAGAGAGACAGAGAGACAGAGACAGAGAGACAGAGACAGAGACAGAGACAGAAGAGCGAGAGAGAGAGAGAGAGAGAGAGAGAGAGAGAGACAGAGACAGAGACAGAGACAGAGAGACAGACAGAGAGAGAGAGAGAGAGAGAGAGAGAGAGACAGAGAGAGAGGAGAGAGACAGAGAGGACAGAGAGACAGAGATAGACAGAGAGACAGAGAGACAGAGACAGAGAAAGAGACAGAGACAGAGACAGAGACAGAGACAGAGACAGAGACAGAGACAGGAGAGAGGACAGAGAGAGAGAGAGAGAGAGAGAGAGAGAGAGAGATGCAGACAGAGAGACAGAGAGACAGAGAGACAGAGAGAGACAGAGACAGAGAGAGAGAGAGAGAGAGAGACAGAGAGACAGAGAGACAGAGAGACAGAGAGACAGAGACAGAGAAGAGAGAGAGAGAGAGAGAGAGAGAGAGAGAGAGAGAGAGAGAGAGAGAGAGAGAGAGAGAGAAGGGAGGTGAGACAACGCGATAGTGTGCTGAAGATGAGTCAGTATTTGGCAGACAGGTTGTTGCTGAGTGTGTTACAGATGCCGTATTTTAGTTGATCATCCTGTCTCTCTCCAATGCCAATAAAGCCCCTAGAAGTCTCTCTCTATCTCAATTTCAATGTAAGGGCTTTATTGGCATGGGAAACGTGTGTTAACATTGCCAAAGCAAGTGAAATAGATAATAAACAAAAGTGAAATAAACAATAAATATTAACAGTAAACATTACACTCAGAAGTTCCAAAAGAATAAAGACATTTCAAATGTCATATTATGTCTATATACAGTGTTGTAACAATGTGCAAATAGTTAAAGTACAAAATGGAAAATAAATAAACATCAAATATGGGTTGTATTTACAATGGTGTTTGTTCTTCACTGGTTGCCCTTTTCTTGTGGCAACAGGTCACACATCTTGCTGCTGTGATGGCACACTGTGGTTTTTCACCCAGTAGATAAGGGAGTTTATAAAAATTGGGTTTGTTTCGGAATTCTCTCTCTCTTGTGTATACCTGCCAGCGTGCGTGTGTTCACCTACCTGCGATCATATCGTCCACAGAGCTCATCTTGGACAGGACCTGTTGTATAGGCCCACCTTCTGTGCTGGTCTGGGAAGGTTCCTCACATCTTCCTCAGGATGGCCTGTGAAAACACCACAGGACCACACCTGATGGACATAAGGCCCCACCACCCAAATTGTTCTGTGCTGGGTCTGTCACGGTTCCTCAAACACTTGTCTTTTCCTCAGGATGGCTGTGAAACATGGACCACACCTGAATGACACAAACAGACAACCACAACAACAGCCAAACATCACTTTTTTTCTGGATCTCAATGTATGTATTCACTGCAGTATTTTCAACGTTTTGTCCAGGGGTTTAAAACTTCTATAATTGGGTGAAGTTCACATTTTTCCCCAGGGGGGTAAACTTCTATTGGTTGACGTCACGTTTGTCCAGGGGGGTAAACTTCTATATAATATGTTATATGGGGACGTTAAAAAACATTGTGTCCAGGTGGTTAAACTTTTCCTATTTGGGTGGAGTCAACATTTGTCGGGGGGGGGTAAACGTTTCTATGGGTGATTTTCAACATGTTTGTCCAGCGGGGGGGGTAAACTTCTATGGGTGAAGTCAACGTTTGTCCAGGGGGGGTAAACTTCTATGGGTGATTCAACGTTTGTATTCCATGGGGGTAACCGTTCTATGGGTGAATTCAACGTTTTTCCGGGGGTAAACTTCTATGGGGTGACGTACAAACGTAGCTCATGGTTAAAGGAGTTCCGGCATTCATTTCCCGAGTGGTTATTGGTAAGGGTTAAGGTTTATGTTTGAAGGCACTTAAGGTCAGGGAATAGTGTAAAAATAATAAATCATGAGTGCCTACACGTGGGATGAAAGACCGCTAGAGTCCTAAGCGGTTCTATGGCCCTTCCCTCTTATCTCCATCCACCTAGCAAGCTGCCAGCCTACTAGACTGTCTAGTACGGTGGTGATTTGCCCCTAGTAAGGTGGACCGGTATTGAAATAAGCATTGGGACCTTGACAAAACGTCCCTTCTATTCCCTTAAAATTTATAACTGCATGGGATTTGTTTTGCTTTTCACGGTAAACTTACCTTTTCATTGTCTGGCCTGATAGTGGGCAACTACTGTAGAAGTACTCATGGTTGATAGTAAAGGGTTGTAAACTTCTGATGCTTTTCCCAAAATGTTTCATTAAGACCAGAAAATGGTATAGCTAAATAGGTTGGTAATGAAGATTTTGATGGTAGCGATTCCATGGAAGACACATTGTTTATGAAAACTGATACACAAAACGACGCCAGCGTTTATTTCAATTTAAATATTCTAAAAAATATACTAAACATAATGAGTGCCTAGCTTAAGGGCTGTAGTTTCTTAGTCCGACGCAGAGCAGTAGCGGTTTAATGGCCATAGACAGTGAGGGGAAAAAGTCTTTGCAAGCTGCCAGCCTACTAGCTGGATTTAGTACGGTGGTGTGTCACCGTTGCCCCTGTGGACGGTATCAGTCTAGCATTGGACCTTTAATACAATCTCTACTTGTATAAGGGATCATTTTTGACAAATGCTTTCACTCACCTACCTTTCATTGTCTTTTTTCATACTGGGCACACTTTGTATTTCTGATATTGTGGTGTTGTGTTTTATGTATGTAAAACTTGGTTGTTTGCTTTCCCAAAATGTTTTTTTTATTTTTTGTTTTTGTATTTTTTTTTTTTAGGTTTGGGAAGAGATTTTGTTGTTGTTACGATTCCAGTCTCACACTGGTTCAAATCCACCTCCATTACACATAATAGACGCCGAGTTTCTCAATTTAGTGGGCAATAATAACAAATATTGCAACAATAGAACATGGGGGGGGAGGGGGAGTGGGCTTGGGGGGGGACTCAACGGGGGGGGGCCTATATACAGTTGAGGGGATGGGGGGGGGGGGGGGGAGGCGGTGGAGTGGTAACGTGGGGGGGGTGACAAGAAATGATCAGTCTATACTTTTTTTTTTCATAATGTTTGTTTTTTTTTTTTTGACTGCGTTTTTCTGGATTTTTTTTTTTTATTCAGTTTCTTATTTTTTTTTTTTTAAACCGACCTTTTTATGAGACTGATAATTTCTTTGTCCTCCCTCAAACAACTTACAAAATCAGCAGGTGATCAAAAACTTTTTTCCCCGCACTGTCTCAGGAACCCTTAAGGAGCCTGATTGATATTATACACTGTTGCTAAGGTAATTAGAAACAGTAAAAATATATGTGTTTTGTCATCACCCCTGATATAGCCACGGCTGTCAGACCAATCAGCATGCATGGCACTCGAGACCCCAACTAGGCCAGTTTATATAGAAAACTTGCTTTTTTAAATTACCACTGTTGTTCTTTAAAAAAATCTAGAGAATCCTCCCCATCCCCACGGACCAATCTGATTATCTACATCGGGGTGTTTCCAACCAAAACTAATTTTTGCCCCAGTTGTCAGGAGTGGGGGTCTTTTACCAACAATCGAACACTTGAGGGGCCACACTGAAAATGTGGTATATTTCCCTTGATGTCAAAATCTGCTAAAAATAGTCCTCTGATCCCTATCCAACCGCCGGTGTTTTCTGGAATGTTCTATTACTTCCCCTGCCTGTCGCAGTGATTATTATGAATGTAGGTCCATTGACTGTGGCACAGATGGGATGATTAGCATTAGGCGCACAGTCTCGAACTGACATCAGTTCAAGAACTGTACGATCCCTTATTTGATGTCACTTGTTAAAATCCACTTCAAATCATTGTAGATGAAAATGGAGGAGATCAATGTTAAAGAAGGATTTCTAAGACTACGCCTTGCTACAAGTGAGACATGGATTGTGTAATGTGTGCCATTCAGGAGCGTAAAGTGGATGCCTTTCAACGGGGGTCTGGTAGTAGTGTCCCCTGGCGCAACCGGTTTTGAGTGTGTCAAGAACTGCAACGCTGCTGGGGTTTTTCACGATCAACAGTTTCCCCGTGTGTATCAACAATGGGTCCACCACCCAAAAGACATCCAGCCAGCTTGATACAACTGTGGGAAGCATGGGCCAGCATCCGTGTGGAACGCTTTAAATACCTTGTAGGGTCAATGCCCTGACGAATTGAGGCTGTTCTGAGGGCAAAAAGTGGGGGGGGACTCAATATTAGGAAGGTGTTCCTAATGTTTTGTACACTCAATGTTACAGAATATATAGAATGTATTGTAATAATATAGTTTTTCTCACCTCAGTATATACAGTGCATTCGGAAAGTATTCAGACTTTTTCCAAATTTTGTTACGTTACAGCCTTATTCTAAAATCGATTAAATAAAACATTTTTCATCAATCTACACACAATACCCCATAATGACAAAGCTAAAACAGGTTTTTAAAATGTTTAGCAAATGTATATTAAAAGAAAAAATGTTCTTCTTGAGTGGCTCAGCCAGAGCTCAGACTTGAACATCTCCAGAGAGAACTGAAAAGCTGTGCAAGCGACGCCTCCCCAATCCAACCTGACCGAGCTTGAGAGGATCTGCAGAGAAGAATGGGAGAAACTCCCCCAAATACAGGTGTGCCAAGCTTGTAACGTCATACCCAAGAAGACTCGAGGATGTAATGGATGCCAAGGGTTACATCCTAACATGGTCCAAGCACACCAAAACAGTCGTGAAGAGGGCACGACAAAACCTAAGGAGAGACTGAAAAGATTTGGCATGGGTCCTCAGATCCTCAAAAGTTCTACAGCTGCACCATCGAGAGCATCCCTGACTGCTTTGCCTCACCGCCTGGTATGGGCAACTGCTCGCCTCCGACCGCAAGGCACTACAGAGGGTAGTATGCGTACGGCCCAGTACATCACTGGGGCCAACTTCCAGCTTCCAGCCATCCAGGACCTCTATAAAAAACAGGCTGTGTCAGAGGAAGCCCTCATAATTGTCAAAGACCTCCAGCCACCCTAGTCCTAGACTGTTCTCTCTGCTACCGCACGGCAAGCGGTACCGGAACGCCAAGTCTAGGTCCAAAAGGCTCCTTAAACAGCTTCTACCCCCAAAGCCATAAGACTCTCCTGAACAGCTAATCAAATGGCCACCCAGACTATTTGCATTTGCGTAGTAGTAGTAGTAGCAGTAGTACGTTGCTAGGTAACGACATAAACAAATGTACTTGCCATGTGTATGTTGTCTAGTATATCAACAATGGGAATTCCAAACTAGGGGTGTGATGTTTAAACGTTTAAACACATTTGGGATCGTTAACATTTAGGAAAAACATTATTTATTTATTATTTTACAAAATTAGAAATCACAGTGCAGTTATCACAAAACTACCACTTACAGCCCCGATTATCATCGTAAAGGCAAACATTTTTTAAAATCAAATATCTACCGTAACAATCCTGGAGGTAGGAGGCGATATGCATCTTTCAAATGATTTGCCTCGGCATGGATATAAAGTCATCGACAGTTGGAAAAAACGGCAGAGAGTGAGACAGGGAAGCGACAGCAGAGAAGCAATACTTTGAGAAGTTAAATGAGAAGGTGAAATGCAAACTTTGCAAGGTGTAATTGAGCTACAGTGGCAGTGCAGGAAGGGAGGCACCGTGAGACCCAACCCGTTGCTGGCAGCAGTGCGATAAGGGACGGGGTGAGAAAATCACAGCGCTGATTACAGAAATGATTGCAGTTGATATGCAGCCGTTGTCAACGGTAGAGGATGTCGGCTTCAACACCCTAATGGCATGCCTAGAACCAGACTACTAGACGACATGTTGGAAAAAAACGTGACGGTCCTGATGGAGCAAATTGTACAATGATTGCTTCTGCAAGTACAAAGCGCGAGCTCTCAAACACCATACGTGGCGTTATAACAACAGATTGTTGGACGTCTATGAACACGCTGTCGTACATCACTGTACTGACTCATGGAGGAGAGGCACACAACAAAGAACCTTAAAACGGCATTAATACCATCATTTCTGAGTAGGTGGGGGGACAGCGTTGTCTGGTAGGTTGCCAGGACAGCAGTAAGGTGGGCGCCGTCTGGTAGGTTGCCAGGACTGCGGTAGATTGAACTGCACTGCCCCCCTAGCGGTCGTACGCAGGACCATATCTGAATTGTGAATTCATGTCATTTTAAAGATTTTTTTAACGATGTTTAAACAATAAATATTTTGCATTTTAAACGTTTTTTTGTAAAAACATTTGTCACGTCCCCATTTCAAAACCACCCGTTGTATAATGTATCGTAATAATATAGTATTTCTTACCTCAGTATATATAAAGTACCGTAAAACTTCAATTAAACGCAGTCTCAAATAGCCGCCTGGCCCTTTTAATAGCCGGGCAACGGGACACATTTCAGCAAATAAACGCCTGTTTCAAATAAACGCTGTGTCTAAATGAATTGTTTTACAAGGTTTGATATTTGATTTGTTACATTCAATATTCAGTAATGACAAAATAAATTATGGCAATCATCAGTTTTTATCGCCAGTAAGAAACTGCTAGCCATTGTCTGCTAACAGCTGAGAACTGCTAGCTAACTGGCAAGCACAAAAACAGTTAACAACCTCGGGAGTACAAACCCCCAGAAATCTGCAGATTGCCATCTAGTGGCGTAAGTAAGAACTGCTGAAAATGAGGAGAATATTGTTTTTCAGTCAAGGATTATTTTATCTATATTTTAAATAGAGGCTAACACAAAAGAAATGGGACCCAGTGTGTAAATGATAACAAACTAGAGCAGGAAACGAAGTAATTGATTAAAATGCTGAAAGTGAATGCTGGAATTAAAAAATGTACTATGCAAGTGAGCAAAAGCTGTGTGCATTAAGGAAATAGAAGCCTGGCTCAAATAGAAGCCTGTCTCTAATAGCCTGTTGTGTTCAGTGATTTAAGCAAATAAACACCTGGGCTATTAATTTAAGTTTTACGGTATATAGTAAATAGAGTGTATTGTACTAATATAGTATTTCTCACCTCAGTATATATATAGTATATTGCATATAGAATGTATTGTAATAATATAGTATTTCTTACCTCAGCCTGGCAGGTGACTTCGCAGTGAGACAGCAGGTCGACCATACAGCCGATACTCTCACTTTCCTGAATGATGAAGTTCATCTCTAGGTCAAACTCACCCCCAACCAGCTGGAGAGAGACAGCGAGAGAGGGAGGGAGGAGTGGGTGGGGAAAGAGAGGGGAGGGTAAAGGGGGAAGAAAAACGAAAGAATGATTTAGTGAAGTGTTTAAACTCTCAGGGGGAGGAGAGTAGAGCTGGGGTTGCGTCCTAGTGCACTAGTATCTCACCAGAGCCCATAGAGCCCATAGGTTCCTGATTAAAAGTAGTGCACTATGTAGGACGTAGGGTGCCATTTGGAACGTAGATCCTGATAGATGCAAATTACTGTTTACTAATGCTGCAGGCCACAGAACACAGTGGCAAATACATCTCTCACTCCTTCATTCTCTCTACACTTCTTTCTCCACCCTCTCTCCTTTCCCTCTCGCTCTCTCTCCATCTCACCTCTCTCCTTCCTCTCGCTCTCTCTCCATCTCCCACCTCTCTCCTTCCTCTCGCTCTCTCTCCATCTCACCTCTCTCCTTCCTCTCGCTCTCTCTCCATCTCACCTCTCCCCTTCCTCTCGCTCTCTCTCCATCTCACCTCTCCCCTTCCTCTCGCTCTCTCTCCATCTCACCTCTCTCCTTCCTCTCGCGCTCTCTCTCCCATCTCACCTCTCTCCTCTCCTCTCGCTCTCTCTCCATCTCAACCTCTCTCCTTCCTCTCGCTCTCTCTCCATCTCACCTCTCTCCTTCCTCTCGCTCTCTCTCCCCATCCCTCACCTCTCTCACCTCTTTCCTCTCGCTCTCTCTCCATCTCACCTCTCCCCTTCCTCTCGCTCTCTTCTCCATCTCACCTCTCTCCTTCCTCTCGCTCTCTCTCCATCTCACCTCTCCCTTCCTCTCTCTCCTTCTCTCGCTCTCTCTCCATCTCACCTCTCTCCTCTCTTCCTCTCGCTCTCTCTCCATCTCACCCTCTCACCTCCTTCCTCTCCTCTCGCTCTCTCTCCATCTCACCTCTCTCCTCTCTTCCTCTCGCTCTCTCTCCATCTCACCTCTCTCCTTCCTCTCGCTCTCTCTCCATCTCACCTCTCTCCTTCCTCTCGCTCTCTCTCCATCTCCATCTCCTTCCTCCTCTCTCCTTCCTCTCGCTCTCTCTCCATCTCACCTCTCTCCTTCCTTTCGCTCTCTCTCTTCCATCTCACCTCTCTCCTTCCTCTCGCTCTCTCTCCATCTCACCTCTCTCCTTCCTCTCGCTCTCTCTCCATCTCACCTCTCCCCTTCCTCTCGCTCTCTCTCCATCTCACCTCTCTCCTTCCTCTCGCTCTCTCTCCATCTCACCTCTCTCCTTCCTCTCGCTCTCTCTCCATCTCACCTCTCCCCTTCCTCTCGCTCTCTCTCCATCTCACCTCTCTCCTTCCTCTCGCTCTCTCTCTCCATCTCACCTCTCCCTTCCTCTCCATCTCTCTCCATCTCCACCTTTCTCCTTCCTCTCGCTCTCTCTCCATCTCACCTCTCTCCTTCCTCTCGCTCTCTCTCCATCTCACCTCTCTCCTTCCTCTCGCTCTCTCTCCATCTCACCTCTCCCCTTCCTCTCGCTCTCTCTCTCCATCTCACCTCTCTCCTTCCCTCTCGCTCTTCTCTCCATCTCACCTCTCCCCTTCCTCTCGCTCTCTCTCCATCTCCACCTCTCTCCTTCCTCTCGCTCTCTCTCCATCTCACCTCTCCCCTCTTCTCTCTCGCTCTCCCCTCTCCATCTCACCTCTCCCCTTCCTCTCGCTCTCTCTCCATCTCACCTCTCTCCTTCCTCTCGCTCTCTCTCTCCATCTCACCTCTCCCCTTCCTCTCGCTCTCTCTCCATCTCACCTCTCCCCTTCCTCTCGCTCTCTCTCCATCTCACCTCTCTCCTTCCTCTCGCTCTCCTCTCCATCTCACCTCTCTCCTTCCTCTCGCTCTCTCTCCATCTCAACTCTCCCCTTCCTCCTCTCTCCATCTCACCTCTCCCCTTCCTCTCTCTCTCTCTCCATCTCACCTCTCTCCTTCCTCTCGCTCTCTCTCCATCTCCCTCTCCCCTTCCTCTCGCTCTCTCTCCATCTCACCTCTCTCCTTCCTCTCTCTCTCACTCTCCATCTCACGTCTCTCCTTCCTCTCGCTCTCTCTCCATCTCACCTCTCTCCTTCCTCTCGCTCTCTCTCCATCTCACCTCTCTCCTTCCTCTCGCTCTCGCTCTCTCTCCATCTCACCTCTCCCCTTCCTCTCGCTCTCTCTCCATCTCACCTCTCCCCTTCCTCTCGCTCTCTCTCCATCTCACCTCTCTCCTTCCTCTCGCTCTCTCTCCATCTCACCTCTCTCCTTCCTCTCGCTCTCTCTCCATCTCACCTCTCTCCTTCCTCTCGCTCTCTCTCTCCATCTCACCTCTCTCCTTCCTCTCGCTCTCTCTCCATCTCACCTCTCTCCTTCCTCTCGCTCTCTCTCCATCTCACCTCTCTCCTTCCTCTCGCTCTCTCTCCATCTCACCTCTCCCCTTCCTCTCGCACTCTCTCCATCTCACCTCTCTCCTTGCCTTCCCTTCTCCCTCAATTCAAATTCATTTCAATTTAAGGGCTTTATTGGCATGGGAAACATATGTTAACATCGCCAAAGCAGGTGAAGTAGATAATAAACAAAAGTGAAATATACAATACAAAATGATCAGTAAACTCTCTCTCTGTGAAGAGGTTAATAAGACAACAATCACTCAAAACAACAGGCAGAAAATGTTCCCCCTCGATAGCCTCCTGAAACACACACACACACACACACACACACACACACAGAGAGAGAGAGAGACAAAGAGCTCTGCTTGACACACTAAAATATCCTTTCAATTCTGCCAAAGCTTCCCCACAGAAGAAGAAGAATGGAAATATGATTAAAGGAACCTGTCTCATTTCTATTTCCTCCTCCCAGATGTTGTACATTTGTGTTGTAGCCCTGAATACTGATTTACCTAATCATGTTCCCCGAGGAGAGGTGTGAAAACCCTTGCATTAAAACATTCAGGTCAGTCCATGAACAGAAATAGGACATGGTGCTATAGCTAGAAGTAGCTTAGCACACACACACACACACACACACACACAAAAAACACACACCGTTCTGTACAGGAAATGGTTTTGGTGGTCATGGTAACCTAATCAAAGCTATTAAGACCTATTTGTCTGAGCATTAGAGAGAGAAAGCTGTACATATGACACAGAGAGAGCGATAGAGAGAGAGCGAGAGCGAGAGAGAGAGAGAGAGAGAGAGAGAGAAGAGAGAGAGAGCAGAGAGGAGAGAGAGAGAGAGAAGAGAGAGAGGAGAGAAGAGAGCGCGAGAGAGAGAGAGAGAGGAGAGGGAGAGCGACAGTTTAACTGATCAACAAGCACATGGCCAGACAGAAGGCCAGAGATGAAGAGAGGTAGGTAGGTAGTAGGTAGGTAGGTACAGACAGACAACCCGGGGACCGTAGTAGTTAGGTAGGTACAGACAGACCGACCGACCGACAGACCGACCGACCGAGCCCGACCGACCCATAGCACCACTGGAAACTAACTGCTGCTGTTTTAAAAAGGGCGATCCGTGATTAATATGTCCACTGTAAAACAAGGGTAGGGTAACTAGAGCTGGGTGAAAACCGACATTGCCTACTTACCAAACATTTTTTTGCCTAAGTCCTCCTGTATTTTCTGTGATCCCTCCTCTACACAACGTTCCTTCTCTCCTCTGATTGTTCTAAGACTGTGGAGAAGGCATCTGCCTTCTCTCCCTCCCTCTCCTCCCCTGTGTGGAGAAGGCTGCCTTCTCTCCCTCCCTCTCCCTCCTCTCCTGTCAGACTGTGGAGGCTGCCTTCTCTCCCTCCCTCTCCTCCACTGTGGAGAAGGCTGCTACCTCTCTCCCTCTCCTCTCCCCACTGGCAGGAGAAGGCTGCCTTCTCTCACTCCCTCTCCCCACCGTGCAGAGAAGGCTGTAGGCTGAGGACTTCCTCCTTGGTGCTAGTAGGCCTGCCTCCCCTCTCACTCTCCAATATCATATTTAGGTTAGATTAGCCTACATGGCTCCTCTCCTCCGCAACAATATCATAGACATGCATAGAGTCTCAGAGCAATCTAGCTAACTCCTCCTCCAAGACGTTCCTCTCCTTCCTCAGGTGGTGGATAGTATACTCCTCCTCTCCTCTCCTTCCCTATCCTCTCCTCTCCTCCTCTCCTTCCAGACATGCATCCTCCTCTCCTCCTCTCCTCTCTCCTTCAGAACACCTTCCTCTCCTCTCCTCTCCTCCTCCTCTCCTCCAGACATGCATCCTCCTCTCCTCCTCTCCTCTCCTCCTCTCCTTCAGACATGCATCCTCCTCTCCTCTCCTCTCCTCTCCTCCAGACATACTCCTCCTCTCCTCTCTCCTCTTCCTCCAGACATGCATCCTCCTCTCCTCTCCTCCTCTCTCCTCTCCTCTCCTTCAGACATGCATCCTCCTCTCCTCTCCTCCTCCTCCTTCAGACATGCATCCTCCTCTCCTCTCCTCCTCTCCTTCAGACATGCATCCTCCTCTCCTCTCCTCCTCTCCTTCAGACATGCATCCCTCATCCTTCCCTCCTCTCCTCCAGACATACTCTCCTCCCTCTCCTCCTCTCCTCCAGACATGCATCCTCCTCTCCTCCTCTCCTCTCCTCCTCTCCTTCAGACATGCATCTCCTGCCTCTCCTCCTCTCCTCTCCTCCTCTCCTTCAGACATGCATCCTCCTCTCCTCTCTTCCTCTGGACATGCATCCTCTGAATTCCTCCTCTCCTCTCCTCCTCTCCTGCACTGATTAAGTGACAGTTATGGACGTGTTTAGAGAAAGGAGAAAGGTGTATTGAAACAGAGCCTCAGACTTGAATGAGTTGAGATGCCAGAGACGGAAGAGGAAGCGAGACACCCAACTCGCTGGTTTTTTCTGGGTTTTTTCTGGTTCAATGAAAGTCAATGAACTAAGTAGACCAGACCCAGCTGCTATTGCATTGGTGTCTGTGGGAGACCCGCCCCGTTAAGTAGACTGGAACTGACCATTTTTAACTGGTAAAAGGCCTGAGTGAACTATCTTCATTTATCCACCATCTTTGGAGATGCTTTAACCATTCCCTGCAAGAGTCACTGTCCCCTCAGTACATGGATAATGTTGTATTAGGGATAATGAATGAAGTCACACTCTCTCTCTCTCTGTCTCTCTCTCTCTCTCCCTCTCTCTCTCCCTCCCTCTCTCTCTCTCCCTCTCCCTCTCCTATCTCTCTCCTCTCCCTCCCTCTCTCTCCCTCCCTCCTCCCTCTCTCTCTCCCTCTCTCTCTCTCCCTCCCCTCCCTCCCTCCCTCCCTCCCTCCCTCTCTCTCTCTCTCTCTCTCTCTCTCTCTCCCTCCCCTCTCTCCCTCTCCTCTCCCTCCCTCCCTCCCTCTCTACTTCCCTCTCCCTCCCTCCCTCTCTCTCTCTCTCTCTCTCTCGTCTCTCTCCTCCCCCTCCCTCCCTCCCTCCCTCCTCCCTCCCTCCCTCTCCCTCCCTCTCTCCCTCTCTCCCTCCCCCTCCCCTCCCTCCCTCCCTCCCTCCCTCTCCCTCCCTCCCTCCCCCTCTCTCCCTCTCTCCCTACCTCCCTCCATCCCTCCCTCCCTCCCTCCCCTCTCCCTCCCTCCCTCCCTCCCTCCCTCCCTCCCTCCCTCTCTCTCCCCTGAATGAATTGATCCTGTCTTCTCTGAGCCCTTTAGTAGAGATTAAACCAAGCCACTACACGAGGGATGAAATAAAAGGAAAGAGAGGGAGGGAGGGAGGGAGGGAGGGAGGGAGGGAGGGAGGGAGGGAGGAGGGAGGGAGGGAGGGAGGGAGGGAGGGAGGGAGGGAGGGAGGGAGGGAGGGAGGGAGGGAGGGAGGGAGGGAGGGAAAGATTCTACCAGTATTGGGTTTTCACTTCCTGTCCTGTGAGATGAACCAATTACCCAGCCGCACAGGGGGCGAATACTTTCCCCAACTCTCCACTGATAGTGATACAACATTTAAATCCTAAGATGTAAGTGTGTATGTGTGTGTGTTTGTGTATGTGTGTGTTATTTCAACCTTCCTGTAATGTTGCCACAACATTTAAATTGTATAAGGTTACCTGCAGCTTTCCTGTTACATGTATTTTTTTTTTAAACAGCTCAGTCTAATTGGGTAATTTTTCAACTGTCCTGTAACATTTACATAACATTTAAATCGCATAAGGTTAACTTCAGCTTTGGTGTAAGGTTAAAGGTTTAACGCCAAACTTCCAGTAAAATTGTATAAGGTTAACTTAGCTTTTCTGTGACATTTATATACATCATTTCAATAAAATAAGGTTAACTTAAAGCTGTTATGCTATGAAACAATTCAGTGTCATTGGGTCTCTATTCGTAGCAACCTTATAGTCAACAAAGGAGGAAGGATGTCAGTGACATCTAAATGGTTATTGATTAAAATATGGTTATTGATTTAGATCATCTAATCTAAACATCCTATCTATAGGATGAAACCAGTGACTGAGGATGGAAGCTCAGACATGTTGGCTCTTAGAAAGGCTGATATGACATAAAGACAGTAGAAACCAACTCTATCTGGTCACACATGATAGAGACAGAGAGCGAGAGAGAGAGAGACACAGAGACAGAAACAGAGAGAGAGAGACAGAGAGAGAGAGACAGACAGAGAGAGAGAGAGACAGACAGACAGACAGAGACAGAGAGAGAAACAGAGAGAGAGAGAGAGAGGACAGAGACAGACAGACAGAGAGAGACAGAGACAGAGAGATACAGACAGACAGAGAGACAGCAAAGAGAGAGACAGAGAGAGAGAAAGAGAGAGAGAGAGAGAGACAGAGAGAGAGAGAGACAGAGAGAGATACAAAGAGATAGCGAGAGAAAGACAGAGAGAGAGACAGAGACAGACAGAGAGAGAGAGACAGAGAGAGAGAGAGAGACAGAGAGAGAGAGAGAGAGAGAGACAGAGAGAGATAGAGAGAGAGAGAGAGAGAGAGAGAGAGAGAGACAGACAGAGAGAGAGATAAAGAGAAAGAGAAAGAGAGAGACTGATCACCCCAATCCACAAAAGTGGAGACAAATTTGCGTCAGCATTAATCTCGAAAACATCCTCTGCAGTATCATCAACAGCAGACTAGTTCATTTCCTCAGTGAAAACAATGTCCTGAACAAATGTCAAATGGGCTTTTTACCAAATTACCGTACGACAGACCACGTATTCACCCTGCATACCCTAATTGACAAAAAAACAAAACAAGATAAAATAAAAGTATTCTCATGCTTTGTTGACTTCAAAAAAGCCTTTGACTCAATTTGGCATGAGAGTCTGCTATATAAATTGATGGAAAGTGGTGTTGGGGGGAAAGCATATGACATTATAAAATCCATGTACACAAACAACAAGTGTACAGTTAAAATTGGCAAAAAACACACACATTTCTTTCCACAGAGCTGAGGGGTGAGACAGGGATGCAGCTTAAGCCCCACTCTCTTCACCATTGGCGAGGGCACTAGAATCAGGCCTTCATGGTCGAATTGCTGCTAGTTTTGATGTCTTCACTATTATTCTACAATGTACAAATAACAAAAAAAACTTGAATGTACTAACTGTAAGTCTCTCTGGATAAGAGCGTCTGCTAAATGACTAAAATGTAAAATGAACGAGTAGGTGTTCTAAAACATTTGACCGGTAGGTAGTGTACACAGTGTCAGTTCAGTCTCCCTCTCCTCTCCCTCTCTCTCTCTCTCTCTCTCTCCCTCTCCCTCTCCCTCTCTCTCTCTCTCTCTCTCTCTCTCTGTCTCTCTCTCTCTCTCTCTCTCTCTCTCTCTCTCTCTCTCTCTCTCTCTCTCTCTCTCTCTCTCTCTCTCTCTCCCTCCCTCCCTCCCTCCCCTCCCTCCCCTCCCTCCCCCTCCCTCCCCCTCTCTGTACAGTGTCAGTTCCCTCCCTCCCTCCCTCCCTCCCCTCCCCAGTGTCACCCTCCCTAGTCTGTATCAGTAATAAAACTCACAAAGGGATGACAGGCACACACACACACACACACACACACACACACACACACACACAGCAACTGACACACACTCAGACACCCAAACACACACACACCCAAACACACACACACACACAGCGAATGACACACACAAACACACTCACAGACACACACAGACACACACAGACACACACGGGACAACTCAGGTACGAGAGGC
Source organism: Coregonus suidteri (assembly GCA_036851935.1). NCBI lineage: Eukaryota > Metazoa > Chordata > Actinopteri > Salmoniformes > Salmonidae > Coregonus > Coregonus suidteri. The sequence continues at coordinate 55,976,618 of CM072227.1, read as the reverse complement.
CATCTTAACACCATCACTTCTGCATCGGCCAGAACACCGCCTGACCACCATCTTAACACCATCACTTCTGCTTCGGCCAGAACACCGCCTGACCGCCATCTTAGCACCATCCTGACACGCCGCCCCAGGGTAGAGGGGTCTATTCACACACACAGACACACACCCTGCCCGCCACACTCTCCAGGGTAAAGAGCGCACCAGGGTTGGCACCGCCACACGTCCTCCGAGGGCACCAGTGACCTCACTACCCCCTAGCAACAGCTTGACAACGTTTGTTTTGGCAACGGTTTGACGGCCATTGTCTCCCAAGTGTTCCACCAATGTTCTAGAATGTAGAAGCTCCATTCATAAAAACACTGGTGGCAAAGCTCAATGACAAGACATTAGCTGGCCGATCCGGAACAATGGTTGTCAAGCAGTTGCTAAGGAAGTGACGTCAGCACTTTCCCATGGCCTTGTCACTGGTTTAATCATGTGATACGCCAGACACGAAAGGATGACATGCTCTAGAAAAAGACAAAAGTGTGTGTGTGTGTGTGTGTGTGTGTGTGTGGTGTGTGTGTGTGTGTGTGTGTGCTTGCGTGCGTGCGGGAAGCTGGCACCCTGGTTGGCATGACTACCACCCTAATCAGCCTGTGCCAGCGCTGGATGGTGGTGCCAGATCCATCTTCACACACACACACACTAGTGTTGCACGGGGGGGGGGGGTTGAGAGAATGCCAAGAGTGTGCAAAGCTGTCATCAAGGCAAATGGTGGCTACTTTGAAGAATCTCAAATATAAAATATATTTTGATTTATTTAACACTTTTTTTGGTTACTACATGATTCCATATGTGTTATTTCATAGTTTTGATGTCTTCACTATTATTCTACACTGTAGAAAATAGTACAAATAAAGAAAAACCTGGAATGAGTAGGTGTTCTAAAACCTAAATGTCTCTCCCCTCTCAGACCATTCTCTCACAGTCTGACAGCAATGACACATTTACATTTACATTTAAGTCATTTAGCAGACGCTCTTATCCAGAGCGACTTACAAATTGGTGCATTCACCCTATAGCCAGTGGGTTAACCACTTTTTTTGGGGGGGGGCTAGAAGGATTACTTTATCCTATCCCA
>CM072227.1:55897998-55962998 GCA_036851935.1 Coregonus suidteri | reverse complement strand
AAACTATGAAATAACACATATGGAATCATGTAGTAACCAAAAAAGTGTTAAACAAATCAAAATATATTTTATATTTGAGATTCTTCAAATAGCCACCCTTTGCCTTGAATACAGCGTTGCACACTCTTGGCATTCTCTCAACCAGCTTCATGAGGTAGTCACCTGGAATGCATTTCAATTAACAGGTGTATAGAGAAGATAGCCCTATTTGGTAAAAGACCAAGTCCATATTATGGCAAGAACAGCTCAAATAAGCAAAGAGAAGATACAGATCTCAGGGAATTAGACCAAAGTTCTCAATTGGTACAAAATATATAGAGTACTACTATACTATAATTACCTTATATTTATTTTTACCTTTATTTAACCAGGTATAGCCAGTTGAGAACAAGTTCTCATTTACAACTGCGACCTGGCCAAGATAAAGCAAAGCAGTGCGATAAAAACAACAACAACACAGAGTTACATATGGAATAAACAAAACGTACTGTCAATAACATAACAGAAAATCTATATACAGTGAGTGCAAATGTAGTACGTTATGGAGGTAAGGCAATAAATAGGCCATAGTGCAAAATAATTACAATTTAGTATTAACACTGGAGTGATAGATGTGCAAGAGATGATGTGCAAACAGAGATACTGGGGTGCAAATGAGCAAAATAAATTACAATATGGCGATGAGGTAGTTGGGTGGGCTAATTTCAGATGGGCTGTGTACAGGTGCAGTGATCGGTAAGGTGCTCTGACAACTGACGCTTAAAGTCTCCAGCTTCAGAGATTTTTGCAGTTCGTTCCAGTCATTGGCAGCAGAGAACTGGAAGGAATGGCGGCCAAAGGAGGTGTTGGCTTTGGGGATGACCAGTGAGATATACCTGCTGGAGCGCAGACTACGGGTGGGTGTTGCTATGGTGACCAATGAGATAAGATAAGGCGGGGATTTGCCTAGCAGTGATTTATAGATGGCCTGGAGCCAGTGGGTTTGGCGACGAATATGTAGTGAGGACCAGCCAACAACAGCGTACAGGTCACAGTGGTGGGTAGTATATGGGGCTTTGGTGACAAAACGGATGGCACTGTGATAGACTACATCCAATTTGCTGAGTAGAGTGTTGGAGGCTATTTTGTAAATGACATCGCCGAAGTCAAGGATCGGTAGGATAGTCAGTTTTACGAGGGCTGTTTGGCAGCATGAGTGAAGGAGGCTTTGTTGCGAAATAGGAAGCCGATTCTAGATTTAACTTTGGATTGGAGATTCTTAATGTGAGTCTGGAAGGAGAGTTTACGGTCTAACCAGACACCTAGATATTTGTAGCTGTCCACATACTCTAGGTCAGACCTGTCGAGAGTAGTGATTCTAGTCGGGTGGGCGGGTGCAAGCAGCGTTCGATTGAAGAGCATGCATTTAGTTTTACTAGTGTTTAAGAGCAGTTGGAGGCCACGGAAGGAGTGTTGTATGGCATTGAAGCTCGTTTGAAGGTTTGTTAACACAGTGTCCAATGAAGAGCCAGATGTATACAAAATGATGACGTCTGCGTAGAGGTGGATCTGAGAGTCACCAGCAGCAAGAGCGACATCATTGATATACACAGAGAAAAGAGTCGGCCTGTCTCGAATACAGCCGAGGCTGCCCCTCCTCCTTGTTCGGGCAGGCTTCGGCGTTCTTCGTCACCGGAGTACTAGCTGCCACCGATCGATGTTTCTGTGTTACACTAGTCTTGTCTTTATTAATCACACCTGTTACCCTTTATGCTTATTTGTTTTCCTCCTGAGTGATTGTCCGTTGTCTTAGGTCGTGTGGTGAGCTGTTGTTCTGCTCTTCCCTGCGTGGAGGGTTGGTTATGGTTTACTTTTGTTTTAGTGAATCCATTCATTTTCTCAGTTCTGATTCCGTTTCACCACTTCACCCAGACGCTGACACACCCCATTGAAACCCTGCATGCAGAGTTCACAAACCTGTTCTACTAACACACTGAAGCCTCAGGACCAGAACATCCAATCAATCAGAATAAACCAAATTACAACACAGTCAAAACAAAACTACATTGCATATTGGGAAACACAAGCACAAAGTAAAATGCAGTGCTATCTGGCCCTAAATCAACAGTACACCGTGGCTAACTATTTGACCATAGTTACTGATCAAAATCTTAGAAAAACCTTGACAAAGTACAGGCTCAGTGAGCACAGCCTTGCCATTGAGAAGGGTAGACACAGGAAAACCTGGCTCCCTGTAGAGGAAAGGCTGTGCAACCACTGCACCACAGCAGAACCTGAGACAGAGCTGCATTTCCTGACAAAATGTCAAAAGTATAAAACCATTAGAGAGTGTCATTTCCCCAAATTTGAAACAGTTTTTCAAGGTTTCAAAGACCTTTCTGATGAGAACAGGCTACCTGTCCTGTTGGGGGAGGACGCAGAGATCTGTGGGTTGGAGAGAGAGAGAGGAGAGGATAAGAGAGACCGAGAGAGAGAGTGGGGAGAGAGAGAGCGAGAGAGAGAGAGACGAGGATAGGATAAGAGAGAGAGAGAGAGCGCGAGAGAGAGAGCGCGAGAGAGAGAACATAGCACATTGTGAAAAAGACAGAGAGAGGAAGGAGAAAAAGAGAGCAAGCGAGAGAGAGAGAGAGCGAGAGAGAGAGAGAGAGAGAGAGAGAGAGAGAGAGAGAGAGAGCGAGAGAGAGAGAGAGAGCGAGAGAGCGAGAGAGCGAGAGAGCGAGAGTTTGTTTACTATCTACTTCACTTGCTTTGGCAATATTAACATATGTTTCCCATGCCAATAAAGCCCTTAAATTGAAATTGAATTGAGAGAGAGAGAGTCAGTGTGTGGCAGGACCAGAGAGGGATCTGTATGTCAGCACCATGGACAGTTCCTGTCAGTTATAGAGAGAACAGCTCAGCTATTCTGACTCTCCCCTTCCTCCTCAAGTGAGCACTCATTCACTCCCCTGCAAGCCTCAAGGAGTTAAAGCATTGGATCGGTCTATCATGAACGTACATGAATCTAATGTGTTTAAATCCTGGAGGGAGAGTGACTGAGTGCACTGCAGACGGTTGGGAGCATCTAGTCTGTTCCTACACATATCTCAGTGCACTTCAGACCTGGAGAACTGCTGGGTTTGCAGGCCTTTGCTCCAACCCTACACAAACATACACCAAAACCCTACGGGGGGGGGGGGGGCTCTTCAGGAAGGGGGTTGATGGGATACCCCTAAAGGGCTTGGGGAGTGTGCAATGTGTCCGCTTCATGGTGGAAACTCCCTCCAGCCAATCCAACGCCACGGAGAACGGGGAGCACACTACGACCCAGTGACCTCAGGGAGAAGATGATGACGTCATGTTTTAGCACCTGATTGGTCAAAGAGGCTTAGCAATGGATTTAGCGCTACGCTATATCACATGCTATTGGGCAATTAACAAGCTAATATACCTCTTCCTCTATTTCTCTCCCTTCCTCTCGCCCGTTCTCTCTCCCTCCCTCTCGCCCTTCCTCTCGCCCTTCCTCTCACCCTTCCTCTCTCCCTCTCTCTTAAATGCATCACATGACAAGGCTTTATTCAACATCAAAAAAGCCCACACACGCAGACACACAAGAAAGAGAGAAAGTGAGGGAGAAAGAGAGAGAGAGAATGAGAGAGAGAGAGAGAGAGAGAGAGAGAGAGAGAGACAGAGAGAGAGAGAGAGAGAGAGAGAGAGAGAGAGAGAGAGAGAGAGAGAGAGAGAGAGAGAGAGAGAGAGAGAGAGAGAGAGAGAGAGAGAGAGAGAGAGAGAAGAGAGAGAGAGAGAGGAGAGAGAGAGAGAGAGAGAGAGAGAGAGAGAGAAAGAGAGAGAGAGAGAGAGAGAGAGAGAGAGAGAGAGAGAGAGAGAGAGAGAGAGAGAGAGAGAGAGAGAGAGGAGAGAGAGAGAGAGAGAGAGAGAGAGAGAGAGAGAGAGAGAGAGCGAGAGAGAGAGAGAGAGAGAGAGAGAGAGAGAGAGAGAGAGAGAGAGAGAGAGAGAGAGAGAGACAGAGAGAGAGAGGAGAGAGAGAGAAGAGAGAGAGAGAGAGAGAGAGGAGAGAGAGAGAGAGAGAGTGAAGAAGAGATATCATGATGTATTTGACAGCCAGTTTCAATCTGTGTTGCTATCCCATCTGCTAACGAATGTTCGGTCATCAACATACCTTTAAAGGTACATCCTCAAATCCACACATCCGTTTAAAAAAGCACTTTCTATTTCTAAAACCTAAGCCATTCGTTTAAACACACTGCCTCAAACACATTTAAAATACCTTCAATATATTCCAAATCAAATCAAATCACATTTCATTTGTCACACGCGTCTTATACAACTGGTTATATACTGGTTATATACTGAGAGTAAAAAATAACATGGTTATATGCTGAGAGTAAAAAATAACATGGCTATATACAGGAAGTAGAAAATAACATGGCTATATACAGGAAGTAGAAAATAACATGGCTATATACTGGGAGTAGAAAATAACATGGATATATACTGGGAGTAGAAAATAACATGGATATATACAGGAAGTAGAAAATAACATGGCTATATACAGGAAGTAGAAAATAACATGGCTATATACTGGGAGAACCAGTAACGAGTTGATGTGAAGGGGTACGAGGTAATTGTAAATGTCATTATAATATTACCTCAAACTGACTGTCTGTCGTTCAATACAGCTCTACATCCAGCTAACTGTCATTCTAATTGTACTTTAAACAGACTGTCTGTCATTCAACACAGTCCGGTCTTCATTTTGTTTGTCATGGAAGTATATGTCATGAATTCTCTTTATTCCTTCCTGCAATCATAGAGCTGGACAAAATAAGAGATATACAGGTAACTCAACGATCAAACCTTTTCTCTGTGTGGAGAGAGAAGATGAAAGAGGCATGCCCAGACACGCCAACAAATGTGATATCAATTTGAATCGGAGAGGAAAACATCATGTGGAGAGAGAGAGGGAGAAATGGAGAGAGAGAGGAAAGGAGCGCGCGGGGGGGGGGGGGGGGGCGTTCTCTCTCTCTCTCTCTCTCTCTCTCTCTCTCTCTCTCTCTCTCTCTCTCTCTCTCTCTCTCTCTCTCTCTCTCTCTCTCTTGCTGTTATCCTCCAGAGGCAGAGAGGAGAGGGAAAAACAATTGTTGTCATGGAGGAGAGGTAAAATCTCTAGGCTTGGGCGATTCACCATTTTACCGTATACTGGATTATTTCGAAATACCGACGTTTTTATAAAAACAAATATTGGGGGGGGGGGGGGGGGGGGGGGGTATGTTGGGGGGGGTGTGTGCTATGCCACTGCTTATAACTATAAGAAACCTTAGATGTGTTAAATAAATGTAAATAGATGTGTCATAAATGAGATCCAGCTCAGGGCTCCAGCTATGTGTTTGGTTTGCTAACATGCTAGCTAGGTGGCTAAATGTCAAGATCAAGCTTCATGGTTACAGCAGAGATATTCAATCCCTTCATGGATCAAGATCCCTGTTGCCTAAATTGATTTGTGCATAATATATATATATTATAAATATACATCTACTGTCACGATCGTTAGAGGAAGCGGACCAAGACGCAGCGTGATATGCGTACATCTTTTATTTAGTACACACACGAACAAAACAATAAACCAAACGATACGTGAAGTCCTAGGTTAATCCAAAACAAACCTTACGGAACAAGATCCCACAAAGACTAGTGCAAAACAGGCTGCCTAAGTATGGTCCCCAATCAGAGACAACGAGCTACAGCTGTCTCTGATTGGGAACCACCCTGGCCAACATAGAAATAAACGATCTAGAACCAAACATAGAAAACTAAACATATAAACCTACACACCCTGGCTCAACATAAAGAGTCCCCAGAGCCAGGGCGTGACAGTACCCACCCCCCAAAGGCGCGGACTGCGACCGCGCCAACCAAACACAACAGGGGAGGCGCCGGTTGGGCATTCCGCCTCGGAGGCAGCTCTGGGCGTGACCACCACTCTCCTTCTACCCCCCCGTAGCGCCCCTGGTCTGGTCCCGCTGGGCCGGAGCTGGACTGGACACCGGTGGAGCGGATTGCTCTGGCTCCGCAGTGGAGCAGCTGACCGGTGCCGGACCAGGCACCGGTGGGAACAGGCACGGGCCGTGCCGGACTGACGACGTGCACCACTGGCTTGGTGCGGGGAGCAGGAACGGGCCGGACCGGGCTGACGACGCGCACCACTGGCTTGGTGCGGGGAGCAGGAACGGGCCGGACCGGGCTGACGACGCGCACCACTGGCTTGGTGCGGGGAGCAGGAACAGGCCGGACCGGGCTGGCGACGCGCACCACTGGCTTGGTGCGGGGGACAGGAACAGGCCGGACCGGGCTGGCGACGCGCACCACAGGCTTGGTGCGAGGGACAGGAACAGGCCGGACCGGGCTTGCGACGCGCACCACAGGCTTGGTGCGAGGGACAGGAACAGGCCGGACCGGGCTGGCGACGCGCACCACTGGCTTGGTGCGAGGAGCAGGAACAGGCCGGACAGGGCTGGCGACGCGCACCACAGGCTTGGTGCGGGGAGCAGGAAACGGGCCGGACCGGGCTGACGACGCGCACCACTGGTTTGGGTGCGCGAGGGACAGGAACAGGCCGGGCTGGACTGTGGAGACGGACTGGAGGTCTAGAGCGGAGAGCTGACACAACCCGTCCTGGCTGAATGCCTATTTCCACACAATCTGTGTGAGGCATCAGCACAGGATGTACAGGGCTGTGTACTCGTACTGGCGCTACAGCACGTGGCACTGGCGCAGGATATCCGGGACCGAGGAGGGGTACTGGAGGCCACGAGCGTTGAGCCGGCACACTCCGTCCTGGCTGCATGCCCACCTTAGCACGACACGTGCGTGGTGCTAGCACAGGACGTACAGGACTGTGCCGGAACATTCGCGGCACAGTACGTGGCTCCGCATAACACGGAGCCTGCCCTTTTAGGGCTGTCTCTCGGGCTTCCTCCTTGGCCGGTACCCTCTGCGTTGCCGCTGCTCCTCTCTGTAGCGCGCCTCCACAGTCTCCTCCCAAGGACGGCGATCCATTCCGGCCTGGATCTCTTCCCAAGTCCAGGATCCCTTCCCATCCAGGATCTCCTCCCAAGTCCAGGCTGTCTGTTCCTGGACACGCTGCTTGGTCCTCCTTTGGTGGGATCTTCTGTCACGATCATTAGAGGAAGCGGACCAAGGCGCAGCGTGATATGCGTACATCTTTTATTTAGTACACACACGAACAAAACAATAAACCAAACGATACGTGAAGTCCTAGGTTAATCCAAAACAAACCTTACGGAACAAGATCCCACAAAGACTAGTGCAAAACAGGCTGCCTAAGTATGGTCCCCAATCAGAGACAACGAGCCACAGCTGTCTCTGATTGGGTACCACCCTGGCCAACATAGAAATAAACGATCTAGAACCAAACATAGAAAACTAAACATATAAACCTACACACCCTGGCTCAACATAAAGAGTCCCCAGAGCCAGGGCGTGACATCTACACATATATATATATATACATATATATATACCCAGTGTATATTTATTATTATTTTAATTGTATTTTAATAGCCCCCCTTTGTATGCACATTGTGTAATACTGTATACCCCGGTATGGTACGGTATGACTGTATGAAAATCTGGATACTGCCCAACCCTAAAAATCTCTTTCTCTCTCGCTCCCTCTCGCTATGTTTTTCTTTCAGGCAGTGGTGAGGGCAGCCCTATGTGTCATCTCGGGGGCCTTGAGACAGACAGATGCCCTCAGGGCTGCATCTCAATAATCTAAAGAACCTCCCTCTCCACATCTCCTTTCCTAGGGTGGCACTGACATTAAAGAACTGGAAACTGAAGAGGATGAAGAGGAGACTAGGGGACGAAGACATGTTGGACTATTAAGATGCACCCTGCATGGGGAGGGGGGCAAAGTTCAAAGTTCAACAGATGTAACAATAACAATGTTGACAAAGCCTGCCACACACAGACACACCAGAGCAAAAAAGTGGTGAGTGTTGTTCCATTGGAACAGAACTGAAGGAAGATAAAAGGGGGTGAGTGTTGTTCCACTGGAACAGAAGGAAAATAAAAGTGGTGAGTGTTGTTCCACTGGAACTGAAGGAAAATAAAAGTGGTGAGTGTTGTTCCACTGGAACAGAACTGAAGGAAGATAACAGGGGGTGAGTGTTGTTCCACTGGAACAGAACTGAAGGAAGATAACAGGGGGTGAGTGTTGTTCCACTGGAACAGAACTGAAGGAAGATAACAGGGGGTGAGTGTTGTTCCACTGGAACAGAACTGAAGGAAGATAACAGGGGGTGAGTGTTGTTCCACTGGAACAGAACTGAAGGAAGATAAAAGTGGGGTGAGTGTTGTTCCACTGGAACAGAACTGAAGGAGGATAAGAGAAGTACAGGCATCACTAGAAATAGACTTTGATTTCACATTTTAAAAGGTCCTGAGAAGGTCGATGTATGTCTTTTCTCGGCACAAAAAAAATTAACCCGATTTTGCGGCCCTTTATCTACTTCCCCTGACTCAGATGAACTCAGAGACAACATGTTATGTCTCTGTGTCCAGTATGAAGCTATGAAGGACACTAGAGGTAGTTTCACGAGCCAGTGCTAACTAGTGTTAACACACACACACACACACACACACACACACACACAACACAAAATGTCAAGAAAATCACTCTAAAATACTATTTCCTCTCTAAAGGTCAAAACAACACAGAAAACATTTCCAAATACCAAGTACCATCGTCAAAATCAAATCAAATATTATTTGTCACATCCGCCGAATACAACTGGTGTAGACCTTACAGTGAAATGTTTCCCAACGATGCAGAGCAAACAAAAAAAGACTCAATAGTAACAGAAGAGTATGAACTTTCTGTCCAAAAAAAGTAAAACAGGATAAAAGTGACTAAATAGTCGGCGCCATCTTGTCTTCAAACACACACACAAACAAGCTCAGCCATCAATCTAGCCTGTCCATGATGACATAACCCAGTACCCAGCAATTCTCTCTCTCTCTCTCTCCCTCTCTCCCTCCCTCCCTCCCAGGGATGAGCTCACAGATGAAGAACGAGAGAGTGATCTGCTTAGAAGAGATAGATGAGAGGAATAAAGACTGCTCTCTTTGTTTTGCTCTCATCTCTCCGAGGTCTCTCGTTCCCCTGTCTGCCTGCCTGCCTGCCTGCCTGCCTGCCTGCCTGTCTGTCTGTCTGCCTGCCTGCCTGTCTGTCTGTCTGTCTGTCTGTCTGCCTGCCACAATCTATATTACACCCACCCAGGAAACCACCCAGGACACCACCCAGCACAGCCCACCACCCAGCACACCACCCAGTACACCACACTGTGCTCTTTCTCTTTTCTCTCCACATGGGACTATGGCGTTCCTATGGCGTTACTAGGGCTGTTGTGGTGACCGTGTTACTATGGCGTTACTAGGGCTGTTGTGGTGACCGTGTTACTATGGTGTTACTATGGTGTTACTAGGGCTGTTGTGGTGACCGTGTTACTATGGTGTTACTATGGTGTTACTAGGGCTGTTGTGGTGACCGTGTTACTATGGTGTACTATGGTGTTACTAGGGCTGTTGTGGTGACCGTGTTACTATGGTGTTACTATGGTGTTACTAGGGCTGTTGTGTTGACCGTGTTACTATGGTGTTACTAGGGCTGTTGTGGTGACCGTGTTACTATGGTGTTACTATGGTGTTACTAGGGCTGTTGTGGTGACCGTGTTACTATGGTGTTACTATGGTGTTACTAGGGCTGTTGTGGTGACCGTATTATTATGGTGTTACTAGGGCTGTTGTGGTGACCGTGTTACTATGGTGTTACTATGGTGTTACTAGGGCTGTTGTGGTGACCGTGTTTACTACTATGGTGTTACTATGGTGTTACTAGGGCTGTTGTGTTGACCGTGTTACTATGGTGTTTACTATGGTGTTACTAGGGCTGTTGTGGTGACCGTATTATTATGGTGTTACTAGGGCTGTTGTGGTGACCGTGTTACTATGGTGTTACTATGGTGTTACTAGGGCTGTTGTGGTGACCGTGTTACTATGGTGTTACTATGGTGTTACTAGGGCTGTTGTGGTGACCGTATTATTATGGTGTTACTAGGGCTGTTGTGGTGACCGTATTATTAGGGTGTTACTAGGGCTGTTGTGGTGACCGTATTATTAGGGTGTTACTAGGGCTGTTGTGGTGACCGTATTATTATGGTGTTACTAGGGCTGTTGTGGTGACCGTATTATTATGGTGTTACTAGGGCTGTTGTGGTGACCGTATTATTAGGGTGTTACTAGGGCTGTTGTGGTGACCGTATTATTATGGTGTTACTAGGGCTGTTGTGGTGACCATATTATTAGGGTGTTACTAGGGCTGTTGTGGTGACCGTATTATTATGGTGTTACTAGGGCTGTTGTGGTGACCGTATTATTAGGGTGTTACTAGGGCTGTTGTGGTGACCGTATTATTATGGTGTTACTAGGGCTGTTGTGGTGACAGTATTATTATGGTGTTACTAGGGCTGTTGTGGTGACCGTATTATTATGGTGTTACTAGGGCTGTTGTGGTGACCGTATTATTATGGCGTTACTAGGGCTGTTGTGGTGACCGTATTATTATGGTGTTACTAGGGCTGTTGTGGTGACCGTATTATTAGGGTGTTACTAGGGCTGTTGTGGTGACCGTATTATTATGGTGTTACTAGGGCTGTTGTGGTGACCGTATTATTATGGTGTTACTAGGGCTGTTGTGGTGACCGTATTATTATGGTGTTACTAGGGCTGTTGTGGTGACCGTATTATTATTATGGTGTTACTAGGGCTGTTGTGGTGACCGTATTATTATGGTGTTACTAGGGCTGTTGTGGTGACCGTATTATTAGGGTGTTACTAGGGCTGTTGTGGTGACCGTATTATTATGGTGTTACTAGGGCTGTTGTGGTGACCGTGTTCCTATGGTGTTACTAGGGCTGTTGTGGTGACCGTATTATTATGGTGTTACTAGGGCTGTTGTGGTGACCGTATTATTAGGGTGTTACTAGGGCTGTTGTGGTGACCGTATTATTAGGGTGTTACTAGGGCTGTTGTGGTGACCGTATTATTAGGGTGTTACTAGGGCTGTTGTGGTGACCGTATTATTATGGTGTTACTAGGGCTGTTGTGGTGACCGTATTATTATGGCGTTACTAGGGCTGTTGTGGTGACCGTATTATTATGGCGTTACTAGGGCTGTTGTGGTGACCGTATTATTATGGTGTTACTAGGGCTGTTGTGGTGACCGTATTATTAGGGTGTTACTAGGGCTGTTGTGGTGACCGTATTATTATGGTGTTACTAGGGCTGTTGTGGTGACCGTATTATTATGGTGTTACTAGGGCTGTTGTGGTGACCGTATTATTATGGTGTTACTAGGGCTGTTGTGGTGACCGTATTATTATGGTGTTACTAGGGCTGTCGTGGTGACCATATTATTATGGTGTTACTAGGGCTGTTGTGGTGACCGTATTATTAGGGTGTTACTAGGGCTGTTGTGGTGACCGTATTATTATGGTGTTACTAGGGCTGTTGTGGTGACCATATTATTATGGTGTTACTAGGGCTGTTGTGGTGACCGTATTATTAGGGTAATACTAATAAAATAATTATTATTATTAATATTCTATGTGACGGTTGAGTGACGGTAATCTCCTTTTATGCACTCTGGACATGCTTCGGTAGTACCCAACTCACTAACTACCATCAGGTCCTAATGGCCTGGTACTCAGGGCTCTATTGTCCCTCTAACCATCAGGTCCTAATGGCCTGGTACTCAGGGCTCTATTGTCCCTCTAACCATCAGGTCCTAATGGCCTGGTACTCAGGGCTCTATTGTCCCTCTAACCATCAGGTCCTAATGGCCTGGTACTCAGGGCTCTATTGTCCCTCTAACCGTCAGGTCCTAATGGCCTGGTACTCAGGGCTCTATTGTCCCTCTAACCATCAGGTCCTAATGGCCTGGTACTCAGGGCTCTATTGTCCCTCTAACCATCAGGTCCTAATGGCCTGGTACTCAGGGCTCTATTGTCCCTCTAACCATCAGGTCCTAATGGCCTGGTACTCAGGGCTCTATTGTCCCTCTAACCGTCAGGTCCTAATGGCCTGGTACTCAGGACTCCATTGTCCCTTTAACCATCAGGTCCTAATGGCCTGGTACTCAGGGCTCCATTGTCCCTTTAACCACTCTGACATCAATTCAAATACAATCAAAAAAAATCTTAAAACACTTATCATCAAAACAGAATCTTGCTTTTAAAACTCACCTACATTTACATTTTACATTTTAGTCATTTAGCAGACGCTCTTATCCAGAGCGACTTACTCACTGTGATGATCAATTTGAAACTGAGTGGAAAAACATGGACGTTGGGGATGTTGTTTCAAAGCCTAACACAACGAAATGGACAGCGCTTTCTAAGGTGATGATTAATTCCAAACACATATATCCATATTAGAGCTGATGCATTAGCATAGGCCTATATATGAGTCCAAGCCTGAAAAAAACCCGGAATTAAAATAATGATAGTGCCGTTATACAATACAGTCGTGGTCAAAAGTTTTGAGAATGACACAAGTATTGGTCTTCACAAAGTTCGCTGCTTCAGTGTTATGAGATATTTTTGTCAGATGTTACTATGGTATACTGAAGTATAATTACAAGCATTCCATAAGTGTCAAAGGCTTTTATTGACAATTACTCAAAGTTTATGCAAAGAGTCAATATTTGCAGTGTTGACCCTTCTTTTTCAAGACCTCTGTAATCCGCCATGGCATGCTGTCAATTAACTTCTGGGCCACATCCTGACTGATGGCAGCCCATTCTTGCATAATCAATGCTTGGAGTTTGTCAGAATTTGTGGGTTTTTGTTTATCCACCAGCCTCTTGAGGATCGACCACAAGTTCTCAATGGGATTAAGGTCTGGGGAGTTTCCTGGCCATGGACCCAAAATGTCGATGTTTTGTTCCCCGAGCCACTTAGTTATCACTTTTGCCTTATGGCAAGGTGCTCCATCATGCTGGAAAAGGCATTGTTCATCACCAAACTGTTCTTGGATGGTTGGGAGAAGTTGCTCTCGAAGGATGTGTTGGTACCATTCTTTATTCATGGCTGTGTTCTTAGGTAAAATTGTGGGTGAGCCCACTCCCTTGGCTGAGAAGCAACCCCACACATGAATGGTCTCAGGATGCTTTACTGTTGGCATGACACAGGACTGATGGTAGCGCTCACCTTGTCTTCTCCGGACAAGGTGTTTTCCGGATGCCCCAAACAATCGGAAAGGGGATTCATCAGAGAAAATGACTTTACCCCAGTCCTCAGCAGTCCAATCCCTGTACCTTTTGCAGAATATCAGTCTGTCCCTGATGTTTCTCCTGGAGAGAAGTGGCTTCTTTGCTGCCCTTCTTGACACCAGGCAATCCTGCAAAAGTATTCGCCTCACTGTGCGTGCAGATGCACTCACACCTGCCTGCTGCCATTCCTGAGCAAGCTCTGCACTGGTGGTGTCCCGATCCCGCAGCTGAATCAACTTTAGGAGACGGTCCTGGCGCTTGTTGGACTTTCTTGGGCGCCCTGATGCCTTCTTCACAACAATTGAACCTCTCTCCTTGAAGTTCTTGATGATCCGATAAATGGTTGATTTAGGTGCAATCTTACTAGCAGCAATATCCTTGCCTGTGAAGCCCTTTTTCTGCAAAGCAATGATGACGGCACGTGTTTCCTTGCAGGTAACCATTGTTAACAGAGGAAGAACAATGATTTCAAGCACCAACCTCCTTTTAAAGCTTCCAGTCTGTTATTCTAACTCAATCAGCATGACAGAGTGATCTCCAGCCTTGTGCTCGTCAACACTCTCACCTGTGTTAACGAGAGAATCACTGACATCATTACTATTGATGTTCCCGAACAGATTTCACTTGGTTTCCCAAATTAAGCACTGGAAAGCTGCAGGAACAGGGTTGGAGAGCCCATGGCATACAGAGTACTGGGTAGCTGGAGGAACAGGGTTGGAGAGCCCATGGCATACAGAGTACTGGGTAGCTGGGGGAACAGGGTTGGAGAGCCCGTGGCATACAGAGTACTGGGTAGCTGGAGGAACAGGGTTGGAGAGCCCATGGCATACAGAGTACTGGGTAGCTGGAGGAACAGGGTTGGAGAGCCCATGGCATACAGAGTACTGGGTAGCTGCAGGAACAGGGTTGGAGAGCCCGTGGCATACAGAGTACTGGGTAGCTGGAGGAACAGGGTTGGAGAGCCCATGGCATACAGAGTACTGGGTAGCTGGAGGAACAGGGTTGGAGAGCCCATGGCATACAGAGTACTGGGTAGCTGGAGGAACAGGGGCTGGAGAGCCCATGGCATACAGAGTACTGGGTAGCTGGAGGAACAGGGTTGGAGAGCCCGTGGCATACAGAGTACTGGGTAGCTGGAGGGAACAGGGTTGGAGAGCCCATGGCATACAGAGTACTTGGTAGCTGGAGGAACAGGGTTGGAGAGCCCATGGCATACAGAGTACTGGGTAGCTGGAGGGAACAGGGTTGGAGAGCCCATGGCATACAGAGTACTGGGTAGCTGGAGGAACAGGGTTGGAGAGCCCATGGCATACAGAGTACTGGGTAGCTGGAGGAACAGGGCTGGAGAGCCCATGGCATACAGAGTACTGGGTAGCTGGAGGAACAGGGTTGGAGAGCCCATGGCATACAGAGTACTGGGTAGCTGGAGGAACAGGGCTGGAGAGCCCCCATGGCATACAGAGTACTGGGTAGCTGGAGGAACAGGGTTGGAGAGCCCGTGGCATACAGAGTACTGGGTAGCTGGAGGAAACAGGGTTGGAGAGCCCATGGCATACAGAGTACTGGGTAGCTAGAGGAACAGGGTTGGAGAGCCCATGGCATACAGAGTACTGGGTAGCTGGAGGGAACAGGGTTGGAGAGCCCATGGCATACAGAGTACTGGGTAGCTGGAGGAACAGGGTTGGAGAGCCCATGGCATACAGAGCCCATGGCATATTAAATTAATGTATTAAATGTTTAAATGTAGACGTTCCAAAGGTGTGCATCAGGTGCTTGTCTGCTGATTGGATGCCTGGAGGACTGGAGATGCTAAACGGGTTTATTAACGGTCGGTTACCGTGAGACCGGCAGTCTGTTGCATGACGATAACCGGCTGACAACATTTAAATGACCGCCACATAGAACTCATCAGACGCACAAAGAAAATGAGGTGACACACACACGCACACACACACGCACACACACACACACACACACACACGCACACATTAATTACCCCCTCTCTCTCCCACTTCCTCTCTCTCTCTCTCTCTCTCTCTCTCTCTCTCCACTTCCTCTCTCTCGCTCTCTCCCACTTCCTCTCTCTCTCTCCCACTTCCTCTTCCTCTCTCTCCCACTTCATCTCTCTCCCACTTCCTCTTCCTCTCTCTCCCACTTCCTCTCTCTCCCACTTCCTCTTCCTCTCTCTCCCACTTCCTCTTCCTCTCTCTCCCACTTCCTCTTCCTCTCTCTGCAGTGCACCATCCTCCTCTTTTCTCTCGGACTCAGAACACGGTTTCTGGCCATCAGCCAGCACAACACAGCTGTGTGATGAATAAGGGAGTCAGTGCTGACCTTGAAAGCTTGAGCCCCTCCTGCTGTGGTGTGTGACCTACCTTACATAAGGAGGTCACACACACACACACACACACTTATCTAACACCGGTCCAGCGTTTAATTGCCTTCACAGGGACCTGACAGGGCTAAAGTCATGCTGGACTGGGCAGCAACACACACACAAATTGAGCCCCTGTGGGAGCAAAAGCCCCTCTGTCCTCTGATCCATCCATCAACACTCCTTGTGTGAGTGAGTGAGTGAGGGAGGGAGGGAGGGAGGGAGGGAGGGAGGGAGGGAGGGAGGGAGGGAGGGAGGGAGGGAGGAAAGCTTACCGTAGTTCCCCACGTGTTCGTTTGTACATTGTTTCATGAGTTGAAATAAAAGATCACCGAAATGTTCCATACGCAAAAAAAGCTTATTTCTCTCAGATTTGGTGCACAAATTTGTTTACATCCCTGTTAGTGAGCATACCCACCTGACAGGTGTGGCATATCAAGAAGCTGATTAAACAGCATGATCATTACACAGGTGCACCTTGTGCTGGGGACAATAAAAGGTCACTCTAAACTGTGCAAGTTTTGAGGGAGCGTGCAATTGGCATGCTGACTGCAGGAATGTCCACCACAGCTGTTGCCAGAGATTTGAATGTTCATTTCTCTACCATAAGCCGCCTCTAACGTCGTTTTAGAGAATTTGGTAGTAAGTCCAACCGGCCTCACAACCGCAGACCACGTGTAACCATGCCAGCCCAGGACCTCCCCAGACCACGTGTAACCACGCCAGCCCAGGACCTCCCCAGACCACGTGTAACCACGCCAGCCCAGGACCTCCCCAGACCACGTGTAACCACGCCAGCCCAGGACCTCCCCAGACCACGTGTAACCACGCCAGCCCAGGACCTCCCCAGACCACGTGTAACCACGCCAGCCCAGGACCTCCCCAGACCATGTGTAACCACGCCAGCCCAGGACCTCCACAGACCATGTGTAACCACGCCAGCCCAGGACCTCCCCAGACCACGTGTAACCACGCCAGCCCAGGACCTCCCCAGACCACGTGTAACCACGCCAGCCCAGGACCTCCCCAGACCACGTGTAACCACGCCAGCCCAGGACCTCCCCAGACCACGTGTAACCACGCCAGCCCAGGACCTCCCCAGACCACGTGTAACCACGCCAGCCCAGGACCTCCCCAGACCACGTGTAACCACGCCAGCCCAGGACCTCCCCAGACCACGTGTAACCACGCCAGCCCAGGACCTACACATCCGGCTTCTTCACCTGCGGGATTGTCTGAGACCAGCCACCCGGACAGCTGATGAAACTGTGGGTTTGCACAACCGAAGAATTTCTGCACAAACTGTCAGAGACCGTCTCAGGGAAGCTCATCTGCGTGCTCGTCGTCCTCACCAGGGTCTTTACCTGACTGCAGTTCGGCATCGTAACCGACTTCAGTGGGCAAATGCTCACCTTCGATGGCCACTGGCACACTGGAGGAGTGTGCTCTTCACGGATGAATCCCGGTTTCAACTGTACCGGGCAGATGGCAGACCGCGTGTATGGCGTTGTGTGGGCGAACGGTTTGCTGATGTTAACGTTGTGAACAGAGTGCCCCATGGTAGCGGTGGGGTTATGGTATGGGCAGGCATAAGCTACGGACAACGAACACAATTGCATTGTATGCTAATTTGAATGCACAGAGATACCGTGACGAGAGCACAGGAGGTTGGTGGTACCTTAATTAGGGAGGACGGGCTCGTAGTAATGACTGGAGGGGAATGAGTGGAATGGTACCAAATACATCAAACACATGGTTTGATGCCATTCCATTTGCTCCGTTCCAGCCATTATGAGCCGTTCTCCCCTCAGAAGCCTCCACTGGGCGAGTTACTGAGGCCATTCATCCGCCGCCATCACCTCATGTTTCAGCATGATAATGCACGGCCCCATGTCGCAAGGATCTGTACACAATTCCTGGAAGCTGAAAATGTCCCAGTTCTTCCATGGCCTGCATACTCACCAGACATGTCACCCATTGAGCATGTTTGGGATGCTCTGGATTGACGTGTACGACAGCGTGTTCCAGTTCCCGCCAAAATATCCAGCAACTTCGCACAGCCATTGAAGAGGAGTGGGACATCATCTACAGGCCACAATCAACAGCCTGAACAACTCTATGCAAAGGAGATGTGTCGCGCTGCATGAGGCCTGACTGGTTTTCTAATCCATGCCCTTGCCTTTTATTTAAGGTATCTTTGACCAACAAATGCATATCTATATTCTCAGTCATGTGAAATCCATCCTACAGCACCCAATGTCACAGGACGGCCAAAAAGATCATCAAGGACATCAACCACCCGAGCCACTGCCTGTTCACCCCACTATCATCCAGAAGGCGAGGTCAGTACAGGTGCATCAAAGCTGGGACCGAGAGACTGAAAAACAGCGGCAGGTAGCTTAGTGGTTAAGAGCGTTGTGCCAGTAACCGAAAGGTCGCTGGTTCTAATCTCTGAGCCGACTAGGTGAAAAATCTGTCGATGTGCCCTTGAGCAAGGCACTTAACCCTAATTGCTCCTGTAAGTCGCTCTGGATAAGAGCATCTGCTAAATGACTAAAAATGTTTTTAAAAATCTCAAGGCCATCAGACTTAAATAGCCATCACTAGCCGGCTACCACCCGGTTACTCCCGTTACTCAACCCTGCACCTTAGAGGCTGCTGCCCCATATACATAGACATGGAATCACTGGTCACTTTAATAATGTTTACATACTGCTTTACTCATCTCATATATATATATATATATATACACTGTATTCTAGTCTACTGTATTTTAGTCAATGCCTCTCCGACATTGCTCATCCTAATTATTTTACTGTTAGATTTGTGTGTATTGCTGTGAATTGTTAGATACTACTGCACTGCTGGAGCTAGGAACACAAGCATTTCGCTACACCCGCAATAACATCTGCTAAATATGTGTATGTTACCAATACAAATTGGATATGATTTGATTAGGGCCTAATTTATTTATTTAAATTGACTGATTTCCTTATATGAACTGTAAGTCAGTAAAATCTTTGAAATTGTTTAATGTTGCGTTTATATTTTTGTTCAGTGTAAATAGCACAGTGGGAGAAAGAGACCTGGTGAGTCCATAGCGCTCTATATCTATCGGTAAGCAGTGGCGGCTCCTGAAAAAATTCTCAGGAGGGGCAATTTTTCTGATGATTTAGGTGACCTACACACATTTTAAAAAAGATATGTCCAGCAACAACATGAAGACAGGGGCAGCATATAAGTCAATACCAGAAGCATTTATTGACTGATCTGGGGAGATGGATTCCAGTTTCTGTGACAGATTATAAATAATCTCTGATGCCTTTGTTATATTAGCTTTTGGTTGAATGTACTGTCGTAGTAAATATATAATGTTATAGCTTGGTCTGACTAAAATCTTGTGCATGACCCATTTTGTGTTGGGCGTTTGTTTTCAATCAATGCTGTTCCTATCCTATAACAATGGACAAAAGAGTCCTATCTTGTCAGCCTTGTCAGCAGGTGGCCAAGGACAACACCCACGCCATAGGTCTCTCAGTTCTTCCAACTCACGAGTTCTTGCTCTGAGGACACACACACACACACACACACACATCATCACTGATAACACACACACACACACACATCATCACTGTTAAACACACACACACACACACATCATCACTGTTAAACACACACACACACACACACAAAAATCCCCTCTCTTTAGGCTGAACATTTGAAGACAGAGAACCCGACTCAGAGCCAATGCAACAGTGGAGGGGACCTCGCCCAACTCATCAGGACCAATCAGAAGATCAGAACTACTAGATTCAACCTACATCATTTATTGTATAAAATGTCAGCACACAATGTTTTCGGGGCTCTCTTCAGATAGCTCCCTAAGAGTTTGACGAACGAGTCCGTGCACGCGATTCCAGATATCTTTACCTCTGAATAAACTGCCTTTATTATACCATATCCACCCTGTCCAAAGTCTCTACTTGGTCTCAGTTCTCCAGTAAACTTGTGATTATCAACAGTACACAACGGTAACAAACAATTGGGGGAACTCACGGGGCAGATAGTAAGGTCGCAGTGACACAGAAAGCAGTTCAATGTCGGGGCTCGGGGGGTACAGAGTCGCTCTCTTACCAGGATCGATTTTCCCTGTGACTGTCAGATCGAGGTCCGCTCCGACCAGGGTGAAGCCGGCCGGCTCCACTTCTCTGTCCGGGACTCTGTCATCCAGCCAAGTCTCCCAGCTGTATTGGATTCCGCTGCCAGCAACGTTTTCATTATTTAGTCCGTTCGTAGCGGGTATGTACACGATCAACAAGATCAGTCCAAAACCCACCACTGGAAATCCATGGTTGGCAGAATGTTTGTAAACTAAGTGTACAAATTAAAAACATAAAATAACGCCACTAAGTGTACAAATTAAAAACATAAAATAACGCCACACTGCAGGTCGCAACAGAGACGCTGCTAGCCGCTATTTGCTTAGTTACGTTCATGGTTACGTCACGTATGACGAAAGCGCGTAAGTGCAAGCCCACAGACACCCATAGAGAATGTATTGAAAGCTTTGAAATTTGAAAAAAATAGATTTTACATGACAGGCTATGAGAGACTTCTGGGCGATTTTCAACCTGACTGAAATCGCCCAAAAACGGGCGGGGCCATTTGAAGCACGACTTTAGCCTGATTTGACATTTAGTGGCAGTCAGATCAGATTACAACACTGATAACTACTGTTGCCGTGATATAATTGATTAGAAAAAAAATCCCTTCCTTTTCCCGTTTGGCAGTGCGTCGCCCATATCGCTCTATTGAACAGGCCGTCCCTGTCGGTAAGTCTATGTTGTGTGGTGCACATGAGGTGATGAAGTTGCACTTGTTTTCAATTCAGCACTAAATGTTTGCCATCAGATATCTTATAATGGCTTTCTGCCAGAAGTCAGCAAGCTCTGGATGAGTTTTCTGTACAGCTGCCATTTTTTCCCTGTGCTTCCTACTAGCATTTCTTTCCTCCTCTGTTCTTCTCCCATCTGCATGTATCACAACTTTGTTCCTTTGCACAAATTATATCGTTCACTTTCGCTTGTAAATGTCCACACTCACCGAAAATGACATCCGGTAGCTACTACCTTGCTTGTGTCACTTTATGACCTGGATTTGACCGTCGTTGCACTGAGCATTTAGCTAACAGTGTCTATGTGATTTCGCTACCCTAGAGGGTGCTGTTGAGACAACTATAGACCTTCATTGCAAAACTGTGTGTTTGAATCAGTTATTTGACGTGAATCTATTTAGTATAGTTTTAAAAAAAAGTAATTTTTGGATGTTTCACAATTAAAAAATAAAATACAATTATTGGTCATCCACTGATGTATATTGTATATTTGCAACAAAACTAACTTTAATACACGTCTAAAATCTATTAATAAAAAATCTGAGAACAGTAATATTTTACACACACGAAGGCAATCATTTCTGATGAAGAAAACACAAATGTGAAAAATTGGTGGCTATAGCGTTTTGGAACGAAACTCTTCAACTGTTCATTTATCTAAACAGAAAGTATTTTTGCAACATCCTCTTTCTTTCGCTCTCTCTCCATCCCCCTTTTTCCCCCCCTGTATCCCCTCTCTCCACCCCTCTCTCTTCTCTAGTATCCTCTCTCCATCCCCCTCTTTTTTCCTGTATTGTCTCCCTCCCTCCCTCCATCCCTCCCTCCCTCCCTCCCTGTTCAGCCTTTCACTTCAATAGAAGGCTTGACATGAGGGCACTGTCCTCCTTTAAGAATCATTAGTGCTGACTGAGTGTGTGTGTGTGTCGGCTTTATACATTGTGCTGACTAAGATGGTGCCTCTGTATTGTGACCTTGGTGATTTTGGAATGTGTGGCAAGGAATAATGAGGTGACATCCTCTTAGAGAGAGGGATCACCAGGAGCAATAGAGAGAGAGGGGAGAGAGGGGAGAGAGGGGAGAGAGGGGAGAGAGCGAGAGACATCACTAGAGAAAGGAGAGAGAGGTATCACTGGGAAAAGGAGAGAGAGGTATCACTAGAGAAAGGAGGAGAGAGCGAGAGAGAAGAAGAATTCTGCAAAAATATCCTCAGTGTACAACGTAAAACACCAAATAATGCAGAGAGCCGATAGATTCTAAAAGGAAGTGATTCCCAAACCTTCCATAACAAAGCCATCACCTACAGAGAGATGAACCTGGAGAAGAGTACCCTAAGTAAGCTTGTCCTGGGGCTCTGTTCACAAACACAAACAGACCCCACAGAGCCCCAGGACAACAACACATTTAGACCCAACCAAATCATGGGAAAACAGAAAGAGAATTACTTGACACGTTGGAAAGAATTAACAAAAAAAAACAGAGCAAACTAGAATGCTATTTGGCCCTAAACAGAGAGTACACAGTGGCAGAATACCTGACCACTGTGACTGACCCAAAACATAAGGAAAGCTTTGACTATGTACAGACTCAGTGAGCATAGCCTTGCTATTGAGAAAGGCCGCCGTAGGCAGACCTGGCTCTCAAGAGAAGACAGGCTATGTGCACACTGCCCACAAAATGAGGTGGAAACTGAGCTGCACTTCCTAACCTCTTGCCAAATGTATGACCATATTAGAGACACATATTTCCCTCAGATTACAGAGATCCACAAAGAATTTGAAAACAAATCCAATCTTGATAAACTCCCTTATCTATTGGGTGAAATACCACAGTGTGCAATCACAGCAGCAATATTTGTGACCTGTTGCCACAAGAAAAGGGCAACCAGTGAAGAACAAACACCATTGTAAATACAACCCATATTTATGTTTATTTATTTTCCCATTTGTACTTTAACTATTTGCACATTGTTACAACACTGTATATAGACATAATATGACATTTGAAATGTCTTTATTCTTTTGAAACTTCTGAGTGTAATGTTTACTGTTAATATTTATTGTTTAATTCACTTTTGTTTACTATCTACTTCACTTGCTTTGGCAATGTTAACACACGTTTCCCATGCCAATAAAGTCCTTAAAATGAATTGAATTGAGAGAGAGAGAGAGAAAGAGAAAGCGAGAGAGAGGGAGAGGGAGAAAGAGAGAGAAGTATCACTGGAGAGTAGGAGAGAGAGGTGTGGTGCAGAAACAATACCTTTACATTTACATCATTTAGCAGACGCTCTTATCCAGAGCGACTTACAAATTGGTGCATTCAACTTATGATAGCCAGTGGGACAACCACCTTTTATTTTATTTTTTTTTTTAATGGGGGGGTGGGGGAAGAAGGATTACTTTATAGTATTCCAGGTATTCCTTAAAGAGGTACACCTATCCCATAGGCCGAGGTTCTATTATATTCTTCCACATTGAACAAGGTTTTCTCTTCAGATATTCAATGATTTTCTATAAAAGACAGATAGAAAAACAGAGGGAGAAAGAAAAACAAAAGTAGAGAAGGACAGAAGTACAGTCAACCCTTTAGTATATAAAAATCACCATCAATCAAACTTTATTTATATAGCACACGTGTTACAGACAATGCATTTTAAACGCTCAACCAATCAAATTATATAAGATGACAAAGGTAAACTCAAAAAAAACTCTGAGCCATTCGACATCATGTCGAGTCCCAGACACACCTAGGGTCAAGGGTCATTTGATTACCGCAGCTTTCCTGTTGCAGTGCTACGTACTACTCCCCCCTCCTTCAATCCAAACAGACACAGACTCTGTGCAGAGATCAATGTTAACTATGTGTTCATGGCAGATGGCAGAATGAAAGCAGTCCTATTTGAGAATGGATGTTACACCACCATCCCCCACCTGGACAATGAAATGAATGTTATGTTGTATTACTAATACTAATATGTGAAAACGAATTAAAAAAAAATAAAACAGACATTACATGCCAATAGGGCCAGATAGACAGGATCAGACAGGTTTTCCTATCAGCACTCTCAGCCCTCTCTATGTAAGTAATATAGACAGGATCAGACTGGGCAGACAGGTTTTCCCATCAACACGCTCAGCCATCTCTGTCTAAGATAGACAGGATCAGACCCATGGATAGACAGACAGGGGCAGACAGGTTTTCCTATCAGCACTCTCAGCCCTCTCTATCTAAGTAAGATAACCTGTCTGCCCAGTCTGATCCTGTCTATCTTACTTAGAGAGGGCTGAGCGTGTTGATAGGAAAACCTGTCTGATCCTGTCTGACTGGGCAGACAGGTTTTCCTATCAACGCCCTCAGCCCACTGTGAAGTCAATGTGCCTTCAAAAAGTATTCATACCCCTTGACGTATTCCACATTTTGTTGTGTTACAGCCTGAATTCAATTTTTTTTTTTTGCCTGTGCTTAGCTCTATTCTGTTTCTTTTTATCAGAAAAAAATCTCCCTAGTCCTTGCCGATGACAAGCATACCCATAACATGATGCAGCCACCACCACGCTTGAAAATATTTGATTTGTCCCAAACATAACGCTTTGTATTCAGGACATAAATAAAACAGAAAATTGCAACATATTTTGCAGTGTTACTTTAGTGCCTTATTGAAAACAGGATGCATGTTTTGGAATATTTTCATTCTGTACAGGCTTCCTTCTTTTCACTTTTTCATTTAGGTTAGTATTGTGGAGTAACTACAATGTTGTTGATCCATCCTCAGTTTCCTCCTATCACAGCCATTCAACTCTGTAACTGTTTTAAAGTCAACATTGACCTCATGGTGAAAATCCCTGAGCGGTTTCCTTCCTCTCTGGCAACTGAGTTAGGAAGGACGCCTGTATCTTTGTAGTGACTGGGTGTATTTATACACCATCCACAGTGTAATTAATAACTTCACCGAGTTCAAAGGGATATTCTATGTCGTTTTTTGGTTTTTACCCATCTACCAATATGTGCCCTTCTTTGCAAACCATTGAAAAACCTCTCTGGTCTTTGTGGTTGAATCTGTGTTTGAAATTCACTGCTCGACTGAGGGACCTTACATATAATTGTACTGTATGTGTGGGTTACAGAGATGAGTTAGTCATTCAACATTCATGATAAACACTATTATTGCAAACAGTCTAATATAGAGATAAATAAATAGTTTATCAGTCGTATGTACGGGATACGCATGGTATACATCGTCCAATGAAATGCTTACTTGCAGGTTCCTTCTGGACAATGCAACAAATATAAGAAATAATAAAAGATAAGAACACGAACATAAAGTAAATATCTCAGTAGAATAAACATTTTAGCACCAGTATAATAGATAAAGGTATATATAAATATAGAGATATAAATATATATGAGAGAGAGAGAGAGAGAGAGAGAGAGAGAGAGAGAGAGAGAGAGAGAGAGATAGAGAGAGAGAGACAGAGACAGAGAGAGACAGAGAGACACAGAGAGAGACAGAGAGAGAGAGAGAGACAGAGAGAGACAGAGAGAGAGAGAGAGAGAGAGAGAGAGAGAGAGAGAGAGAGAGAGAGACAGAGACAGAGACAGAGACAGAGACAGAGAGAGAGAGAGAGAGAGAGAGAGAGAGAGAAAATAGAATGTCTCTTCATAAAGTATCACCACAGTAGCATGACAACAGTTGGTATGGTGGGATGTTATAGCAACAGTATCCAACCACATGGTTACCTAGACAACGCTGATGGCAGCAGTAGGGTAGTACCCATCAGCCCCTGTTACTCTGTGGGTGTGTGTAGCATCTGACTTACAAAAAGTATCTTAATAGTGAGTGAAAGAAAGAAAGAAAGAAAAAGAAAGAAAAGAAAGAAAGAAAGAAAGAAGAAAAGGGAGAAAGAAGGGAGGAAAGAAAGAAAGAAAGAAGAAAGAAAGAAAAGAAAGAAAGAAAGAAAGAAAGGAAAGAGGGAGGAAGGAGGGAGGGAAGGAGGGAGGGAGGGAGGGAGGGAGGGAGGGATGAGGGATATAGAGGGGATTCGAGGGAGGGAGGGAGGGAGGGAGGGAGGGGGAGGGAGGGAGGGAGGGAGCACATGATAGATATGGAGAGGAGATTCGGAGTGAGGGAGGGAGAGAGAGGAAGCGGGAAATAGCAGGTATGAAGTGGATTGCCTGTGAACCACAGAACCAGTCAGCAACCACGGTTTGACATTGAGACAGGAAAGCTGCACTATAGCACACACACACACACACACACACACACACACACACACACACACACACACACACACACACACACACTGAAACACACACAGCTGTCCTGTGGAAGCCAGCCAGGACTGTTTGGACCTGTAAAATCAGATTATGGGAAGAATTTAGAGTGAGTGAAATGGGGGCACCTGCACCAATCCCTCCCCTGTCTAAATCCACACTCTGCTCTGGCCCCTGGGTGCACTGTGGAGACCTAGCCCTTAGTAGGGATCAGCTAAGCTAACTGAAGCATTCAAACTAATGCACAGAGCTAGGCTAACTTTCTCAGTGTGTGTTTGGATGCCATATGAAAGATTACACAAGCGCAACCATTGAAAAACTCAACTGTCTTGTAATTTAAAGTAACTGTTCAGTGTTTCCAGATTTCTATGAAATATGACCTCTAATTACTTACAATATGAGTGAAATAGTTTTCCTTCCAAAAAATTGTAATTAAGTATGTTAAAAAACTGCTTTTCTGTGTTGGAATGGTGTGGTCTTACCCCAACAACAGAATGGTACCGGTCCATTCAAAATATAAACGCGAGAAGACCGCTGATTGGCCAGCTCAGCCTCCTCGGGGAGATGACATCACGTTCTATGAGGAAATAGCAAGCATTTTTGAAAACAGCTCTTCTGGGTTTTTTTCCTCCAATTTATACTTTGGCCACGTATACGAGAACAGGATGAGTCAACATCATTATTTTTTAAATATGAGTTCACAGAATATGAACTTTTAAAATGTGAGATTTTCACTGGACAGTTACTTTAACTATGTCTGCCTCATATGTGCTTTCACTCTGATTATGTTGTGTGGGTTTTGTAAACAAGCACACATCTATTCTATAGGCTGTTTTTCTATCGGCTGTATTTCTATAGGCTGTTTTTCTATCGGCTGTATCGGCTGTATTTCTATCGGCTGTATTTCTATCGGCTGTATTTCTATCGGCTGTATTTCTATAGGCTGTATTTCTATCGGCTGTATTTCTATGCTTAAACCTACAGCAAGGTATCCATCATTATAGAAACAGATTGGAAGGTCATCACCCCTCTCTATACAATAGAATGAATATTCATCACTTTCCTTCCTCTGTCCCTCCATCCTTACATTTATCTATCTATACACCCATCCTGCATTCCACATTCCCTCCCTCCATCCATCCATCCCTCCATCCATCCATCCTCCCATCCATCCATCCTCCCCATCCATCCATCCATCCCCATCCATCCCTCCCATCCCCCTCCATCCTCCATCCATCCCTCCCCCTCCATCCATCCCTCCATCCATCATCCCTCCCCATCCTCCATCCATCCCGCATCCATCCATTCCTCCCATCCCCCTCCATCTCCTCCCTCCCCCTCCCTCCATTCCTATCCCTCCCATCCATCCATCCCCATCCATCCATCCATCCTCCCATCCATCCATCCCCCTCCATCCATCCATCCTCCCATCCATCCATCCATCCTCCCATCCATCCCTCCATCCATCCATCCTCCCATCCATCCATCCATCCTCCCCATCATCCATCCATCCCATCCCTCCATCCATCCATCCTCCCATCCATCCATCCATCCTCCCATCCATCCACCCATCCCTCCCTCCCTCCCTCCCTCCTCCCTCCTTCCCTCCTTCCCTCCTTCCCAACCATCCATCCTGTTCCTGTGTATCCATGCCGGGGCCTGGTCAATACAGTTGTGGTGTGCTGAATGTCTTGTTGTGGTCTCCATCTATACTCCCGTGGTGTGCTGAATGTCTCGCTGCGGTCTCCACGGAACAACCAGGCTGAATAATGGATTAGCTATCCCAGCAGAGGATCCCTGCCCTGGCTGTCAGACCACCAGCTCTTTTAATTAAGGCTATAGTATTTCAGACACTACTGACCGCTGAAGAGAATGGACGAGACTGGAGGACAGGCCTAAAGCACTCAGTTAATTCCAATAAGCCGGTTGGTGTCTGTGCACTCTCTTTCTCCCTCTATCAATTTAAAAAGCTTTCAAAATGTTTCATTGGCATGACATCTCTCTCTCTCTCTCTACCTCTCTCTCGAATTCAATTCAATTTAAGGGCTTTATTGGTATGGGAAACATATGTTAACATTGCCAAAGCAAGTGAAGTAGATAATAAACAAAAGTGAATTAAACAATATATATCAACAGTAAACATTACACTCAGAAGTTCCAAAAGAATAAAGACATTTCAAATGTCATATTATGTATATATACAGTGTTGTAACAATGTGCAAATAGTTAAAGTACAAATGGGAAAATAAATAAACATAAATATGGGTTGTATTTACAATGGTGTTTGTTCTTCACTGGTTGCCCTTTTCTTGTGGCAACAAGTCACAAATCTTGCAGCTGTGATGGCACACTGTGGTATTTCACCCAATAGATAAGGGAGTTTATCAAAATTGGGTTTGTTTTCAAATTCTTTGTGGATCTCTGTAATCTGAGGGAAATATGTGTCTCTAATATGGTCATACATTTGGCAGGAGGTCAGGAAGTGCAGCTCAGTTTCCACCTCATTTTGTGGGCAGTGTGCACATAGCCTGTCTTCTCTTGAGAGCCAGGTCTGCCTACGGCGGCCTTTCTCAATAGCAAGGCTATGCTCACTGAGTCTGTACATAGTCAAAGCTTTCCTTAAGTTTGGGTCAGTCACAGTGGTCAGGTATTCTGCCACTGTGTACTCTCTGTTTAGGGCCAAATAGCATTCTAGTTTGCTCAGTGTTTTTGTTAATTCTTTCCAAAGTGTCAAGTAATTATCTTTTTGTTTTCTCATGATTTGGTTGGGTCTAAATGGGTTGTTGTCCTGGGGCTCTGTGGGGTCTGTTTGTGTTTGTGAACAGAGCCCCAGGACAAGCTTACTTAGGGGACTCTTCTCCAAGTTCATCTCTCTGTAGGTGATGGCTTTGTTATGGAAGGTTTGGGAATCGCTTCCTTTTAAGTGGTTATAGAATTTAACGGCTCTTTTCTGGATTTTGATAATTAGCAGGTATCGGACTAATTCTGCTCTCTCTCTCTACCTCTCTCTCTGCTCTGAAATTGCCCCTTGAAACTAATCTAAGGTCAGTTTGTTCTTTCTCTCCTAATGGTAGCCTAAAGGAAATAATTAGTATTTGAGGAGAGTAAGATGTAAGCTGATGATAGATCTGTGCTTTGCCCTGTGCATGCTCTAACTAGCTACTGGCCCATCCATCCATTTACCCTGCCTGCATCTCTGTCTGGCTCTCTGCCTGCCTGCCTCTCTGTCTGCCTGCATCTCTGCCTGTCTCCCTGGCTCTCTACCTGCCTCCCTGCCTCTCTGCCTGCCTCCCTGCCTCTCTGCCTGCCTGGCTCTCTGCCTGCCTGGCTCTCTGCCTGCCTGGCTCTCTGCCTGCCTCCCTGCCTCTCTGCCTCCCTGGCTCTCTGCCTGCCTGCCTGCCTGCCTCCCTGCCTCCCTGCCTCTCTGCCTGCCTCCCTGCCTCTCTGCCTGCCTGGCTCTCTGCCTCCCTGGCTCTCTGCCTGCCTGCCTCTCTGTCTGCCTGCATCTCTGCCTGCCTCCCTGGCTCTCTGCCTGCCTCCCTGGCTCTCTGCCTGCCTCCCTGGCTCTCTGTCTGTCTCCCTGGCTCTCTGCCTGCCTCCCTGCCTCTCTGCCTGCCTCCCTGCCTCTCTGCCTGCCTGCCTGCATCTCTGCCTCTCTGCCTGCCTGGCTCTCTGCCTGCCTGGCTCTCTGCCTGCCTGGCTCTCTGCCTGCCTGGCTCTCTGTCTGCCTGGCTCTCTGTCTGCCTGGCTCTCTGTCTGCCTGGCTCTCTGTCTGCCTGGCTCTCTGTCTGCCTGGCTCTCTGTCTGCCTGGCTGTATGGATGCTGTATCTGCCTGACTTCCACAGCATCAGCTGCTGATTTCAGGGCACATAGCCACTGCAGCATCACTCCTCCTCCCCCCACCCCCTCGCGCTCTCTCTCTCTCTCTCTCTCATCCCCCGCTCCTCTCCTCCTCTGCCACATGCTTTTAAATGCATGGTGCTGTCCACCTGCTGGCCTGGGAGGCCAGACTACCATCTCTCTCCCTCCTCCTCCATCGTTCCTCCTCATCTATTCCGTTACAGGCCATGGTAAACCGTATAAAGATTTGTGCATGCAGAATGCAGCATCATCCGATGGATGTAGCCCATTAGCCTGTCGGTTTGAGAACGTGGGATGACAACTTCCCCTCCCATATCAGATAGAAAGAGGGAGGGGGAGGAGATGAGAGGAGGGAAGGGAGGAGAGAGAGTAGGGGAAAGGGGGAGGAGATGAGAGTAGGGAAAGGGGGAGGGCATGAGAGCAGGGAAGGGTAGGAGGAGATGAGAGGAGGGAAAAGGAGCCACCCAAACAGACCCACCAGCAAAGCGTCTCTCCTCCTCAAGCTGATCATCAATACAGGACAGCCAGGGGTAGCAGAATCTGGGCCACAGCCAGACGTTGAAAAAACCCACATTCAGGGTGCCACCCAAACAACCCACAGCCAGGGGTAGAAACACAACCCACAGCCAGGGGTAGAAACACAACCCACAGCCAGGGGTAGAAACACTGTAGCTTTAGGCTATTCATCAAAACGGACCCACGATTAGCGAATAGAAACACTAAGATTCTGATTTACGTTATCATAAGCATTTAGCCTATTTGCCTTATCATAGGCATTTAGCATTTTGCCTACTGAATATAAAACCACGTTGTTTAGAGATATACAGTGGCTTGTGAAAATATTCACCCCCCTTGGCATTTTTCCTATTTTGTTGCCTTACAACCTGGAATTAAAATGGATTTTTGGGGGGGTTTGTATCATTTGATTTACACAACATGCCTACCACTTTGAAGATGCAAAATATTTTATCTTGTCAAACAAACAAGAAATAAGACGAAAAAAATGAAAACTTGAGCGTGCATATCTATCCCCCCCCCCAAAGTCAATACTTTGTAGAGCCACCTTTGCAGCAATTACAGCTGCAAGTCTCTTGGGGTATGTCTCTATAAGCTTGGCACATCTAGCCACTGGGATTTTTGCCCATTCTTCAAGGAAAAACTGCTCCAGCTCCTTCAAGTTGGATGGGTTCCGCTGGTGTACAGCAATCTTTAAGTCATACCACAGATTCTCAATTGGATTGAGGTCTGGGCTTTGACAAGGCCATTCCAAGACATTTCAATGTTTCCCCTTAAACCACTCTAGTGTTGCTTTAGCAGTATGCTTAAGGTCATTGTACTGCTGGAAGGTGAACCTCCGTCCCAGTCTCAAATCTCTGGAAGACTAAAACAGGTTTCCCTCAAGAATTTCCCTGTATTTAGCGCCATCCATCACTCCTTCAATTCTGACCAGTTTCCCAGTCCCTGCCGATGAAAAACATCCCCACAGCATGATGCTGCCACCACCATGCTTCACTGTGGGGACGGTGTTCTCGGGGAGATGAGAGGTGTTGGGTTTGCGCTAGACATAACGTTTTCCTTGATTGCCAAAAAGCCCAATTTTAGTCTCATCTGACCAGAGTACCTTCTTCCATATGTTTGGGGAGTCTCAAACATGCCTTTTGGCGAACACCAAACGTGTTTGCTTATTTCTGGCCACTCTTCCGTAAAGCCCAGCTCTGTGGAGTGTACGGCTTAAAGTGGTCCTATATGACAGGTACTCCAAATCTCTGCTGTGGAGCTTTGCAGCTCCTTCAGGGTTATCTTTGGTCTCTTTGTTGCCTCTCTGATTAATACCCTCCTTGCCTGGTCCGTGAGTTTTGGTGGGCGACCTTCTCTTGGCAGGTTTGTTGTGTTGCCATATTCTTTCCATTTTTTAATAATGGATTTAATGGTGCTCCGTGGGATGTTCAAAGTGTCTGATATTTTTTTATAACCCAACCCTGATCTGTACTTCTCCACAACTTTGTCCCTGACCTGTTTGGAGAGCTCCTTGGTCTTCATGGTGCCGCTTGGTTGGTGGTGTTGCAGATCATGTGACACTTAGATTGCACACAGGGCGGCAGGTAGCTTAGTGGTTAAGAGCGTTGTGCCAGTAACCGAAAGGTAGCTGGTTCTAATCCCCGAGCCGACTAGGTGAAAAACCTGTCGATGTGCCCTTGAGCAAGGCACTTAACCCTAATTGCTCCTGTAAGTCGCTCTGGATAAGAGCGTCTGCTAAATGAACACTTTATTTATTATTTATTTTTATTTAACTAATTATGTGACTTCTGAAGGTAATTGGTTGCACCACATCTTATTTAGGAGCTTCACGCACCACTTTTCTGTTATTAATTTTTTTAGAATTTTTTGAAACAAGGTATTTTTTTCATTTCACTTCACCAATTTGGACTATTTGTGTATGTCCATTACATGAAATCCAAATAAAAAATCCATTTAAAATTACAGGTTGTAATGCAAAAAAATTTGAAAAACGCCACGGGGGATGAATAATTTTGCGAGGCACTGTAGGCCTATATAGGACCGTTTCAAAACAGATCACATGTATGATGGGCTAAAAACAACCCAGGTAGGATTATTTGGTAACCCAGCGCTGGTTAAATAGTGGACAGAACACATGTTGGGTTATTTGGTAACCCAGCGCTGGTTAAATAGTGGACAGAACACATGTTGGGTTATTTGGTAACCCAGCGCTGGTTAAATAGTGGACAGAGCACATGTTGGGTTATTTGGTAACCCAGCGCTGGTTAAATAGTGGACAGAACACATGTTGGGTTATTTGGTAACCCAGCGCTGGTTAAATAGTGGACAGAACACATGTTGGGTTATTTGGTAACCCAGCGCTGGTTAAATAGTGGACAGAAAACACATGTTGGGTTATTTGGTAACCAGCGCTGGTTAAATAGTGGACAGAACACATGTTGGGTTATTTGGTAACCCAGCGCTGGTTAAATAGTGGACAGAACACATGTTGGGTTATTTGGTAACCCAGCGCTGGTTAAATAGTGGACAGAACACATGTGGGTTATTTGGTAACCCAGCGCTGGTTAAATAGTGGACAGAACACATGTTGGGTTATTTGGTAACCCAGCGCTGGTTAAATAGTGGACAGAACACATGTTGGGTTATTTGGTAACCCAGCGCTGGTTAAATAGTGGACAGAACACATGTTGGGTTATTTGGTAACCCAGCGCTGGTTAAATAGTGGACAGAACACATGTTGGGTTATTTGGTAACCCAGCGCTGGTTAAATAGTGGACAGAACACGTGTTGGGTTATTTGGTAACCCAGCGCTGGTTAAATAGTGGACAGAACACGTGTTGGGTTATTTGGTAACCCAGCGCTGGTTAAATAGTGGACAGAACACGTGTCGGGTTATTTGGTAACCCAGCGCTGGTTAAATAGTGGACAGAACACATGTTGGGTTATTTGGTAACCCAGCGCTGGTTAAATAGTGGACAGAACACATGTTGGGTTATTTGGTAACCCAGCGCTGGTTAAATAGTGGACAGAACACATGTTGGGTTATTTGGTAACCCAGCGCTGGTTAAATAGTGGACAGAACACATGTTGGGTTATTTGGTAACCCAGCGCTGGTTAAATAGTGGACAGAACACAGGTTGTGTTATTTGGTAACCCAGCGCTGGTTAAATAGTGGACAGAGCACATGTTGGGTTATTTGGTAACCCAGCGCTGGTTAAATAGTGGACAGAACACATGTTGGGTTATTTGGTAACCCAGCGCTGGTTAAATAGTGGACAGAACACATGTTGGGTTATTTGGTAACCCAGCGCTGGTTAAATAGTGGACAGAACACATGTTGGGTTATTTGGTAACCCAGCGCTGGTTAAATAGTGGACAGAACACATGTTGGGTTATTTGGTAACCCAGCGCTGGTTAAATAGTGGACAGAACACATGTCGGGTTATTTGGTAACCCAGCGCTGGTTAAATAGTGGACAGAACACATGTCGGGTTATTTGGTAACCCAGCGCTGGTTAAATATTGGACAGAACACATGTCGGGTTATTTGGTAACCCAGCACTGGTTAAATAGTGGACAGAACACATGTTGGGTTATTTGGTAACCCAGCCCTGGTTAAATAGTGGACAGAACACATGTTGGGTTATTTGGTAACCCAGCGCTGGTTAAATAGTGGACAGAACACATGTTGGGTTATTTGGTAACCCAGCGCTGGTTAAATAGTGGACAGAACACATGTTGGGTTATTTGGTAACCCAGCGCTGGTTAAATAGTGGACAGAACACATGTTGGGTTATTTGGTAACCCAGCGCTGGTTAAATAGTGGACAGAACACATGTTGGGTTATTTGGTAACCCAGCGCTGGTTAAATAGTGGACAGAACACATGTTGGGTTATTTGGTAACCCAGCGCTGGTTAAATAGTGGACAGAACACATGTTGGGTTATTTGGTAACCCAGCGCTGGTTAAATAGTGGACAGAACACATGTCGGGTTATTTGGTAACCCAGCGCTGGTTAAATAGTGGACAGAACACGTGTTGGGTTATTTGGTAACCCAGCACTGGTTAAATAGTGGACAGAACACATGTTGTGTTATTTTGACCCAGCCAGTTGGGTTGTTTGGATTACCCAAACATGGGTTAATTTAACCATCAGTTTTTTTGTTTTTTTTTACCATCAGTTGGGTTGACCCAGCAGCTGGGTCTTTTTTAATGTAATCCATAGATTATTTGCAGGAGGCGTGGCCTATTAGGGGTGTGGCTTTTATATAGTTATTTTTGGCCACCCATGAAAGTAAATGTAATTCCTCTTAATCATGTTAAGTTTGTATACTGCACATGTAAAATTTCCTTTAATATTTATGCACATTACATATTCTTATATAAAATTCAGAACATTATTACT
This sequence comes from Coregonus suidteri, assembly GCA_036851935.1. NCBI lineage: Eukaryota > Metazoa > Chordata > Actinopteri > Salmoniformes > Salmonidae > Coregonus > Coregonus suidteri. The sequence continues at coordinate 55,928,323 of CM072227.1, read as the reverse complement.
TACATATATCAACATTGAGATACAATACTGGGATATGTGTTATTTATCCCAACATTGTATCTCAACGTCCCTACATTGGGATGTGCATAGGCTCTTGAGGATCTCATACACTGGTGTAAGCCTCATTGACGCTACAAAATATCTCAATAACCCAGCAGTTTTTAAAGAAAACTACCAACTAAGTGACCCAATGCCTGCAACTCAGCAGTTGGGTCAACCAAACAACCCAGCATTTTTTAAGTGTAACCCTAAGAAACGTAGCCTATAGGCTTGGGGGATTGATTATAGTATAATGAGAGGAAAACGTCCCCCTCACACTCCAGAAACCCCTTGCCAAGGTTATAGCGCATTAGTGCATCTGTGATGTGCATTAAAACGCCTTTGTTTCCAAACAGAAGTCACCATTAGTTAATTCCCAGCCGGGTTTAAATCTCCCCTATCCAGAGCATCGCTAGGTGATATTCAGACAGAACAATAATGTAACGGTAGGGCTGGCATTTCCGATAGCTTAGCACAGGTTAGCCCATTCACGAAGAAGCAGGTGCACTTAGCCTATTGGATTTGAATGACACCTATATTAAAAGAAACATGCATAAGTAGACACCATATTGGGCTTATAATAGGCTAAATCTCCTGTTCTGTTCAAAACAAACTATAGCTTATGGGCTCATTCTTTCTGAGCCACTCATAGGCTAGCTTTGGGCTACATATGGCGAAAACAATGTATAGAGCACAATGCTACTCGGCCCTTTGTTCAATCCCGTAGCCGGCAACAGATGCAGCAGCCTGCACAGAGAACGGTTACCCCAACCCAATATAAAACGTAACGGTTTTTCCCTCTGCTGTTGGCGAGATGTGAGTGCCGTGCAGTGTGCAGAAACAATGTACCGATTCGGATAAGTGAGTGTCTGTGTGTAACAGGACACACTTGTTCATGATGTATCAATGTTGTATTACGTTTCATTTGGCTTGTCAATGGGGTCAAGTTAATATTGTCATTCAGGCTCAGCTGAAATTGGACACACACACCATCTCGACCAAAGGTATTCTGGCCACATATTTCCGAGTGTCGCCAGTACCACATCCATAAATGAATAGCCTTCACAGAGAGAGACTGTCACTAATGGCTGAATCCTACAACCCTCTGCTCCGTAGCGAGGGGGGTCACACATCACATGCCTTGGTTTAGCTTCAAGCCTTTACAAATCACAGCCGTTTTTTCCCCCTCTCCATCTACAGCTTTTAATGATAATCTAGTTCCCCCCTTATTAACTCCACTGCACGATTGAACAACGACCTTCATCCTTCCACTGATCAAACATCATCCCGCAAAGCCACCACATGGATAAATAAAACAGGAGCTTCTACTGCTACTACACAGAGCGGTTTAGGGCTCCAGCAGAAGCACAGCTGTGATTCTAGCAATCTGCTAATGCTATCCCAATAGGACTAATGGATGAGCTATAGCGGCGATACTAGCCTAGGCTATAACCGTTTCTACTTACCAGGTTGAGAACCGTTTCGACGATGTCCCGGTTGCTAACCTCTCCAACCTGAATAAGGCCCACCAGCACCGCAAATTTCATTTGGATATTCCTGATTGGCACGGCGGGGTTGCTCACCCCGGCGTGGAGCACCATGGAACCGGATCCAGAGACCATCCTGTCCCCGATGGGTGCCGAGCCAGCGCCCGTGACGACCGGGGGATGAGCGGCTCGGTGTGGATCTGTTAGTGGAGGTGCAGTAGCCGGCTTCTCGCTCGACATTGCCCCTTTAGAGACGGGAGATGACGGAGAGAGGAGCGGCCGCTGGGGTCTCTCTAGCTTTCTCTCTTTCTCACACACCTGCTCTAGTCCCCAATTGTCTGTTCCGCTGCTAAAAAAAACATGAAATATGGAGAGACGGGGGGGAATTATAAGGAATATTAAATTACAAAATAAACGATAAATGATCCTCTCCTCTTCTTCGATGGTGCGAAAGAATGCATAAATAAAAGGCGTTCTCGACGCTGGTCAGAATGGTACCCTCTCTGTTGTATCGCCTCTCTCTCTCTCTCTCTCTCTCTCTGCGACGCTGCAGTGAGTGTGGTCGTCGTCAGGACGCGATGTTGACGCCCCCAGTCTGCGTAATTTTTCGCGTTCGCCACGCCTGCGCACTGGAGAGCTCAGCAGGTTGCGCTGGAGCGCATGTAATGATTTAGAAGAAACCTACAGTGCATTTGGAAAGTATTCAAACCCATTCCATTTTTCCACATTTTGTTACGTTACAGCCTTATTCCCAAATGTTTTAAATTATTTGTTTTCCTCTTCAATCTACACACAATAGCCCACAATGACAAAGCGAAAACAGGTTTTTATCCATTTTTGCAACAAAAAAAGTATTATTATTATTCAGACCCTTTGCTATGAGACTCGAAATTGAGCTCAGGTGCATCCTGTTTCCATTGATCATCCTTGAGATGTTTCTACAATTTGATTGGAGTCCACCTGTGGTAAATTCAATTGATTGGACATGATTTGGAAAGGCACACACCTGTCTATATAAGGTCCCACAGTTGACAGTGCATGTCAGAGCAAAAACCAAGCCATGAGGTCAAAGGAATAGTCTGTAGAGCTGTAGAGACAGGATTGTGGCGAGGCACAGATCTGGGGAAGGGTACCAAAAAATGTCTGTGAGAAACAAGATTGAACTCTTTGGCCTGAATGCCAAGCATCACGTCTGGAGGAAACCTGGCACCATCCCTACGGGGAAGCATGGTGGTGGCAGCGTCATGCTGTGGGGATGTTTTTCAGCGGCAGGGACTTGGAGACTAGTCAGGATCGAGGGAAAGATGAACGGCGCAAAGGACAGATCCTTGATGAAAATCTGCTCAGGATATCAGACTGGGGCAAAGGTTCACCTTCCAACAGGCCAACGACGCTAAGCACACAGCCAAGACAACACAGGAGTGGCTTAAAATTATTTTTTTTTATTTTTTTTAGCAAAAACGTAAATTGTGTTTTCAAGCTTTTTTTTTTGTCTAAATGGGGTTTTCAAGCATCTGAATCTGCCATTCAGATTGACTTTAATTTAAAGGTCGATTCAGCTAAATGACGTTGCCACTAGCAACACAGCAGAGATTGGTCTTGTTCCCCTGCTCAGACGTTGCATGCATCAACCAATGGTTGTGTACCACCTCACTGACTGAGCAGTCGCGCACCAGATTGCTATAACAATATAATAATGCCATTTAGCAGATGCTTTTATCCAAAGCGACTTACAGTCATGCGTGCATACATTTTTATTAACGTATGGGTGGTCCCGGGGATCGAACCCACTACCCTGGCGTTTACGAGCGCCGTGCTCTACCAATTGAGCTACAGAGGACCATGTTGGTCGTGTTCCTCTGCTCAGACGTAAGCCAGATCTTACAAGGCCTAGATCCATGTTATACATATCAGTTTAAATACTCACCAGCCATGTCACTAGTTGTGTAAAGTACTTAAGTCAGGGTTCTTCAATTCTGGTCCTGGAGGGCCAAGACACCTCTGTTTTTCATCCTCTCCTTCTAATCAGGGGCCAATTCAGACCTGTGACACCAGGTGAGTGCAATTAACTACCAGGTAGAAATAAAAAAACAGAAGTGTTTCGGCCCTCCAGGACCGGAATTGAAGAACCCTGACTTAAGTAGTACATAAGTATTTTGACTTAAGTCATATCTGTACTTTACTATTTATATTTTTGTCAACTTTTACTTTTACTTCACTACATTCCTAAAGAAAAGTATGTACTTTTTACTCCATACATTTTCCCTGACACCCAAAAGTACTCGTTACATTTTGAATGCTTAGCAGGACAGAAAAATGGTCTAATTCACTTATCAAGAGAACATCCCTGGTCATCCCTACTGCCTCTGATCTGGCGGACTCACTAAACACAAATGCTTTGAATGTAAATTATGTCTGAGTGTTGGAGCATGCCCCTAGCTCTCTATAAGTTTAAAAAACATGAAAATGATGCCATATGTTTTGCTTAATATAAGGAATTTGAAATTATTTATACTTTTACTGTTGATACTTAAGTATATTTAAAACCAAATACTTTTAGACTTTTATTAAAGTATTTTACTGGGTGACTTTCACTTTTACTTGAGTCATTTTCTATTAAGGTATCAATACTTTTAAGCAAGAATGACAATTGGGTACTTTTTCCACCACTGCGCGTCACCCATTGAGCATGTTTGGGATGCTCTGGATCGATGTGTACGACAGCGTGTTCCAGTTCCTGCCAATATCCAGCAATTTTCATACAGCCATTGAAGAGGAGTGGGACAACATTCCACAGGCCACAATCAACAGCCTGATCAACTCTATGCAAAGGAGATGTGTCACGCTGCATGAGGCAAATGGTCACACCAGATACTGACTGGTCTAAACGCCCCTACCTTTTTTTTTTTGTTAAGGTATCTGTGACCAACAGATGCATATCTGTATTCCCAGTCATGTGAAATCCATAGATTAGGACCTAATGCATTTATTTCAAATGACTGGTTTCCTTATATGAACTGTAACTCAGTAAAACCTTTGAAATTGTTGCATGTTGCGTTTTATATTTTTGTTCAGTATAATATAAAAAACACAAAACTATAACACAGGAAAACTAGAACGAGGCATAGACATTAGGACAGACCTTAGAGTGGTCTGTTATATTATATTTTGGGAGCAGCACTTGTGTAGTTGAAATAGAGTTCAGCGGGTGTAGACAGTGGTTGTGTGGCCCCAGACAGAACCAGACTGTTTATTTATTCAGGAGCCACCCAAACTGTCTGACTGTCACACTCCTTCTCTTCTTCTTCGCTCATCTTCTCCTCTCCTCTCATCTTGCCCTCTCTCCTATCCCTTCACTTTCATCTCCCTCCATACTGAACCCCTCCCTTTCCCCCCCCCCCCCCCCATCCTCCCCTCCTTCCATCACTACATCTCATCTTATCTCAAAAGGCCCAAGCAGCAACCCTCTACATATTATATGCACTGTGTGTCTGGAAATTGTGTGTGTGTGTGTGTTTGTGTGGAACCTTTTAGCTAAGCACACAGCACATTTGAGCTAATAATTTTAAACACCCACAGTGATTAATTTAACATTTTCTTAGTGTGTACTGTATATGCCACCTACATAGGGTTCAACTAACACTTTTCAAAGTGATCACAAACAAAATCCTAGAGTGTTGGTTCCAGAGGTTCAAAATTGATGTGGCAAAATTCATTCACTATATATATATATACACAAAAGTATGAGGACACCCCTTCAAATCAGTGGATTCGGCTATTTCAGCCACACCCGTTGCTGACAGGTGTATAAAACCGAGCACACAGCCATGCAATCTCCATAGACAGACATTGGCAGTAGAATGGCCTTACTGAAAAGCGCGGGCACCGTCATTTAATGCCACCTTTCCAACAAGTCAGTTTGTTAAATTTCTGCCCTGCTAGAGCTGCCCCGGTCAACTGAAAGTGCTGTTATTGTGAAGTGGAAACGTCTAGGAACAACAACGGCTCAGCCACGAAGTGGTAGGCCACACAAGCTCACAGAACGGGACAGCAGAGTGCTGAAGAGCGTAAAAATCGTCTGTCCTCGGTTGCAACACTCACTGTCCTCAGTTGTCAACTCACTGTCAACAATCGTCTGTCCTCAGTTCCAAACTGCCTCTGGAAGCAACGTCAGCACAAAAACTGTTTGTCGTGAGCTTCATGAAATGGGTTTCCATGGCCGAGCAGCCGCACACAAGCCGAAGATCACCATGCGCAATGCCAAGCGTCGGTTGGAGTGGTGTAAAGCTCGCCACCATTTAACTCTGGAGCACGCTTCATCATCTGGCAGTCCGACAGACGAATCTCGGTTTGGCGGATGCCAGGAGAACGCTACCTGCCCGAATGCATAGTGCCAACTGTAAAGTTTGGTGGAGGAGGAATAATGGTCTGGGGCTGTTTTCATTGTAGTGTATGTCTTTTCTGGGGACTGGAGTTTTTTTCTGATCTCATGACCTGGTCAGGTAAAACTCTGGATCCTATTCATAGGCTATGACAAAATATTATGATTATAGATAGCACAGATGAAAAGGGAAGCCATGCCTATAGCGCTGGGGCTTTTCTTGTCAGGTCATGTGAATTGGAAACACTCCTGGCCTAAGGTGAATCAAACCCTTTCAAACTACCACAAACCTTGTTATTATTCATTCTGAATCTGAAATCAAAAGAGCCAGAGACAAAATACTCTGTAGTTTAGTAGGCCTATTATAGCAGGGTTGAGCGTCATGCAAGCAATGGTTACAATGCCTTTAAATATTAAATTTCACTCTATACACACACACACAATGTTAAGCAGTGGGCTTTAAATAATTAAAAAAGACAGACAGGTTTCAATGTAGAAAGTGTTTTAATTTTATATCATAAAACCTAGTATGTGTTCATCTCATTACAGTGCTCTTCTGGAATTATTAATTCTGTAAGCTTTATGCAAGGCAAGGTTACATTTAACACTATAGACTGTATCAAGACAGGGTTACATTTAACACTATAGACTGTAACAAGACAGGGTTACATTTAACACTATAGACTGTATCAAGACAGGGTTACATTTAACACTATAGACTGTATCAAGACAGGGTTACATTTAACACTATAGACTGTAGACTGTAACAAGACAGGGTTACATTTAACACTATAGACTGTAACAAGACAGGGTTATATTTAACACTATAGACTGTAACAAGACAGGGTTACATTTAACACTATAGACAGTAGACTAACAAGGTTGGTTGTATGTGTAAGTAATAAAACCAGTAACCTTGTCTTGTTGTCCATCTGGCCCACCAGAGGTTGGTCGATGCTCACTATAGGAACTGATGGTCTGTAAAATCCATTCATTGAAAATAATATACAACCTGAAGTAGATTTTATTGAATGTAACTCATTCTATTGCACTTATTCTAACCAAACCTGCATTATCTTGCTAGTCGAAAAAGACTGACACCATGATGGCTGTCTGTCTCTGTATTTGTGAAAGTTTTGGTGGTGCTAGAATCCAACAATTCTCTCTTTCTGCATTAGCCATCCATCTGTCAAGGTTGGACAAACGTGTTCATATTGTCTGTGTCGACTGCTCTGTGGTGGGATTTGTAGGTTTTATACTTTTAAGACAGTGAAATTTGCACCACAAACATTAGTGAATAAAAACGCTAGCATTGGAAATAAAATATGCCAATGAACATTACTTGACTAAGAAACTGGCTGACTAACCCTTTCAGGAACTTCAGTATCCCTTGGCCTTGCGTAGCAGCTGCAGATCGTTTCATATTCTTGTTCCTGTGCCAAACATTTACTCAGCGAGTCTAAATTATTAACTTTAGCTGCTGGCTCTTGCTGCACGATTGCATCAATGTTAGCGAGCTAGCTAGCTAGGCTACTAAAGCTAACATTAGTAGTTTTGTTAGCTAGCTATAGGTTGGATCATTATAGCTGGTTTTAGAGGATGACAAAACTGCTTTTATTAACACATACCTTGTTTTCCATGAAAATGTGTGTTCGTTCTCTCATGAGGCAGGCAACCAGGCAGGCAGGAGAGGAAGGTTTCCACTATATAACACAGCCACCAAGTCAGATCCCACACACTGGAGAGGAGCGTGAGCGAAGAAAGAAACAAGAGAGCGGACTCAAACAATATTAGTGCTACAGGAGATCATTGGGACGTCCCTACTCCTAAAGTAACTTTTAACCGTTTTAAACGTCAGAGTTGGGACGTCCCAAGGATGCCGGATAGCAAGCACCGTCAAACAACAAGGCGCTGCTGCAACGAAACATTTACGTCATTTAGCAGACGCTCTTATCCAGAGCGACTTACCAGAGCGACTAGGGTTAAGTGCCTTGCTCAAGGGCACATCGACAGATCAACCTAGTCGGCTCGGGATTAGAACCAGCAACCTTCCAGTTACTGGCACAACGCTCTTAACCACTAAGCTACCTGCCGCCCCAGTTGTTGAGAGGCGTGGTTGATGAGACTATAGGCTGTCGCTAGGAGACCACTGTGACGGAAAGGTGAATCCATCTGTCGCAGCGAGCGTGGGGGTTACCGCGCAAAAATCCCAGGGCCAAATAAAATAGTATTTGTCACATGCACCGAATACAACCGGTGTAGACTTTACCATAACATGCTTACTTACGAGCAAAAAAGTGAGAAAATGTGTAAAAATAAATAAATGAAAAGTGTAACAATAAATAACAAGCCAGGCTAAACTGAAGGGTTTCGCTTCACCTGCAAAAACGGTACTGAGTCAATGTGCAGAGGCAGGAGAGGTATGTACGCGTACAGTTGAAGTCGGAAGTTTACATACACCTTAGCCAAATACATTTAAACTCAGTTTTTCACAATTCCTGACATTTAAACATAGTACAAAATTCGTTTTAGGTCAGTTAGGATCACACTTTATTTTAAAGAATGTGAAATGTCAGAATAATAGTAGAGAGAATTATTTATTTCAGCTTTCCTTTCTTTCATCACATTTCCAGTGGGTCAGAAGTTTACATACACTCAATTAGTATTTGGTAGCATTGCCTTTAAATTGTTTTAACTTTTAACTTTAACTTAATTGTCAAACGTTTCGGGTAGCCTTCCACAAGCTTCCCACAATAAGTTGGGTGAATTTTGGCCCATTCCTCCTGACAGAGCTGGTGTAACTGAGTCAGGTTTGTTCTGCCCACACATTTTCTATAGGATTGAGGATAAGGCTTTGTGATGGCTGCAATACCTTGACTTTGTTGTCCATTTTGCCACAACTTTGGAAGTATGCTTGGGGTCATTGTTCATTTGCAAGACCCATTTGCGACCAAGCTTTAACTTCCTGACTGATGTCTTGAGATGTTGCTTCAATATATCCACATAATTTTCCTTCCTCATGATGCCATCTATTTTGTGCACCAGTCCCTCCTGCAGTAAAGCACCCCCACAGCATGATGCTGCCACCCCCGTGCTTCACGGTTGGGATGGTGTTCTTCGGCTTGCAAGTGCCCCATTTTTCCTCCAAACATAACGATGGTCATTATGGCCAAATAGTTCTATTTTTGTTTAATCAGACCAGAGGACATTTCTCCAAAAAGTACAATCTTTGTCCCCATGTGCAGTTGCAAACCGTAGTCTGGCTTTTTTATGGCGGTTTTGGAGCAGTGGCTTCTTCCTTGCTGAGCGGCCTTTCAGGTTATGTCGATATAGGACTAGTTTTACTGTGGATATAGATACTTTTGTACCTGTATCCTCCAGCATCTTCACAAGGTCCTTTGCTGTTGTTCTGGGATTGATTTGCACTTTTTCGCACCAAAGTACGCTAATCTCTCGGAGACAGAACGCGTCTCCTTCCTGAGCGGTATGACGGCTGCGTGGTCCCATGGTGTTTATACTTGCGTACTATTGTTTGTACAGATGAACATGGTACCTTCAGGCATTTGGAAATTGCTCCCAAGGATGAACCAGACTTGTGGAGGTCTACAAATTTTTTCTGAGGTCTTGGCTGATTTCTTTTAATTTTCCCATGATGTCAAGCAAAGAGGCACTGAGTTTGAAGGTAGGCCTTGAAATACATCCGCAGGTACACCTCCAATTGACTCAAATGATGTCAATTAGCCTATCAGAAGCTTCTAAAGCCATGACATCATTTTCTGGAATTTTCCAAGTTGTTTAAAGGCACAGTCAACTTAGTGTATGTAAACTTCTGACCCACTGGAATTGTGATACAGTGAATTATAAGTGAAATAATCTGTCTGTAAACAATTGTTGGAAAAATTACTTGTGTCATGCACAAAGTAGATGTCCTAACCGACTTGCCAAAACTATAGTTTGTTAACAAGACATTTGTGGAGTGGTTGAAAAACGAGTTTTATTGACTCCAACCTAAGTGTATGTAAACTTCCGACTTCAACTGTAGGTAGGGGTAAAAGTAACTAGGCAATCAGGATAGATAATAAACAGAGTAGCAGAAGCGTTACATTTGTGGACAGTGTGAAAGTATGTGTGGTGAATTCACTAGACAAAACAGGCAAACAAGGCTGAAATTGGGAGTGGTACTATGTCAACTTGTCCAATTAGAAACGCCAGAGGGGTATCCTATGAAGCAAGCTAGATCTACTCAGGGTTTTCTAAAGCTAACCGGCTTCAGTTAGCTTCACATCTTACTATGACGGTGGATATTGCTTGTCCCGCCTGCCGCTAACTCACGCAGGCTTGTAACCACACGTGCTAGTCGAACGTCAGACTCTCCACTAGCTCTGTTTCCATTAACTGTTTTCCAGGGATTTTCTGTCGACATTTAGAAAGTTCACATAGAAAAAAAGATGCGACAATAGCCTGCTATCAATCATTCAATGTTTTTATAAAGCCCTTTTTTTTACATCAGCAGATGTCACAAAGTGCTATACAGAAATCCAGCCTAAAACCCCAAACAGCAAGCAATGCAGATGTAGAAGCACGGTGGCTAGGAAAAACTCCCTAGAAAGGCAGGACTCTAGGAAGAAACGTAGAGAGGAACCAGGCTAGGATGCATTTCCATTTAACTATCTTGTGTGGATAAAAACGTCTGGACGTAATGACGTCACACACAAAAAAACAACTAGTGTCGAATACAAGTGTAGTGATTGAAGCGTTTCCAATACCCATTTAGGCAAATTGCACTTTAATAAATTGGCGACAGCCTGTATGCCTTCCCGCCTGTGTGTTTCATGTCCCAGGTAGCCTGTGAAACCAGCATGGATGGAATGCATTAATTGACTAATATTTTCCATATTCTAATAATTATCATGTGCCAACATATCGCCAAGGTCCGTGCCATGGTGAAACGTGCGCTCCTGTAGATCTGAAATACTTGGATGGTGAAACTTGCCAGCCAACCAGAAAAAACAAGGTGAAGCAATTCAGGCATCCTTGAAAGTCAGTACAATCCTTGTCTTGCAAAGAGACATAATTTGTCTAGTAAAAAAAAAAAGATTTTGCAAGCAGTAGGCATTTAGAATTAAATGTGAAGTGGAGCTTTATTGTTACGTAATGACATCACGTGCCCCTCATACCTTCAAAATTATTCAGCAGTCATCATTTAATTAAAAAAAACACAGTTTCCATCATTATTTGTCTCAATGAAGAAAGTAGACCAAAATAATAATCCACCCCTATCGAACGGATACAATTTTTTCTCGATCTTTAGAAAATGTATCCTATAACCACCATTTCCATTACACGTCGCAATTATTTTTTTGTTGCAACATTGCCTTTTGTTGAATAATCCTGAGTCAATGGAAACCTGCCTATTGGTTTCATGGAGCTGCATTAAGATAAATCTCAACCTCGTTTACAAGTTGGAACACTGGAATGTGACGCTTCATTCTATAGCTAGAGGACTCCTGATATCTAGTATATCCTAGTATATATATTTTTTGTCTTTATCTGTTGCAGTCTAGTACTGTCTTGTTGCCTTTTCTTCTTCTTCTTCTTCTTCTTCTTCTTCTTCTGTGGATTTTATATGGCGGTTAGCATACCAACTTTAAGGTGCAATACCGCCACCAACTGGACTGGAGTGTGGACCAGAGACAGTGAAGGTCTAAATCCTACCCGATAATCTCGTCTCTCTAAGGAAACTAAATACATGATTAAATACTACATCCCCTGAAGATTTCCCCAGCAGTTCACTTAATCCTGGCTCTTCGACCCCATTACTCCTCAAATCCAATAACAATCGCTCCCTTTCTCTCACATATTTCTGCCACTGAAATATTTGACATTTACATTTTAGCAGACGCTCTTATCCAGAGTGACTTACTTAGTGAATACATATATATATATATTTTTTTTTTTTCATACTGGCCCCCCCGTGGGAATCGAACCCACAACCCTGGCGTTGCAAACGCCATGCTCTACCAACTGAGCTACATCCCTAGAACATGTTCCACTGTCTCCATTTCCTCCTGACAATGATCACACCTCCCAGTCGGATGTGTCCCCACCACTTTTCAATGTACTATTTAGCCTTGTGTGTCCCAGACTGTCCTCCCTTCTCTCTCTCGGCCTGAGGACCTCCCTGCCCCCCCCCAAACCTTTTCCTGGATCTTATACAGGTGTCTTCCCTTACTCTCTCCCTGTTCCACAACTCTTGCCACTTATTTTTTTAACCACTGTTCTTATTAATCCCTTGGCTTCTGCTTTACTGATTTGACACAATTCCATCTCAACATTAGGATGTTTAAGAGCCTGCATGGCGATAATATCCACTTCCTCATTCCCCTCTACTCCCCACATGAGCTGGTGCCCAGAGGAACCTCACAAATACCCCCCCATCTGTTTCACTGCACAACCTCATACAATACATCCTGTCTGCTCTGAGACACACATGAATTTTTCTCCCTTTCCTCCCTCTGGAGCTCATCAGTGCTGCACAGGAGTCAGAGCAGATGACTACTCAGTCTGGCCACACACCTCCTCCACCCACTCTCTAGCCAATAGTACGGCCAAACAACTCCCGTTGTGTAAACAGATAAATGATCCGTTGCTCTTTTCGTCACTTCCACCTTAAACTCTGGAACACTAAAAGCTGCTCCTGTCCTCCCCGTTAAAATGCAAATTAATTACTTAAAAATCATACAATGTGATTTTCTGGATTTTTGTTTTAGATTCCGTCTCTCACAGTTGAAGTGTACCTATGATAAAAATTACAGACCTCTACATGCTTTGTAAGTAGGAAAAGGTGCAAAATCGGCAGTGTATCAAATACTTGTTCTCCCCACTGTATATATATCATTTTCAACGCCATTCGATCTGCCCCCCACTCCATTCCTGACAAGCAACGCATCACAATCAATATTTTATTTCCTTTGACAACTACTCTGTTAATATGCTCCGCCCCCTATGTCATTTGAGTGTCAAACCAGACCCCCGGGAACCTAAACCCTCCCACCCTCTCCAGATTCCTTCCATACAACTTCAAGTATATTTCCTCCCAAACCTTCCTTCTAGAAAAAAAAAAACACAGTCTGTATTTTCTCAACTGAAAACTTGAAGCCCCACCTGAGGGACCACTGCTCTACTTTACTAATCGCTTCTTGAACTCTTCTGGCTGTCTGGGTAATATTTCTCCCTCTCTTCCACAGCGATCCATCATCCGCAAACAATGACCTCCCAATATCAGGTCTCACCTGGGAGAATACATCGTCAATCATAATGGAGAACAACAAAGGACTGATGACACTTCCCTGGGGGGGGTACCATTATCCCCCCTCATGGCTTTCTGACATAGAGCCCCCCACCTTCACTTGTTTTGATCATCCAAAAAGAAAATACTTTATCCAGTTAAAAACCCTTCCTCCAACCCCCATGTTATCCAGCTTGATAAGTAGGCCTTCCTTCCACATCATATCATAAGCCTTCTCTACATCAAAGAAAATGGCTACCACCACCTCCTTATATGCCTGTGTCTTCCGTATGACTGACTCAAGGCACAGTACAGGATCCATCGTTCCCCTGCCTTTCCTGAACCCACTTTGATATGGTGACATTAGTCCTCTGCTCTCCAGAAAGTAAGTCAGCCTTTCTATTATCATCCTTTCCATAAGTTTACATACGTGAGATGTCAACGCTATCGGTCTTTAGCTTGAATGACTAGTAGGGTCTTTCCCTGGTTTCCGTATTGGCACCACTACCACCTGCTTCCAACTACCAGGCAGTTTCCCTTCCTGCCACACCTTATTGTAAAGGCCCAAGACTTTCCCCATTGCAGTGTCACTGAGATGATGTAATGTAACACATCTCATCCGTCCCAGGAGATGTTACCCCGGCTTTAGCTAATGCTCTCTTCATCTCAGCGCAACGTAAAAGGCCTATTCGATGCATCCCTCACCGTCTCTCTCTGGTCACAAAACCCCCGGATGTTCTCCTCTGACCCGCTCCCTCCCACCCTGCCCCTCTTCTGTCCGATTATTTGAGCTGTGCATATTCACAAATGCCTGGGCTAACATCTCTGCCTTCTCCATATCTCTCACTGCAACAATCTCCCCACTTTTCAGCACAGGGAGATCCCAATCTCTTCTGACCCCACTCATCCTCTTAATCATCCCCCGTACATCTCCCACAGGAGTGGTCCTGCCTATGTTTCCACAGAACCGGCACCAACACTCCCTCTTAGCTGTCCTAATGATCCTCCTTACTACTGCTTGTGCTTGTTTATACTGAATCAGGTGCTGGTAATTATGGGACCTTTTCAACATTATTTTCTACACTTCACTGCTTCTCTACACTCTTCACTCCACCTGGGGACAGTGTTACTCTTTATCCCCCCCCTGTACCCATAGGAATCACCTGCCTTGCTCCTTCTCCCCCCTGTCCCCATAGAAATCACCTGCCTTGCTCCTTCTCCCCCTGTCCCCATAGGAATCCCCTGCCTTGCTCCTTCTCCCCCCTGTCCCCATAGGAATCACCTGCCTTCCTCCTTCTCCCCCCTGTCCCCATAGGAATCCCTGCCTTGCTCCTTCTCCCCCCTGTCCCCATAGGAATCCCCTGCCTTGCTCCTTCTCCCCCCTGTCCCCATAGGAATCCCCTGCCTTGCCTCCTTCTCCCCCTGTCCCCATAGGAATCCCCTGCCTTGCTCCTTCTCCCCCCTGTCCCCATAGGAATCCCCTGCCTTGCTCCTTCTCCCCCCTGTCCCCATAGGAATCCCTGCCTTGCCTTGTCCCCATCCTGCCTTGCTCTCCCCCCTGTCCCCATAGGAATCACCTGCCTTGCTCCTTCTCCCCCCTGTCCCCATAGGAATCACCTGCCTTCCTCCTTCTCCCCCCTGTCCCCATAGGAATCACCTGCCTTCCAGCCCCTGCTATTGCTCCTCCTATTCCATCATTGACTGTTTCTATATCTGAATTCAGATCTACCTGAGACGGCTCCTGTTCACTCAACTCCTGAAACTGACCCCCTCTCCGCTTTCCCAAATATCCATCTCCTCAATCCATTTCCTGCTGATTCTTCCTCCCTCATAAATCCTACAGTACCACATGATAGGATAGTGATCACTACCCCACTGTAGATTCCTCCAAAACCTCCCAACTACATCTGCCAGCCATTGAACTTGAGATCAAAGTAAGATCCAGAGCAGATTCATTTCCAGTTACTGGGGTCAATCCTGGTTCCCCGGCCGTCATTAAGGCCCACAAGCCCTTTCTCACCCAGTAGTTCCTCCAACCCTTGTCCGTTTACATCAGTCCGTAACCCTCCCCAGAGCGTACCTTGAGCATTAAAACCCTCACACCACATTACCCGTCTCCTATCTTGACCTTCTACATTCCCAAGGGCCAGCAACTCCAGTCTCTTACACGGGTTGTAAAAGTTCACTATTACCATATTCCCCCCCTCCCTCCCAACCACACCTCGACCACTACATACTCCTGTTCCACTCCCTCTCCCACACCTGTATATGGGATCCCCCTGCTTTATAAAGGTAGCACACCCTCCTCCTCCCCCTGCCACCCTATCTCTACGGACTGCAACATAACCTTGCAATACAAAATCTAGAGTCGTTTTTAGCCATGTCTCCTGGAGCCATATCACATCAGGTTTGGCTGGTATCAGTTTTCCTGGCAGAAACCAGATCCTCAAAGTTAGTAATGCACTGCCATGCTATTCCCATCTGGTGTCATCTGGAGTCGCTTTGCCTCAATAAGGGAGCTTCCCTTAAAGTGATCCTTTATTTCTTGCATTTTAACAATTTCTGGAACTCCTGTAATACCTCCCTTCACTCGCTTCCGTCCAGTTTGAAGACCGGCTACTATCAACCACACGTTTCAATACATACCTGCTTGAGTTTGAGCGCCTTCTCATACTGTTTAGGGGCATTGAAACACACCACCACATTCCCCCAAAACTTCCGTCACAAAATAACTTTAGCAGACACAACCTCTCCTACTTTACTCTCCGAATCCCTAGCCAAAGTGATCGGACACCCAGCCGTGAGATCCACCTTGATCCTTAAATTTCACCAACACCTTGAACTCCACTTCTCTCAGTACAACGCTGCGACCCGAACCCTCCCTCGTCGCTACTCTCCCCTGACAAGACCTGCAAAGGCTCCTCAGGCTTCCTCTTCTTCTTAACCTTTACTCTTATTACACTGCCACCTTTTCCCACTCCACCACTCCACTCCATCCCGTCCTCCTCAACTCCTAACCCCCCTACCTTTCCATCCATCTCTGACCCTCCTACCTTTCCATCCATCTCTGCTCCAGTCACAGCCCAGTGTTGCTCAACCCCCTCCAACGGAATTCCTCACCGTTTCGTTTATCTTTGTTAAAAATCTATTAACTTCTGTCTGTTTGCTAGCACTTAAGCGCTGGTCGTGTCAGTGGCGGTTTTGTCGCAAAACTAAGGCCATTGCCAAAACAAAGACAGTTCTGCCGAGTTGTTCTGCCGAGTTGTTCTGCCGAGTTGTTCAAGGAAGGAAAGAGAGGGAGGCTCCACACCACTCTCTAACTTGAGTATCTTACCTCGTTATTTACAGATTATCTAATTTTGCTCTTTTGTAGCTTTGGCAGCTATGTGTGTGTTTTCTATACCTGTTGGCTCCTCTCCCTGTAGGGTTTACAGACGCTCCCTTGGCTGCAACCCTTCTAATTTAGTGTACCCTGCGCGCACAACCCATGTGGAATTCCTGGTCTCTGGCAGCGTATGGAACTTCCGAGTTCATCTAAGCCTATGCTGCCCTTCAGTCCCTTGACTTTTTGGCCCTGACGGAGACATGGATCACCCCAGAGAACACTGCTACTCCAGCTGCTCTCTCTTCATCTGAATATGTTTTCTCTCATAGTCCGAGAGCATCTGGTCGTCGTGGTGATGCCACAGGGCTGCTAATTTCTCCTAAGTGAAGATTTTATATTTTCTCCCTCTCTCACCTGTCCATCTCCTCATTTGAATTCCATGCTGTCACTGTCACTTGTCAAATCAAGTTGAACATTATTTTCATCTATCGCCCACCAGGTGCCTTTGGAGAGTTCCTTAATGAGCTTGACACCTTGATAAGCTCATTTCCTGGCTCATCGCTCATCGTACTTGGTGACTTCAACCTCCTGACGCCTGCCGTGACCAGCCTTTCAAAGCACTTCATGGCTACCGACATGAGTGCTACGGGGCGGTAGTCATTTATGCAGGTTACCTTCGCTTTCTTGGGAACAGTGACTATGGTGGTCTGCTTGAAACATGTAGGTTTTACAGACTCGGTCAGGGAGAGGTTGAAAATGTCAGTGAAGACACTTGCCAGTTGGTCCATGCATGCTTTGAGGACACGTCCTGGTAATCCGTCTGGCCCCGTGGCCTTGTGAATTTTGACCTGTTTAAAGGTCTTGCTCACATCGGCTACGGAGAGCGTGATCACACAGTCGTCCGGAACAGCTGGTGCTCTCATGCATGCTTCAGTGTTGCTTGCCTCGAAGCGAGCAGGTCAACAGGGTAGTAGGTTGGTGGTCTGCTGATATCCCTCTGGTGGTGTGGGGGCTGTGTTTGGCAAAGTGGGTTGGGTTATATCCTGCTTGGTTGGCCCTGTCCAGGGGTATCGTCGGACGGGGCACAGTGTCTCCCGACCCCCCTGTCTCAGCCTCCAGTATCTATGCTGCAATAGTCTATGTGCCGGGGGGCTAGGGTCAGTCTGTTATATCTGTTGTTATTCTCCTGTCTTATCCAGTGTCCTGTGTGAATTTAGGTATGCTCCCTCTAATTCTCTCTCTCTCCCTCCCCTCCCGGAGGACCTGAGCCCTAGGATCATGCCTCAGGACTACCTGGCCTGATGACTCCTTGCTGTCCCCAGTCCACCTGGACGTGCTGCTGCTCAAGTTTCCACTCTTCTGCCTGCGGCTATGGAACCCTGACCTGTTCGCCGGACGTGCTACCTTGTCCCAGACCTGCTGTTTTTAACTCTCTCTCTCTACCGCACCTGCTATTTCAACCTCTAAATGCCCGGCTATGAAAATCCAAGTGACATTTACTCCTGATGTACTGACCTGTTGCAACCTCTACAACCACTGTGATTATTATTTGACCCTGCTGGTCATCTATGAACGTTTGAACATCTTGTAGAAAAATCTGGCCTTAATGGCCATGTACTGTTATAATCTCCACCCGGCACAGCCAGAAGGGGACTGGCCACCCCTCAGAGTGTCACGACTTCCGCAGAGGCTGCCTCCCCTCCTTGTTCGGGCAGGTTTCGGCGTTCGTCGTCACCGGCTTACTAGCTACTGCCGCTCCCATTCTCATCACTCCACTTGTCATGTCTTGTCAATCACACACACCTGGTGCTCATCCCCTAATTAGTCTGTGTATAAGTGTTCCCTCTGCCCCCTTGTCTTTGTGAGTGATTGTTCTATGTGGGAGGAGAGTAGCTCGGTTGAGATACTCTCTCATTTATTTTGCCAGGGTTGATTTTCCCCACAGTGTCATTACATTTATTGTATTTTCTGAGACTGTGTTTGGTCAGGGAGGATTGTTTATCCCCTGTACCTGTTTCGATTGCCGTTTGTAGGCGCATTGTATGTCTGGAAGGAATAAATCTGCATCGGTTATTTTTACTCCTGCGCCTGACTCTGTCCATCATTCACCACAGAATCACTCACCCCGCTGATATGGAGTCAGCAGGAGAAGACCCGCATGCCTGGAGTCGTGGCAAGGGGTCCAGGAGCATTCCACGATGCTGGCCAGCTTGGGGGAAGCGATGGATCAGGTTCTTCAGGTCGTCCAATGCCTGGAGAGGAGAGGACCCCGATTTGTCAAGACCAGCTGGCCAATCGGATCCAGCCACCTACACCCCAGCACCCGGAGGGATCCAGATATACCAGCCACCGGCGTTTGATGGGACGGCAGCGCGCTGTAAAGGATTCCTTCTCCAACTGGAGCTGTATTCTCCAGCATCAGGCCGGCGCCATTGGAGTGGGAGAAGGTATCCGTCCTCGTTTCCTGCCCACTGTGGAAAAGCCCTGGAGTGGGCCAGCGCAGGTGTGGAACAGAAGCCGCGTTGGAAGACGAGCCTCTCTTTCGGGCGGTTTTCGATCAGAGGCGGGTGAGCGGCTGGTCCAGCTTAGGCAGGGGACGAGTACCGCACAGGACTACGCGCTGGAGTTCCGGACGCTGGCAGCGGGGTCCAGGTGGTACGAGCGGGCCCTGATCGACCATTTCCGGTGCCCCTGCTATCGTTCTCCCTCCCACTGGTGGACATGGCCATCCGGCTGGACAATTTGCTGGCAGCCAGAGGACGTCCTGGTAGGGTTCTGCCCGTTCCCACCCCGGACGACTCGGATCCCGAGCAGATGGAGCTGGGTGGAGCCGCCGGTCGAGGGAGCGGAGGAGGACAGCGACAGTGCCACTCTAGTGGCACGAAGGGACAATACACCTCACGTCGCAGTCAACGTTATTTTGGGTCTGGAGACGGTAGGCAGGGCACTCACGCATAACCCCAGGTATTGAACACCCACACTGGTTCAGAACCCTTTGCGGCGCACTATACCCTATCTATCTCCTTTCCCGATCACATGGTAGTTCCCCAGTGTAAGGCGCTAGTCGATTCAGGCGCAGCTGGGAACTTTATGGACAGGGCATTTGCACGCCGTCAAGGCATTTCATTGGTTCCCCTATCCATTCCACTCCCCATCAGAGCCCTTGATAGTCGACCATTAGGGTCCGGGTTAGTTAAGGAGGTTACTGTACCAGTCACCATGATCACCCAGGAGACTCATTTTGAGCAGATCGCCTTTTTGATTATTGAATCTCCTGCTTACCCTGTAGTATTAGGTATCCCGTGGTTAGCTCTTCACAACCCCAATTTCTCATGGCCGCAGAGGGTTCTTACGGGGTGGTCGCGAGAGTGTCCGGGTAGGTGTCTAGGTGTTTCCGTTGGTGCAACCATGGTGGAAAGTTCAGACGGTACCCCCACTGTGCGCATTCCCCCCGAATACCATGATCTGGCGCTCGTGTTTTCCAAGACGCAGGCGACTAAATTACCACCTCATCGGGAGGGGGATTGCGCGATAAACCTTCGGGTAGACGCTGTATCTCCCAGGAGTCATGTGTATCCCCTGTCGAAGGCTGAAACGGAGGCTATGGAGAAATACGTCACCGAGTCCCTGGGTCCCTCCACTTCACCTGCTTCCTCGAGTTTCTTCTTTGTGAAGAAGAATGATGGCGGTTTACGCCCGTGCATTGATTATCGAACACTGAACAAGGTGATGATACGATTTAGTTATCCTCTTCCCCTCATTCCTTCAGTGATTGAGTTAATGCATGAGGCCCGCTTCTTCACCAAATTAGATCTCAGGAGTGCCTACAACCTGGTGCGTATTCGGGAAGGGGATGAGTGGAAAACAGCATTCAGCACAACCTCGGGGCATTATGAATACCTTGTAATGCCCTACGGTTTGATGAATGCTCCATCCGTCTTCCAGTCCTTTGGTGATCGGGAGCTGCTGGCTGTTGTCCGAGCTTTGACCGTGTGGAGGAATTGGCTCGAAGGGGCGAAACACCCTTTCCTCGTCTGGACAGACCACCGTAACCTGGAAAAACATCCGGGCAGCGAGGAGGCTGAATCCTCGCCAGGCCAGGTGGGCCTCTTCTTCACCCGGTTTGATTTCACACTATCATACATTCCGGGTACGAAGAACGTCAAGGTAGACGCACTGTCCCGGCTGTATGACACAGAGGAGAGGCCCAGAGACAACACCCCCATACTCTCAGCCTCCTGCATTGTGGCGCCGGTAGTATGGGCGATGGGCGCGGATATAGAGCAGGCGTTACGCACAGAGCCATCTCCACCTCAGTGTCCAGCTGGGCTGCAGTACGTGCCTGCTCTTATCCGTGATCGTCTGATCTACTGGGCGCACACGTCACCCTCCTCTGGTCACCCAGGCATCGGTCGTACAGTGCGCTGCCTGACCGATAAATACTGGTGGCCTACCTTGGCTAAGGACGTGAGGGTGTATGTCTCCTCCTGCTCGGTGTGCGCCCAGAGTAAGGCACTTAGGCACCTCCCAGTGGGTAAGTTACAGCCTTTACCAGTTCCACAATGGCCATGGTCTCAACTATATTGATATTCTTACTGATCTTCCCCTCTCTCAAGGTAACACCACCATCCTGGTCGTTGTGGACCGCTTTTCGAAGTCCTGCCGCATCCTTCCTCTGCCCGGTCTCCCCACGGCCCTACAAACTGCGGAGGCCCTGTTTACTCACGTCTTTCGGCACTACGGCGTACCAGAGGACATAGTGTCTGACCGGGGTCCCCAGTTCACATCCAAGGTCTGGAAGGCGTTCATGGAACTTCTGGGGGTCTCGGTCAGCCAGCTGGTACAAATACAAACAGACCCCACAGAGCCCCAGGACAGCAACACAATTAGACCCAACCAAACCATGAGGAAAACAGAAAGATAATTACTGGATACATTGGAAAGCTATTTGATCCTAAATAGACAGTACAAAGTGGCAGAATACCTGATCACTGACTGACCCAAAAATTAAGGAAAGCTTTGACTATGTACAGACTGTGAGCATTGCTATCGAGAGAGGCTGCAATCGGCAGAACTGGCTCTGAAGAGAAGACAGGCTATCTGCCCACTGCCCACAAAATGAGGTGGAAACTGAGCTGCACTTCCTAACCTCTCTCTCTTTCACTCCCTCTCCCCTCCCGCCATCTCTCTCTTCCTCTAGACTCTGGGAAGATGGTCATTTAGCCGGCCACTGAGACTGAGTGTGAGTGGGTGTGTTATTGTGCAGAGGTATTGGAGAGACCTTGGTTAGGTATTCGTCCCGAATAGTACCCCATAATGCACTTAGTTTAACCAAATCAAATCAAATTGTATTCGCCACGTGCGCCGAATACAACAGGTGTAGACATTACCGTGAAATGCTTACTTACAGCCCTTAACCAACAGTGCATTTATTTTGTAATAAAAAAGTAAAATAAAACAACAACAACAAAAAAGTGTTGAGAAAAAAAGAGCAGAAGTAAAATAAAATAACAGTAGGGAGGCTATATACAGGGGGTACCGGTGCAGAGTCAATGTGCAGGGGCACCGGCTAGTTGAGTTAGTTGAGGTAATATGTACATGTGGGTAGAGTTAAAGTGACTAGGGTCTGGAGGGTAATGGCTGGAGGTCTGGGTTTATGGGGATGGGGAACTGTGGGGGTGGTAGGGGGGTAGTGGTGGAGGTCTGGGTATATGGGTTAGGGTGGGGGTGGTAGGGGGGTAGTGGTGGAGGTCTGGGGATGGGTTAGGGTGGGGGTGGTAGGGGGGTAGTGGTGGAGGTCTGGGGATATGGGTTAGGGTGGGGGTGGTAGGGGGGTAGTGGTGGAGGTCTGGGATGGGTTAGGGTGGGGGTGGTAGGGGGGTAGTGGTGGAGGTCTGGGGATGGGTTAGGGTGGGGGTGGTAGGGGGTAGTGGTGGAGGTCTGGGGATGGGTTAGGGTGGGGGTGGTAGGGGGGTAGTGGTGGAGGTCTGGGTATATGGGTTAGGGGTGGGGGTGGTAGGGGGGGTAGTGGTGGAGGTCTGGGTATATGGGTTAGGGTGGGGGTGGTAGGGGGGTAGTGGTGGAGGTCTGGGTATATGGGGATGGGTTAGGGTGGGGGTGGTAGGGGGGGGGTGGTGGTGGAGGTCTGGGGATGGGTTAGGGTGGGGGGTGGTAGGGGGTAGTGGTGGAGGTCTGGGTATATGGGATGGGTTAGGGTGGGGGTGGTAGGGGGGTAGTGGTGGAGGTCTGGGGATGGGTTAGGGTGGGGGTGGTAGGGGGGTAGTGGTGGAGGTCTGGCTATATGGGTTAGGGTGGGGGTGGTAGGGGGGTAGTGGTGGAGGTGTCTGGAGATGGGTTAGGGTGGGGGTGGTAGGGGGGGAATGGTGGATGTCTGGGGATGGGTTAGGGTGGGGGTGGTAGGGGGGGTAGTGGTGGAGGTCTGGGTATATGGGTTAGGGTGGGGGTCACCGTGGTAGGGGGGGTAGTGGTGGAGGTCTGGGTATATGGTAGTTTAGGGTGGGGGTGGTAGGGGGGTAGTGGTGGAGGTCTGGGTATATGGGTTAGGGTGGGGGGTAGGGGGTAGTAGTGGTGGAGGTCTGGGTATATGGGGATGGGTTAGGGTGGGGGTGGTAGGGGGGGTAGTGGTGGAGGTCTGGGGATGGGTTTGGGTGGGGGTGGTAGAGGGGTAGTGGTGGAGGTCTCTGGGTATATGGGGGATGGGTTAGGGTGGGGGTGGTAGGGGGGTAGTGGTGGAGGTCTGGGGATGGGTTAGGGTGGGGGTGGTAGGGGGGTAGGTGGTGGAGGTCTGGGTATATGGGGATGGGTTAGGGTGGGGTGTGGTAGGGGGGTAGTGGTGGAGGTCTGGGTATATGGGTTAGGGTGGGGTGGTAGGGGGGTAGTGGTGGGGTCTGGGATGGGGTTAGGGTGGGGGTGGTAGGGGGGGTAGTGGTGGAGGTCTGGGTATTGGTTAGGGTGGGGTGGTAGGGGGGGTAGTGGTGGAGGTCTGGGTATATGGGGATGGGTTAGGGTGGGGGTGGTAGGGGGTAGTGGTGGAGGTCTGGGTATATGGGGATGGGTTAGGGTGGGGTGGTGGGGGGGCAGTGGTGGAGGTCTGGGTATATGGGTTAGGGTGGGGGTGGTAGGGGGGTAGTGGTGGAGGTCTGGGTATATGGGTTAGGGTGGGGGTGGTAGGGGGGTAGTGGTGGAGGTCTGGGGATGGGTTAGGGTGGGGGTGGTAGGGGGGTAGTGGTGGAGGTCTGGGGATGGGTTAGGGTGGGGGTGGTAGGGGGGGTAGTGGTGGAGGTCTGGGTATATGGGATGGGTTAGGGTGTGGGGGTGGTAGGGGGGTAGTGGTGGAGGTCTGGGTATATGGGATGGGTTAGGGTGGGGGTGGTAGGGGGGTAGTGGTGGAGGTCTGGGTATATGGGTGGGTTAGGGTGGGGGTGGTAGGGGGGTAGTGGTGGAGGTCTGGGTATATGGGTTAGGGTGGGGGTGGTAGGGGGGTAGTGGTGGAGGTCTGGGTATATGGGTTAGGGTGGGGGTGGTAGGGGGGTAGTGGTGGAGGTCTGGGTATATGGGTTAGGGTGGGGGTGGTAGGGGGGTAGTGGTGGAGGTCTGGGTATATGGGGATGGGGTAGGGTGGGGGGGGGGGTGGTAGGGGGGTAGTGGTGGAGGTCTGGGGATGGGTTAGGGTGGGGGTGGTAGGGGGGTAGTGGTGGAGGTCTGGGCTATATGGGTTAGGGTGGGGGTGGTAGGGGGGGGTAGTGGTGGAGGTCTGGGGATGGGTTAGGGTGGGGGTGGTAGGGGGGTAGTGGTGGAGGTCTGGGGATGGGTTAGGGTGGGGGTGGTAGGGGGGGTAGTGTGGAGGTCTGGGTATATGGGGATGGGTTAGGGTGGGGGTGGTAGGGGGGTAGTGGTGGAGGTCTGGGGATGGGTTAGGGTGGGGGTGGTAGGGGGGTAGTGTGGAGGTCTGGGTATATGGGTTAGGGTGGGGGGTGGTAGGGGGGTAGTGGTGGAGGTCTGGGATGGGTTAGGGTGGGGGTGGTAGGGGGGTAGTGGTGGAGGTCTGGCTATATGGGTTAGGGTGGGGGGGTGGTAGGGGGGTAGTGGTGGAGGTCTGGGTATATGGGTTAGGGTGGGGTGGTAGGGGGGTAGTGGTGGAGGTCTGGGTATATGGGTTAGGGTGGGGGTGGTAGGGGGGGTAGTGGTGGAGGTCTGGGTATATGGGGATGGGTTAGGGTGGGGGTGGTAGGGGGGTAGTGGTGGAGGTCTGGGGATGGGTTAGGGTGGGGGTGGTAGGGGGGTAGTGGTGGAGGTCTGGGTATATGGGTTAGGGTGGGGGTGGTAGGGGGGGTAGTGGTGGAGGTCTGGGTATATGGGTTAGGGTGGGGGTGGTAGGGGGTAGTGTGGTGGAGGTCTGGCTATATGGGTTAGGGTGGGGGTGGTAGGGGGTAGTGGTGGAGGTTTGGGTATATGGGTTAAGGTGGGGGTGGTAGGGGGGGGTAGTGGTGGAGGTCTGGGGATGGGTTAGGGTGGGGGTGGTAGGGGGGTAGTGGTGGAGGTCTGGCTATATGGGTTTAGGGTGGGGGTGGTAGGGGGGTAGTGGTGGAGGTCTGGGTATATGGGTTAGGGTGGGGGTGGTAGGGGGGTGTAGTGGTGGAGGTCTGGGTATGGGGTTAGGGTGGGGGTGGTAGGGGGGGTAGTGGTGGAGGTCTGGGTATATGGGGATGGGTTAGGGTGGGGGTGGTAGGGGGGTAGTGGTGGAGGTCTGGGGATGGGTTAGGGTGGGGGTGGTAGGGGGGTAGTGGTGGAGGTCTGGGGATGGGTTAGGGTGGGGGTGGTAGGGGGGTAGTGGTGGAGGTCTGGCTTTATGGGTTAGGGTGGGGGTGGTAGGGGGGGTAGTGGTGGAGGTCTGGGTATATGGGGGATGGGTTAGGGTGGGGGTGGTAGGGGGTAGTGGTGGAGGTCTGGGGATGGGTTAGGGTGGGGGTGGTAGGGGGGTAGTGGTGGAGGTCTGGGGATGGGTTAGGGTGGGGTGGTAGGGGGGTAGTGGTGGAGGTCTGGGGATGGGTTAGGGTGGGGGTGGTAAGGGGGTAGTGGTGGAGGTCTGGGGATGGGTTAGGGTGGGGGTGGTAGGGGGGGTAGTGGTGGAGGAACTGTGGGGGTGGTAGGGGGGTAGTGGTGGAGGTCTGGGGATGGGTTAGGGTGGGGGGGTAGGGGGGGTAGTGGTGGAGGAACTGTGGGGGTGTAGGCTAGGAATGGGGGGATGTTGATCAAGGGCATAGACTAGGGGGCGAAGGATTCAATCCGTTGAATCTGGGTTATGTGGAACAGGTTGCAGTCGACAGGAGTAACAGCTGGGACCGTATGTACTCACTGTACAGGAAGTTGCTTTGGTGAAGCTCTATGTGCCCTTCCTTTCTGTGTCTATCTAAACTGTCTGAAAAATACACAAATTATATTTTAAAAAAAAAGTGTATTCTGAATGGAATACAAGTTTACTGATATACTACATTCTAACCATCTTGTCCAAGACTGAGGCCATGTCTCAAATGACACCCTATTCCCTACACAGTGCACTACCCTATGGGCCCTGTGCAAAAGTAGTGCACTAAATAGGGAATAGTGTGTATTTTGGTGCATAGACTGAAGGTTGTTCAAGGGTCTCACTGCAATAAGATCTCATAGTTTCACTTTGAAATTCGACACATTATGGATGAACGTCTATTTTCTGATGCATTAATTCCGTGTGGTTACAGGGTTATTTCCGCATGGACACAAGGTTTAAACAGAAACAACTCAAAAGGTTAAGTATAAGTATTAATTCAGTGTGGTTAAGGTTAGGGCTTTGGTTTTGGTGGAAGGCTTAAAACAAAATAATTAAAAACAACACGATGTTTCCATCGTGTCATCAGTTATTCTCCCAGCATGCTTTGGTCTGAGCAGTGCACTACACCTCTGAGCATCATGAGTTTAGGCTGGGCAATAGTTTAACATTTTTGGGGTGAGCGCCGAGGAAGGCATATCGTCGTTCTTAGGACCTTTTCAAATGTCCGAAATCGAAGTACATTTCCAGTGATCAGCCTGCTCACAGAGAGGTTCGGGGTAAATTGGTTACCTCCTGTTTCACACAGAGATGTGAGTGACTCGCCATTATGTGTGTGTGTGTGTGTGAGAGAGAGAGAGAGAGAGAGAGAGAGAGAGACAGATTTCTGCAAAAATACCCTCTGTGTACAACGTAAAACACCAAATAATGCATGCAGAGCAGAATTAGGCCGATACCAGCTAATTATCAAAATCCATAAAAGAGCCGTTAAATTCTACAACCACCTAAAAGGAAGTGATTCCCAAACTTTCCATTACAAAGCCTTCCCCTACAGAGAGATGAACCTGGAGAAGAGTCCCCTAAGCAAGCTGGTCCTGGGGCTCTGTTCACAAACACAAACAGACCCCACAGAGCCCCAGGACAGCAACACAATTAGACCCAACCAAATCATGAGAAAACAAAAAGATAATTACTTGACACGTTGGAAAGAATTAACAAAAAAAACAGAGCAAACTAGAATGCTATTTGGGTCCTAAACAGAGAGTACACAGTGGCAGAATACCTGACCACTGTGACTGACCCAAACTTAAGGAAAGCTTTGACTATGTACAGACTCAGTGAGCATAGCCTTGCTATTGAGAAAGGCCGCTGTAGGCAGACCAGGCTCTCAAGAGAAGACAGGCTATGTGCACACTGCCCACAAAATGAGGTGGAAACTGAGCTGCACTTCCTAACCTCCTGCCAAATGTATGACCATATTAGAGACACATATTTCCTTCAGATTACAGCGATCCACAAAGAATTCGAAACAAATCCAATTTTGATAAACTCCCTTATCTACTGGGTGAAAAACCACAGTGTGCAATCACAGCAGCAAGATTTGTGACATGTTGCCACAAGAAAAGGGCAACCAGTGAAGAACAAACACCATTGTAAATACAACCCATATTAATGTTTATTTATTTTCCCTTTTGTACTTTAACTATTTGCACATTGTTACAACACTGTATATAGACATAATATGACATTTGAAATGTCTTTATTCCTTTGGAACTTCTGTGAAAGTGAGTGTTCATTTTGTATTATTTATTTCACTTTTGTTTATTCATTTCACTTGCTTTTTAACATATGTTTCCCATACCAATAAAGTCCCTTAAATTGAATTGAATTGAATTGAATGAAAATGAGGTGGAAACTGAGCTGCACTTCCTAACCTCCTGCCAAATGTATGACCATATTAGAGACACATATTTCCCTCAGATTACACAGACCCACAAATCACACACACACACACACACACACACACACACACACACACACACACACACACACACACACACACACACACACACACACACACACACATCCACCACTCTCTCTCTCTATCCATCTCTCACTCTCTCTGCTGTAATTATCGTTTAAGAGCTTCTTCACTCTCACATAGCATGGTGTCTGGGATGGCTCGAAACCAAAAGCACGCACGAGAGCACACACACACACACACACACACACACACACACACACACACACACACACACACACACACACACGCACACATACACCCACATACACACAGCTCATTAGTAATTCATCTAAATTCTTGACATATGTTACACTGTGGGCAGGTTGACCTAATCAGTCTAAGTTGTGTGTGTGCTACGTGCCTGCATGTGTCTTAACGTAGGACATCTGTGGGACAAGACAATATTAGCCCGCTGAACTAAAGGCTAGGGTCTGGCTTACTTAGCTACATCTCTCTCTCACACACACACACACACACACAGTCTTGCGCAGCTAACCTTGTGGGGACATACAATTGAGTCCCATTCAAAATCCTATTTTCCTAAACCCCTAACCCTAACCCGTACCCTTACCCTAACCTTAACCCTAACCTTAACCCTAACCCTAACCTTAACCCTAACCCTAACCCTAAACCTAACCTTAGCTCCTAACCCTAAACCTAATTCTAACCCTAACACTAACACTAATTCTAACCTTAACCCTAAACCCCCTAGAAATAGCATTTGACCTTGTGGGGACCCTTAGCCGTGGTATATTGGCCATATACAACACCCCTCCCCCCCCCCCCCCTCCCCCTCGTGCCTTATTGCTTAATTATCACACACACACACACCACACACACACACACCACACACACACACACACCACACACACACACCACCACGACACACACACACACACACAACACACACCACGACACACACACACACACCCACACACACACACCACACGACACACACACCCAGGCACGCCCCCCCCCATGTGTAGTATATAAGTGGGACGCAAACTTTGATTCCTATTTCCAATTTTCTTTCCCACATTATATTACAAACACTCTCTTCCATATAAAACATATCTATTGTTAACACTCTCTTCCATATAAAACATATCTATTGTTAAAACTCTCTTCAATATAAAACATATCTATTGTTAAAACTCTCTTCAATATAAAACATATCTATTGTTAAAACTCTCTTCAATATAAAACATATCTATTGTTAAAACTCTCTTCAATATAAGACCTTTACATTACATTTACTGATAGTTCACATACATCTTGCTAAGAGGCCTTTTGTTTGTTTTCGTCATTTAGCAGACGCTCTTATCCAGAGCGACTTACAAATTGGTGCATTCACCATATGATAGCCAGTGGCGAGTTGCAGTGATCCAGACGGGAGATGACAAGTGCCTGGATTAGGACCTGTGCCGCTTTCTGTGTAAGGTAGGGTCGTACTCTGCGAATGTTGTAGAGCATGAACCTGCAGGATCAGGTCACCGCTTTGATGTTAGTGGAGAACGACAGGGTGTTGTCCAGGGTCACGCCAAGGCTCTTCGCACTCTGGGAGGAGGACACAACGGAGTTGTCAACCGTGATGGCGAGATCATCGAGCGGGCAGTCCTTCCCCGGGAGGAAGAGCAGCTCCGTCTTGCCGAGGTTCAGCTTGAGGTGGTGATCCGACATATCTATTGTTAACACTCTCTTCAATATAAAACATATCTATTGGACACAAAGAACTAAAAGATAGTGTGATGTTTTAGTTCAAACAGACCTTTATCACACAGCCACACACACTCCAACATCAACAAAAGTAAAACGATACAATTTTGGTCAACAGTCATCTTTTTTTTTTTTTTTTAAGTACTGCATGTCTTGACAAATATGAATAATGGAGTGTACTTTTCTCTAATATTCCCTCTATTCAGCACTTCAAAAATATCAATTTTGAAATAATGATGAATACGTTGTTTCTACATGAAACAGCTCCACCTAGTGGTGTTGGTGAGGAATAACTAGTGGGAGTATATAGTGTTGTCCTGTATGTAGTAATGTGGTCCTCTGTAGCTCAGCTGGTAGAGCATGGCGCTTGTAACATCCAAGGTAGTGGGTTCGATCCACGGGACCACCCATACACAAAAAAAAAAAAATGTATGCACGCATGACTGTAAGTCGCTTTGGATAAAAGCGTCTGCTAAATGGCATATTATTTATTATTATAATGTGCTGTCAAATGTAATGACGGCACAATACACAGGCCATGTCCCAATAATATCTCCTTTCTCCTGAAGTGTACACTCGTTCACTACACCCTACCAATCTGAAAGCATTGGATTGGTGTAAGCATGGACTCACTAGAGGGAGTTTCTATACCAGAAGGGAAGTGAAGAAGTGGACACTTCAGGAGAAAGGAGAGATTATTGGGACATAGCCTGTGTGTGTGTGTGTGTGTGTGTGTGTGTG
>CM072227.1:55877998-55885498 GCA_036851935.1 Coregonus suidteri | reverse complement strand
TTGTCCTCACATTTTACTGTTGATAGCGACTTCAGCACTGTTACAAACTTAGACTCCTCTTTAACAACAGGCTATATAGAAACTGTTTCCGGTGCTGGTGCATGGGCTCATTGGTTGTCTGGTTATCAATTACACAGGCTGTGACCTATTTCTTGGTCGACTCATATCAACATCTCTGCGCATTAGTGGTGGGGCAGAAGCTCCTCCATTCCCACTGAAGAAAATGAAAAATGCTGGGCATGGCCAGAGGTCATGGCTGAGCGGTACCAAAGCCAAATTGGAACGAGAGAGAAGGCTGATGCTCCAACATTGTTTTTACATCCACTCCACGCTCCAGACAAATTACTCCTCGGTCCACCCCAGCTCCACCCCAGCTCCACCCCAGCTCCACTCCAGCTCCACCCCAGCTCCACCCCAGCTCCACTCCAGCTCCACCCCAGCTCCACCCCAGCTCCACCCAGCTCCACTCCAGCTCCACTCCAGCTCCACCCCAGCTCCACTCCAGCTCCACCCCAGCTCCACCCCAGCTCCACTCCAGCTCCACTCCAGCTCCACCCCAGCTCCACCCCAGCTCCACCCCAGCTCCACTCCAGCTCCACTCCGCTCACATCCTCTGCACTGGTGTTAGGAGGAATGTGTGCGTGGGTGCAGGTGCAGGTGCTTACGATATACTATGAGCTATTATATAATATGTCTGTAGTGTGTGTCTATGAGTGTGTGACTGTATACTTAAGTGTATCTATATACGATAGCGACTCACCTTTTTGAAGGCCAGTTCAGTGTGGTCGGTGGTGGACCGAGACACCCATCCTTTGCTCCTGTCTCTGGCATCCTTTAGTAGGCCCTGCACCAGTCGTTCCACATGTGTGTGGTAGGATCCTTCCTCCTCCTCCTCTTCCTCCTCCTCTTCCTCCTCCTCATGTGTCTTACACAGGTCGTCCAGAGGGGGCGCTAGTAACTCAGACTCCATGTAAGAGTTACAGGATTGGCTCACCGTCTCCAGTGGGATCTGAATGGGACAGGAGAACTATCTGTCAGCTATGAAGTACATTAGAAATTGTAAGAACAGTGCTGGTTAACTAGGTTATACCTGGGCCAGGATTCAAACAAACCGCAACGCACCGACAGCGCACTGCCCTTGAGTTTTAAAAGTCATTTAAAAGATGCTTGAGCAGACATCCACAGCATTTAACGCAAAGGCAATCTCAGCGAACGTCAGGGAAATTATCTTTAAATGTACAGTGCACTGTCAGCATTGTGCAGTTTGTGTGAATCCTGACCTAGGTATTAACTAGTTAACCAGTTTGTGTGAATCCTAGGTATTAGCTAGTTAACCAGTTTGTGTGAATCCTGACTTAGGTATTAACTAGTTAACCGGATTGTGTGAATCCTGACCTAGGTATTAGCTAGTTAACCAGTTTGTGTGAATCCTGACCTAGGTATTAGCTAGTTAACCAGTTTGTGTGAATCCTAGGTATTAGCTAGTTAACCAGTTTGTGTGAATCCTGACCTAGGTATTAACTAGTTAACCGGTTTGTGTGAATCCTGACCTAGGTATTAGCTAGTTAACCAGTTTGTGTGAATCCTAGGTATTAGCTAGTTAACCAGTTTGTGTGAATCCTGACCTAGGTATTAACTAGTTAACCGGTTTGTGTGAATCCTGACCTAGGTATTAGCTAGTTAACCAGTTTGTGTGAATCCTAGGTATTAGCTAGTTAACCAGTTTGTGTGAATCCTGACCTAGGTATTAACTAGTTAACCGGTTTGTGTGAATCCTGACCTAGGTATTAGCTAGTTAACCAGTTTGTGTGAATCCTAGGTATTAGCTAGTTAACCAGTTTGTGTGAATCCTGACCTAGGTATTAACTAGTTAACCGGTTTGTGTGAATCCTGACCTAGGTATTAACTAGTTAACCAGTTTGTGTGAATCCTAGGTATTAGCTAGTTAACCAGTTTGTGTGAATCCTGACCTAGGTATTAGCTAGTTAACCAGTTTGTGTGAATCCTGACCTAGGTATTAGCTAGTTAACCGGTTTGTGTTTGTTAGGGGGACAGGTATGCATCATGTGGCACACACACACACACACACACAAAGACAGACACACACACACACACACACACACACACACACACACACACACACACACACACACACACACAAAGACAGACACACACACACACACACACACACACACACAGACAGACAGACACACACACACACACACACACACACACACAGACAGACACACACACACACACACACACACCCACTCACACCCACTCAGTCTAACCTCGAACAGGCGTTGGCACTCAGTGATCATGTGAGATAGGCCCTGTGTGGCAGCAAGGTTCTCATTCAGGTCCTTCTGGTCTGGCCGACCGGTAGCATACTTCATCTGGATGGACCTATAGGAGGAGCGGAAGGGAGGAGTTAGTAACTGAGGGGAGGAGTTAGTGATACTGCAAACAAAATAAAAATGTAATTGTATTTGTCACATGCGCCGAATACAACAGGTGTAGACCTTACAGTGAAATGCTTACTTACAAGCCCTTAACCAACAATTCAGTTTTAAGAAAGAATACCAAAAAAAATCACAAAAAAATACAACATAAAATAATACGAAATAAAAGTAACAAATAATTAAAGAGCAGCAGTAAAAATAACAATAACAAGGCTATATACAGGGGGGTACCGGTACCGAGTCAATGTGCGGGGGCACCGGTTAGTCGAGGTAATTGGGGTAATATGTACATGTAGGTAGAGTTATTAAAGTGACTATGCATAGATAATAAACAGAGAGTAGCAGCAGTGTAAAAGAGGGGGGGGGGGGGGGGGGGGGGGGGGGGGGGGGGGGGGGGGGGGGGGGGGGGGGGGGGGGGGTGCAAATAGTCTGGGTAGTCATTTGATTAGATGTTCAGGAGTCTTATGGCTTGGGGGTAGAAGCTGTTTAGAAGCCTCTTGGACGTAGATTTGGCGCTCCGGTACCGCTTGCCGTGCGGTAGCAGAGAGAACAGTCTATGACTAGGGGAGCTGGAGTCTGACAATTTTTAGGGCCTTCCTCTGACACCGCCTGGTATAGAGGTCCTGGATGGCAGGAAGCTTGGCCCCAGTGATGTACTGGGCCGTATGCACTACCCTCTGTAGTGCCTTGCGGTCGGAGGCTAAGCAGTTGCCATACCAGGCGGTGATGCAACCAGTCAGGATGCTCTCAATGGTGCAGCTGTAGAAACTTTTTGAGGATCTGAGGACCCATGCCGAATCTGTTCAGTCTCCTTAGGTTTCATCGTGCCTTCTTCACAACTGTCTTGGTGTGCTTGGACCATGTTAGTTTGTTGGTGATGTGGACACCAAGGAACTTGAAGCTCTCAACCTGCTCCACTACAGCCCCGTCGATGAGAATGGGGGCGTGCTCGGTCCTCTTCTTTTTCCTGTAGTCCACAATCATCTCCTTTGTCCTGGCAACCACACGGCCAGGTCTCTGACCTCGTCCCTATAGGCTGTCTAGTTGTTGTCAGTGATCAGGCCTACCACTGTTGTGTCAACGGCAAACTTAATGATGGTGTTGGAGTCGTGCCTGGCCATGCAGTCATGAGTGAACAGGGAGTACAGGAGGGGACTGAGGATCAGCGTGGCAGATGTGTTGTTACCTACCCTTACCACCTGGGGGCGGCCCATGAGGAAGTACAGGATCCAGTTGCAGAGGGAGGTGTTTAGTCCCAGGGTCCTTAGCTTAGTGATGAGCTTTGAGGGCACTATGGAGTTGAATGTTGAGCTGTAGTCAATGAATAGCATTCTCACGTAGGTGTTCCTTTTGTCCAGGTGTGAAAGGGCAGTGTGGAGTGCAATAGAGATTGCATCATCTGTGGATCTGTTGGGGCGATATGCAAATTAGAGTGGGTCTAGGGTTTCTGGGATAATGGTGTTGATGTGAGCCATGACCAGCCTTTCAAAGCACTTCATGGCTACAGACGTCAGTGCTACGTGTCAGTAGTCATTTAGGCAGGTTTCCTTAGTGTTCTTGGGCACAGGGACTATGGTGGTCTGCTTGAAACATGTTGGTATTACAGACTCAGACAGGGAGAGGTTGAAAATGTCAGTGAAGACACTTGCCAGTTGGTCAGCGCATGCTCGGAGTACACGTCCTGGTAATCCGTCTGGCCCTGCGGCCTTGTGAATGTTGACCCGTTTAAAGGTTTTACTCACATCGGCTACGGAGAGCATGATCACATAGTCATCCGTAACAGCTGATGCTCTCATGCATGTTTCAGTGTTGCTTGCCTCGAAGTGAGCATAGAAGTAATTTAGCTCGTGTGGTAGGCTCGTGTCACTGGGCAGCTCGCGGCCAGTACGTACGGTCACTGTGGGGACGACATCATCGATGCACTTATTGATGAAGCCAGTGACTGATGTGGTGTACTCCTCAATGCCATCGGAAGAATCCCGGAACATATTCCAGTCTGTGCTAGCAAAATAGTCCTGTAGCTTAGCATCTGCTTCATCTGACCACTTTTCTATTGACCGAGTCACTGGTGCTTTCTGCTTTAGTTTTTGCTTGTAAGCAGGAATCAGGAGGATAGAATTATGGTCAGATTTTCCAAATATAGATGAAAACTCTCTTGGTATATAGTGTGGCCTACAGCTGATCATGAGATACTCTACCTCAGGTGAGCAAAACTTCGAGACTTCCTTAGATATCGTGCAACAGCGTTTGTTTACAAATATACATAGACCGCCACCCCTTGTCTTACCAGAGGCTGCTGTTCTATCCTGCCGGTACAGTGTATAACCCGCCAGCTGTATGTTATTCATGTCATCGTTCAGCCACGACTCGGTGAAACATAAGATATTACAGTTTTTAATGTCCCGTTGGTAGGATATTCGTGCCTGTAGTTCGTCCACTTGATTATCAAGCGATTGTAAGTTGGCCAATAGTATCAATGGCAAAGGCAGATTAGCCACTCGTCGCCGGCTCCTTACCAGGCACCCCGATCTCCTTCCGCGATATCTCCTTTTCTTTCTACTGCGAATGACGGGGATGAGGGCCCTTTCGGGTGTCTGGAGCAAATCCCTATCGTCCGACTCACTCCCGTTGTCCTAGGGTCAAAATGACCCGCCACTGTGTTGAACCAACTTTATTTAATTTTTATATTTTTGGTATCATTTGTGAGAAGGAGGCAGTGAGACTTTAAAGAAAGTATCACTGCCTCCTTCTCACAAATGATCCAAAAAATATAAAAATTAAATAAAGTTGGTTCAACACAGTGGGCGGGTCATTTTGACCCTAGGACAACGGGAGGGTTAAATAAAGATTATTCATCCAGTTCAAGGTGAGTAATCGCTGTTCTGATGTCCAGAAGCTCTTTTCAGTCATAAGAGACGATAGCAGCAACATTATGTACAAAATAAGTTACAAACAATGCGAAAAAACACACAAAAAAGCATTTGTTTGTTAAGAGTTCATAAAACGTCAGCCATCCCTTCTGACGCCATTGAATAGAAACATGAGATGGGAGTCCTGTTGGTCTATGCCACATGCAGCCAAAAAACGAAACACCATCTGTTAGAACATACATTGTTAAAACTAAACCCCATCTGATAAAACTGAGATTGTTAATGCAGTACAGGTCAGCAGATGTTCTGTGTGTGTTTCAAGATTCAAGTTTTATTAGTCGTATATACAGGATACACATGGTATACAGTGCCTTCGGAAAGTATTCAGACCCCTTGACTTCTTCCACATTTTGTTACGTTACAGCCTTATTAAAAAAGTTATACTTTTTTTTACTAAATCCTCAGCAGTCTACACATACCTCATGACAAAGCGAAAACAGGTTTTTAGAAATCTTTGGGGAGAAAAAGAAATGTATTTACATAAGTATTCAGACCCTTTGCTATGAGACTCAACTATGCATCCTTGATACGTTTCTACAACTTGATTGGAGTCCACCTGTGGTAAATTCAATTGATTGGACATGATTTCGAAAGGCACACACCTGTCTATATAAGGTCCCACAGTTGACAGTGCATGTCAGAGCAAAAACGAAGCCATGAGGTCGAAGGAATTGTCCGTCGAGATCCGAGACAGGATTGTGTCGAGGCACAGATCTGGGGAAGGGTACCAAAAAATGTCTGCAGCATTGAAGGTCCCAAAATAACACAGTGGCATCCATCATTCTTAAATGGAAGAAGTTTGGAACCACCAAGACTCTTCCTAGTGCTGGCTGCCCAGCCAAACTGAGCAATCGGGGAGAAGGGCCTTGGTCAGGGAGGTGACCAAGAACCCGATGGGCACTCTGACAGAGCTCCAGAGTTCCTCTGTGGAGATGGGATAACCTTCCAGAAGGACAACTATCTCTGCAGCACTCCACTAATCAGGCCTTTATAGTAGAGTGGACAGACGGAAGCCACTCATCAGTAAAAGGCACATGACAGCCCGCTTGGAGTTTGCCAAAAGGCACCTAAACACTCTCAGACCATGAGAAACAAGATTCTCTGGTCTGATGAAACCAAGATTGAACTCTTTGGCCTGAATGCCAAGCGTCACGTCTGGAGGAAACCTGGCACCATCCCTACGGTGAAGCATGGACTAGGAGACTAGTCAGGATCGAGGCAAAGATGATCGGAGCAAAGTACAGACAGATCCTTGATGAAAACCTGCTCCAGAGCGCTCAGAACCTCAGACTGGGGCGAAGGTTCACCTTCCAACAGGACAACGACCCTAAGCACACAGCCAAGACAACGCAGGAGTGGCTTCGGGACAAGTCTCTGAATGTCCTTGAGTGGCCCAGCCAGAGCCCGGACTTGAACCCGATCAAACATCTCTGGAGAGACCTGAAAATAGCTGTGCAGCAACGCTCCCCATCCAACCTGACAGAGCTTGAGAGAATCTGCAGAGAAGAATGGGAGAAACTCCCCAAATACAGGTGTGCCAAGCTTGTAGCGTCATACCAAAGAAGACTCGAGACTGTAATCGCTGCCAAAGGTGCTTCAACAAAGTATTGAGTAAAGCGTCTGAATGCTTATGTAAATGTGATATTTCAGTTGTATTTGTTTCTTTTTTTTGCAACAATGTTTACAAACCTATTTTTGCTTTGTCATTATGGGGTATTGTGTGTAGATTGATGAGGGAAAAATCTATTTAATCCATTTTAGAATAAGGCTGTAACGTAAGAAAATGTGGAAAAGGTCAAGGAGTCTGAATACTTTCCGAATGCACTGTGCGGTGTCCAATGAAATGCTTACTTGCAGGTTCCTTCGACAATGTAACAACAATAATAAATTATATAAAATATAAGAATTGGAACATAAAGTAAATGTCTCAGTAGAATAGAAGAAACATTTTTGCATCAGTATAACACAGGAAGGAACCATTTATAGTCCAATATTTACACATGTTTTGGGGAAGGGGGAATTGGGGGACAAGTGTTTAAATTGTGCAGTATTCATCAATCATAATACGAGTATGGGAGCAGCAGTGGGTGTGTGTCTTTACCTGGGGG
>CM072227.1:55852998-55872998 GCA_036851935.1 Coregonus suidteri | reverse complement strand
TGACGTGACTGATGATGTCATCCAGGTGGGGGAACAGGTTGTCTCCTCGGTCCAGATCCAGCAGGTGAGACCCGGGGACATTGTCATACACACTCACCCTGCTGCCCCGTGGAGCCGTGCCCGCCCAGGGGAAGCCTTGGCTGGGGTGGAGTGGGGAGGGAGAGGGGGTCTGGTGGTGGTGGTGGTAGTGGTCAGTGGCCGGGGCTAAGCTCTCTATAGACAGGGCTTTGGGGAAGGTGCCTGGTTTGTGGTCCTTGGGGATGTGGACCAGCAGGTCCTCGTATGAGCGGATGTGGTTCCTGCCGAACGGGCTCTGTTGTGCTTCAGTCCTCCGGCCATGGGGGGCGCCAGAGAGCAGCTCCATGTCTTCTAGGTAAACACTTCCTCTTTTAGGCCGGGGCTTGGAGACTCTCTGCCTCACACAGGGACTCATGGAACTCTCACTGCTCGTCTCTGACTGGCCCTCGCTGCCGTCTCCATGGGCGACAGGGGACGTGCTGTTGTCTGATTGATGGAGCGGATGAGGACTGCCATCTGATTGGTTGATGGGGACACAGTGGAGTGTCTGTAGTGCCTGGGGCTCCTCCCCCTGTAAGACCGGCCCACTGATGACCAGTGGTGCCTGTCCACTTCCTGACTTCCTCCTGGAGGACGGCCCCCACGTACGCATCATCTCCATGCGACGCAGGAAGGCCTTCACCGGACTACGCCCACCCTGGCCATGATGGCTGCTTTTGATTGGTAGAGAGTTGTAGTGGGACATGTCCCTCGGGTAGGCTGGTAATAACAATAATAAAGAATATATAATCACTTTTCAAATCACAATAAAATCACAATAAAATCACAATAAAATCACATTAAAATCACATTAAAATCACAATAAAATCACATTAAAATCACATTAAAATCACAATAAATCACAATAAAATCACATTAAAATCACAATAAAATCACATTAAAATCACATTAAAATCACAATAAAATCACATTAAAATCACATTAAAATCACATTAAAACCACAATAAAATCACATTAAAATCACATTAAAATCACATTAAAATCACAATAAAATCAAATTAAAATCATTACATAGCGAATAGGGTGCCATTTGGGAACCATAAAGCGTTACCTGGTAGGGCCCTGCCAGCGATGCCATAGAGACCGAGTCAGGCAGCATGGCCCCCAGAGAGTCTTGGCTGTGAAGAGAGGATACATCCGTGATCTCTGGTTCGCTGAGATCCGTCAGGACGCTCTCGCTGCTCACCGTGCTCCTCAGCAGCCCCTCCCCCTCGCCCTGGCACCCCTCAGGGCTGCTCTCATTGGGCGAGCCCAGCGGGAAGTGCATGTCCTGGAGGCGGGACCAGCGCCGGCTGTTCCACTCAAAGGTCCATCTCTTACTGATGGCCAGCGTGTCATCGTCGTCTGAATCGTCAGTCTGGAGAGAGGAAAACATTATATTTTATTACAGTATGTACATACTGTAGACCCTTTTCCACGACACACTGACGTCATGCACAGATGCGCGCGACTCTTGGCGGCAGTAAGAAAGCCATCGCAATCTGCGCCCCCATTCAACGTAGCCTAGAAGAAAAGGGCAACCAGTGAAGAACAAACACCATTGTAAATACAACCCATATTTATGTTTATTTATTTCCCATTTGTACTTTAACTATATGTTCCAATTCTAATGTGTCCTCTCACTTTAGTGTTTTTGGTTTATTTCACTTCCTGTAAACACATTGAATAGAATTGAGAAGGAGAGAGGGACTTACTTTCTTCCTGGGGTGGCTGACGTCTAGTTTCATGGAGCAACACTTGTTCAGGGTGTTGAGGCGTCTGAAAGGACAATATACAGAGAGATACATTCCTTATGTCACAGAGAGAGAGAGGTGTGATAACATAACATGTCCTGTGTGCTTCATTCTATAGCTAGAGGACTCCTGATATCTCCAGGAGTGAGAAGTATACAGTGGGGAAAAAAAGTATTTAGTCAGCCACCAATTGTGCAAGTTCTCCCACTTAAAAAGATGAGAGAGGCCTGTCATTTTCATCATAGGTACACGTCAACTATGACAGACAAATTGAGAAAAAAAATCCAGAAAATTCCATTGTAGGATTTTTTAATGAATTTATTTGCAAATTATGGTGGAAAATAAGTATTTGGTCACCTACAAACAAGCAAGATTTCTGGCTCTCACAGACATGTAACTTCTTCTTTAAGAGGCTCCTCTGTCCTCCACTCGTTACCTGTATTAATGGCACCTGTTTGAACTTGTTATCAGTATAAAAAGACACCTGTCCACAACCTCAAACAGTCACACTCCAAACTCCACTATGGCCAAGACCAAAGACCTGTCAAAGGACACCATAAACAAAATTGTAGACCTGCACCAGGCTGGGAAGACTGAATCTGCAATAGGTAAGCAGCTTGTTTGAAGAAATCAACAGTGGAGCAATTATTAGGAAATGGAAGACATACAAGACCACTGATAATCTCCCTCGATCTGGGGCTCCACGCAAGATCTCACCCCGTGGGGTCAAAATGATCACAAGAACGGTGAGCAAAAAATCCCAGAACCACACGGGGGGACCTAGTGAATGACCTGCAGAGAGCTGGGACCAAAGTAACAAAGCCTACCATCAGTAACACACTACGCCGCCAGGGACTCAAATCCTGCAATGCCAGACGTGTGCCCTTGCTTAAGCCAGTACATGTCCAGGCCCGTCTGAAGCTTGCTAGAGTGCATTTGGATGATCCAGAAGAGGATTGGGAGAATGTCATATGGTCAGATGAAACCAAAATAGAACTTTTTGGTAAAAAGTAAACTCGTCGTGTTTGGAGGACAAAGAATGCTGAGTTGCATTCAAAGAACACCATACCTACTGTGAAGCATGGGGGTGGAAACATCATGCTTTGGGGCTGTTTTTATGCAAAGGGACCAGGACGACTGATCTGTGTAAAGGAAATAATTAATGGGGCCATGTATCGTGAGATTTTGAGTGAAAACCTCCTTCCATCAGCAAGGGCATTGAAGAGGAAACGTGGCTAGGTCTTTCAGCATGACAATGATCCCAAACACACCGCCCGGGCAACGAAGGAGTGGCTTCGTAAGAAGCATTTCAAGGTCCTGGAGTGGCCTAGCCAGTCTCCAGATCTCAACCCCATAGAAAATATTTGGAGGGAGTTGAAAGTCCGTGTTGCCCAGCGACAGCCCCACAACATCACTGCTCTAGAGGAGATCTGCATGGAGGAATGGGCCAAAATACCAGCAACAGTGTGTGAAAACCTTGTGAAGACTTACAGAAAACGTTTGTGACCTGTGTCATTGCCAACAAAGGGTATATAACAAAGTATTGAGAAACTTTTGTTATTGACCAAATACTTATTTTCCACCATAATTTGCAAATAAATTCATTAAAAATCCTACAATGTGATTTTCTGGATTTTTTTTTTTTTCTCATTTTGTCTGTCATAGTTGACGTGGGTACCTATGATGAAAATTACAG
The DNA here is from genome assembly GCA_036851935.1 of Coregonus suidteri. NCBI lineage: Eukaryota > Metazoa > Chordata > Actinopteri > Salmoniformes > Salmonidae > Coregonus > Coregonus suidteri. Next base: position 55,869,491 of record CM072227.1, on the reverse strand, counting down.
GCCTCTCTCATCTTTTTAAGTGGGAGAACTTGCACAATTGGTGGTTGACTAAATACTTTTTTTCCCCACTGTATATATTTTTGTCTTTATCTGTTGCAGTCTAGTACTGTCTTGTTGCTAGGGCCATCTACTTTAAGTGCTGTCTGTCTTCCCAGGGGCCTACTTGATGTGTGAACCGCTGAGTGCTCATAATTTGCAGATAGTTGTTGACACATGAACCAGGATCAAGGGCAAGTTGTGACTTGTTTTGGTAATCAGTGGCTATATTGAAGGGGGAGTGGTTTAATCTATTTTCTGAGTGTGTACAGTGGCTTGTGATAGTATTCACCCCCCTTGGCATTTTTCCAATTTTTTTGCCTTACAACCTGGAATTAAAATGTTTTTTTTGGGGGGGGGGGTTTGTATCATTTGATTTACACAACATGCCTACCACTTTGAAGATGCAAAATAAAAATATATATAAAACAAACAAGAAATAAGACAATAAAGAACAGAAAACTTGAGAGTGCATAACCCTTCATAGCAAAGGGGGTGAATACATATGCACGCAACACTTTTCCGTTATCTATTTGTTTTGAATTATTTGAAACAAGTAATTTTTTTCATTTCACTTCAACAATTTGGACTATTTTGTGTATGTCCATTACATGAAATCCAAATAAAAATCCATTTAAATTACAGGTTGTAATGCAACAAAATAGGAAAAATGCCCAAGGAGGATGAATACTTTTGCTAGGCACTGTATAACCGGCTTCTCATGCCCCATCTCAGTGTGCTTCATTCTATAGCTAGAGGACTCCTGATATCCCCAGGAGTGATTAGTATATATATTCTATAGCTAGGGGACTCCTGATATCCCCAGGAGTGATTAGTATATATATTCTATAGCTAGAGGACTCCTGATATCCCCAGGAGTGATTAGTATATATATTCTATAGCTAGAGGACTCCTGATATCCCCAGGAGTGATTAGTATATATATTCTATAGCTAGAGGACTCCTGATATCCCCAGGAGTGATTAGTATATATATTCTATAGCTAGGGGACTCCTGATATCCCCAGGAGTGATTAGTATAATGTTTTTGTCTTTATCTGTTGTAGTCTATAGTACTGTGTTTTTGCTAGCTAAGGCAGCACCTAAAGTAGATAAATGGGGGGGGAAAAATTATTAAATATTAAAGCTTTAAACTTCTCACTAAAAGCTTCACTCATACATAAGTTATACTTAAACCCAAAATGGTTCTCAAGTAGATTATTAAGAAAGGCTCATCCTTTGTTTAAAAAATGGCCTTTTTGCCTTTATACAGATTGCAACTTCTCATTTCCGACTAATTGAAAATGAAATTTTGTTTAAAGTATCGCCCTTTCTTAAACAAGCCATACAAAGCTGTTTACAATTTCAGTTTTATCCTCTAGAAAATATATCCATAATATTTGTTGTAATATTTGTTCTAACTCAAATACACTTGATGGAATAAAAAACCCATTCTTTATGGAGAAAATGTTTTAAAATGTTTATTATATTTATTAATGATATTATGAAAAAGAAACTGTGGAGTTATGTCACATCTGCAGCTATCGAAAATATATGGGAATGTCTGCTCAATCCAAACTTATAACCGACTGATTGCAGCATTACCACAGAAATGGAGGGGGCAGGTGGAAAAGGGAGAAGGTAGGGAACGTGTTTGTCTGCCATATATTAAAGATACAAATTGGCTGAAAGGAATTGGCATAAATAGACAAATATACCAGTTTCATTTGAGGACAAAAATGTTTACAGCTGCGTTATACAGCAAAATAAATGGGAAGAGATTTTCGATGTACCGATTCTATGGCACATGGTTTATGAACTGGTACGAAAAAACAACACTTGATTCAACACTTCAAGTTTTTCCATTTAAATTATTATACAAAATTCTTGCCACCAACAGAATGCTGTATATATGGGGCATACAAATATCTCAGCTCTGTAGATTTAGCTGCGAAGAGACAGAATCATCATTTATTCTGGTATTGCCCCAATGTAGCTCGTTTCTGGTCACAGGTCCAGGAATGGTTAGAAAATCACAACATTCACTTAAAATTAACCTTAAAAATAGCAGTGTTGGGTGTTTTGGAAAGCCATAGTCAGTCAATCAATAATACTCTTGGGAAAGGTTTTCATCTTTAGCTCACAATCTGTGGATACTATACAATTAGAAAGGTTCAAAATGTATGTCAAACACCAAAGCACAATTGAAAAATACATGGCACATGGAAACCATGGAAACCAAACGAGGGTGGTCTGTGGTGATAGGTGGGATGGGCTGAGAGTGGCTGAGGGGTGGGATTAAAGTGTTTATGTTTGGTAATGTACAGTGCATTCGGAAAGTATTCAGACCCCTCTACTTTTTCCACATTTTGTTAAGTTACAGCCTTATTATAAAATGGATTAAATAAATGAAAAATCCTCATTAATCTACACACAATAGCCCAAAATGACGAAGCAAAAAACAGGTTTTTAGACATTTTTGCAAATGTATTAAACATAGGAAACAGAAATACCTTGTTTACATAAGTATTCAGACCCTTTGCTATGAGACTCGAAATTGAACTCAGGTGCATCCTGTTTCCATTGGTCATCCTTGAGATGTTTCTACAACTTGATTGGAGTCCACCTGTGGTAAATTCAATTGATTTTACATGATTTGGAAAGGCACACACCTGTCTTATCTTGGGAAGAGTGCAAAAAAAAATTCTGCCACATTGAAGGTCCCCAAGAACACAGTGGCATCCATCATTCTTATTGGAGGAAGTTTGGAACCACCAAGAATCTTCCTAGAGCTGGCCACCCGGCCAAACTGAGCAATCGGGGGAGAAGGGCCTTGGTCAGAGGGGTGACCAAGAACCCGACGGTCACTCTGACAGAGCTTCAGAGTTCCTCTGTGGAGATGGGAGAACCTTCCAGAAGGACAACCATCTCTGCAGCACTCCACCAATCAGGCCTTTATGGTAGAGTGGCCAGACGGAAGCCTCTCATCAGTAAAAGGCACATGACAGCCCGCTTGGAGTTTGCCAAAAGGCACCTAAAGGACTCTCAGACCATGAGAAACAAGATTCTCTGGTCTGATGAAACCAAGATTGAACTCTTTGGCCTGAATGCCAAGCGTCATGGCTGGAGGAAACCTGGCACCATCCCCACTGTAGGGTTTTTTCAGCGGCATGGACTGGGAGACTAGTCAGGATCGAGGGAGAGATGAACGGAGTACAGAGAGATCCTTGATGAAAACCTGCTCCAGAGCGGTCAGGACCTCAGACTGGGGCGAGGGTTCATTTTCCAACAGGACAACGACCCTAAGCACACAGCCAAGACAACGCAGAAGTGGCTTTGGGGCAAGTCTCTGAATGTAATTGAGTGGCCCAGCCAGAGCCCGGACTGGAACTTGATCGAACACCTCTGGAGAGAACTGAAAATAGCTGTGCAGCAACGCTCCCCATCCAACCTGACATAGCTTGAGAGGATCTGCAGAGAAGAACGGGAGAAATTCCCCAAATACAGGTGTGCCAACCTTGTAGCGTCATACCCAAGAAGACTAGAGGCTGTAATTGCTGCCAAAGGTGCTTCAACAAAGTACTGAGTAAAGGGTCTGAATACTTATGTAAATGTTATATTTCCGGTTTTTATTTTTAATAAATTTGCTAAAATTTATAAAAACCTGTCAAGGGGTCTGAATATTTCCAAATGCACTCTATTATTGTTATGTGATTGCGTTATATGAAAGTACCATGTATGTAAAATGTATATGTAGCAGAACAGCTGTAAAAAAAAAAACTAAAAAATATGTGTCCTCTGATGGGTTAATAAAATTACAAATTAAATAAAATACAGGATCAAGTTGCAGGGCAATTTGTGACTTGTTTTGGTAATCAGTGGCTATATCAGTGGCTATATTTTTTGTATTTATTTTGGCAGCAGCTACCCTTCCTGGGGTCCAGCAAAATTAAGGCATTACAATACATTCATAACAGATTTCACAACACATTAAGTGTGTGCACTCAGGCCTCTACTCTACTACCACATATCTATAACACAAAATCCATGTGTACATGTGGCGTATGTTACATTTACATTACATTTTAGTCATTTAGCAGACGCTCTTATCCAGAGAGACTTACAGTTAGTGAATACATATATATATTATTATCGAACCCACAACCCTGGCGTTGCAAACGCCATGCTCTATCAACTGAGCTACATCCCTGCCGGCCATTCCCTCCCCTACCCTGGACGACGCTGGGCCAATTGTGCGCCTCCCATGAGTCTCCAGGTCGCGGCCGGCTGCGACAGAGCCTGGATTCGAACCAGAATCTCTAGTGGCACAGTTAGCACTGCGATGCAGTGCCTTAGACCACTGCGCCACTCAGGAATATGCCACCATGTTATCGTGTGTATGTGTGCATGTGTCCATGTCTGTGTTGCTTCACAGTCCCCACTGTTCCATAAGGTGTATTTTTATCTGTTTTTTAAATCTAATTTTATTGCTGGCATGAGTTACCTGATGTGGAATAGAGTTCCATGTAGTCATGGCTCTATGTAGTACTGTGGCCTTCCATAGTCTGTTCTGGACTTGGGGACTGTGAAGAGACCTCTGGTGGCATGTCTTGTGGGGTATGCATGGGTGTCCGAGTAGTTCAAACAGACAGCTCGGTGCATTCAACATGTCAATACCTCTCACAAATACAAGTAGTGATGAAGTCAATCTCTCCTCCAATTTGAGCCAAGAGGGATTGACAAGCATATTACTAATGTTAGCTCTCTGTGTACATCCAAGGGCCAGCCGTGCTGCCCTGTTCTGAGCCAATTGCAATTTTCCTAAGTCCCTCTTTGTGGCACCTGACCACATGACTGAACAGTAGTCCAGGTGTGACAAAACTAGGGCCTGTAGGACCTGCCTTGTTGATAGTGCTGTTAAGAATGCAGAGCAGCACTTTATTATGGACAGACTTCTCCCCATCTTAGCTACTGTTGTATCAATATGTTTTGACCATGACAGTTTACAATCCAGGGTTACTCCAAGCAGTTTAGTCTCCTCAACTTGCTGAATTTCCACATTATTCATTACAAGATTTAGTTGAGGTTTAGGGTTTAGTGAATGATTTGTCCCAAATACAATGCTTTTAGTTTTGGAAATATTTAGGCCTATTTTTAGGTAGGGGAATAACTTTTCTGTCCGTCAATGAATGTTGAATGTCCTTCCCTCTAAGCGTGCTGAAAGTTTGTTGTCAATTTGTTTACTGTAAAATAGCATTGTATCTGGTCAAACACCATTTTTTTCAATAGTTTACTAAGGGTTGGTAACAGGCTGATTGGTCGGCTATTTGAGCCAGTAAAGGGGGCTGTACTATTCTTAGGTAGCGGAATGACTTTTGCTTCCCTCCAGGCCTGAGGGCACACACTTTCTAGTAGGCTTAAATTGAAAATATGGCAAATAGGAGTGGCAATATCGTCCGCTATTATCCTCAGTAATTTTCCATCCAAGTTGTCAGACCCTGGTGGCTTGTCATTGTTGATCGACAATAATAGTTTTTTCACTTCTTCCACACTTACTTTACAGAATTCAAAATTACAATGATTGTCTTTCATAATTTGGTCAGATATACTTGGATGTGTAGTGTCAGCGTTTGTTGATGGCATGTCATGCCTAAGTTTGCTAATCTTGCCAATGAAAAAATCATTAAAGTAGTTGGCAATATCAGTTGGTTTTGTGATGAATGAGTCATCTGATTCAATAAATGATGGAGCTGAGTTTGCCTTTTTTTTTTCTTCCTAAAATTTCATTTAAGGTGCTCCAAAGCTTTTTACTCTCATTCTTTATGTCATTTATCTTTGTTTCATAGTGTAGTTTCTTCTTCTTTTTTAGTTGTTGGTTAAGGACTTGTAAGTAAGCATTTTCACCTGTTGAACATTTGTGGGGGAGGGGTTTCACCTCTCCTAGGCAATCAGCAATTATCTCGGTTTCTCAGTGGCCGCTGTAAGCGACAGTCGTGTCAGTTTTGTCGCAAAACTAAGACCGTCGCCGAAAACAAAGACGGTTCTGCCGAGTTGTTCTGCCGAGTTGTTTGAGGAAGGAAAGAGAGGAAGTATCTTACCTAGTTATTTACACATGATCAGATTACATTTCAAGCTTCTGCCTCGAACCCTAGGAAACTCTTTTCCACCTTCTCCTCCCTCCTTAATCCTCCACCCCATCCCCCTTTCTCCTCCCACTCTGCGGACGACTTTGTCAACCACTTTTTTAAAAAGGTTGATGACATCCGCTACACATTCACTCAGCCTATTGTGTCCACTGGTCCCACTCACACAGAACTACCCTACGCCTTGACCTCTTCACCCCTCTCTCTCCAGATGACATCCTGCGACTAGGGACGTCTGGCCGCCCGATAACCACTCGACCCCATCCGCTCCTCCCTTTTCCATCTCTGGAGACCTTCTCACTTCCCTCCTCAACTCATCCCTGACCACTGGCTGCGTCCCCTCTGACTTCAAGATGGCCCAAGTCTCCTCAAGAAACCAACACTCGACTCATCTGACGGCAAAAACTACAGACCTGTATCCTTTCTTTCTTTTATTTATTTCCAAAACACTTGAGCGTGCTGTCTCTGATCAACTCTCTCATTATCTCTCTCAGAACTATTTTCTTGACCCTAACCAGTCAGGGTTCAAGACGGGTCACTCAACAGAGACTGCTCTTCTCTGTGTCACAGAGGCTCTCTGCACTGCCAAAGCTGACTCTCTCTCCTCTGTTCTCATCATCCTAGATCTATCCGCTGCCTTCGACACCTTGAACCATCAGATCCTCCTCTCCACCCTCTCAGGGCTGATCCTCCTCTCCACCCTCTCAGGGCTGATCCTCCTCTCCACCCTCTCAGGGCTGATCCTCCTCTCCACCGTCTCAGGGCTGATCCTCCTCTCCACCCTCTCAGGGCTGATCATCCTCTCCACCCTCTCAGGGCTGATCCTCCTCTCCACCGTCTCAGGGCTGATCCTCCTCTCCACCCTCTCAGGGCTGATCCTCCTCTCCACCCTCTCAGGGCTGATCCTCCTCTCCACCCTCTCAGGGCTGATCCTCCTCTCCACCCTCTCAGGGCTGGGCGTCTCAGGCTCTGAACACTCTTGGATTGCATCCTACCTGGCAGGCCGCTCCTACCAGGTGTCGTGGAGAGGATGTGTGTCTGCACCACGTACTCTCACTACTGGTGTCCCTCTAGGCCCTCTCATATTGTCTCTATGCACCAAGTCACTCGGCTCCGTCACATGGTCTCTCCTATCATTGCTAAGCGGATGACACTCAACTACTTTTCTCCTTCAACTTCTGACACCCAGGTGGCGACAAGCATATCTGCGTGCCTGGCAGATATCTCAACTTGGATGTCGGCCCACCACCTCAAGCTCAACCTCAACAAGACGGAGCTGCTCTTCCTCCCGGGGAAGCCCTGACCGCTCAAAGACCTCTCCATCACAGTCGACAACTCCACAGTGTCGCCCTCCCAGAGGTCAAAGACCCTTTGCGTGACCCTGGACAACACCCTGTCGTTCTCTGCAAACATCAAAGCAGTGACTCGCTCCTGCAGGTTCATGCTCTACAACATCCGTAGAGTACGACCCTACCTTACACAGGAAGTACATCCCTGCCTCACACAGGAAGTACAACCCTACCTCACACAGGAAGTACATCCCTGCCTCACACAGGAAGCGGTGCAGGTCCTAGTCCAGGCACTTGTCTTCTCCCGTCTGGACTACTGCAACTCTCTGTTGGCTGGGCTCCCTGCTTGTCCCATCAAACCCCTGCAACTCTCTGTTGGCTGGGCTCCCTGCTTGTCCCATCAAACCCCTGCAACTTATCCAGAATGCTGCAGTTCGTCTGGTGTTCAACCTTCCCAAGTTCTCTCATGTCACCCCGCTCCTCCTCAAACTCCACTGGCTTCCAGTTGAGGCTCGCATCCACTACAAGACTATGGTGCTTGCCTACGGAGCAGCAAGAGGAACTGCCCCTCCCTACCTTCAGTCTATGCTAAAACCCTACACCCCAACCCGAGCACTCCGTTCTGCCACCTATGGTCTCTTGGCCCTCCACCCCTACGGGAGGGCAGCTCCTGCTCAGCCCAGTCCCAGCTCTTCTCTGTCCTGGCACCCCAATGGTGGAACCAGCTTCCCCATGAAGCTAGGACAGCAGAGACCCTGCCTATCTTCCGAAAACATCTGAAACCCTACCTCTTCAAACAGTATCTTAAGTAATACTCCTCCTCACCTCGACACGCAATATTAAAAAAATGCTCTGGATAAGAGCATATGCTAAATTACTAAAATGTAAATTGTGTCGAGACTTCTAGAGCATCAGAGAGAGATACATTCCTTATGTCACATAGTGGTAGATAGATAGTGAAATGTCCATATTGTCTTTGTCAGGTCTCTCTCTCTCTCTCTCTCTCTCTCTCTCTCTCTCTCTCTCTCTCTCTCTCTCTCTCTCTCTCTCTGCTCTCTCTCTCTCTCTCTCTCTCTCTCTCTCTCTCTCTCTCTCTCTCTCTCTCTGCTCTCTCTCTCTCTCGCTCTCTCTCTGCTCTCTCTGCTCTCTCTCTCTCTCTCTCTGCTCTCTCTCTCTCTCTCTCTCTCTCTCTCTCTCTCTCTCTCTCTCTCTCTCTCTCTCTCTGCTCTCTCTCTGCTCTCTCTCTGCTCTCTCTCTCTCTCTCTCTCCCTCTTTTTCTGTCACTTTCCATGTCACTGTTACCTCCCCTCCTACCCGGCTTCCCCTGCCCCTCTGTCTGATCCCCAGGACAGCCGCTAGCCCTCTCCCCAAAAACACCCCAGCTTTCCTACTCCCAACCACCTCCCCGTCTGCCCCCCAGGCCCTAGCCAGCCTCACCACCTCCCTGTCTGCCCCCCCAGGCCCTAGCCAGCCTCATCAATCACCCCAGGGATAAAAGAGTCAGAGAACAAGAGCGAAGAAGACAAGAATAGTGGGACTGGGACATATATAAATACTCTCTAATGTGGGATCATCACGCCATCATAATAGAGCTTGTTTGAATCCTTTCTAAACCCTCCCCTCTCCTTGGTAGATGCTTTGTAAGGTAAGGGTGTGTGTGAAGGGTATTGGGAGGGAGGGAGGGAGGCCTGGGGTCCTAATCTAACACACCAGACATCTGTTAGTTACTCAGCTCCCCTCATTCCCCTCTCAGCCTACCCCCTGCCTAGTTTCCTCAGGGTTTGTATGGTCTTTCAGTGTGAGATCAGAGCATGAAGAGGTGGGGTGGGGTGGGGTGGGGGGGGGGGGGGAGCAAATCAAAGCCGTGAAGCTGTGGGTTGGAGGGTAGAGGGGCAGTAGTTCACTAGCGAGTCTGGTCCTTGGGGGATAGCTGTGGGGAGTAGGGGGGGGGGGGGGGGCAACAAGGCCATATTCCCGTAGAGAGAGAAAGATATCATCCTGGAATATAATAAAGGTCTGAGGTCATCTGACTTTGGCCTAAAGAGCAGGTACCCACTGGTTTCCCTCTATGTTACAGAGAGCTGGTAATCCTATCCACCAAACTACCAGGAGTAAAACAGGGAAGAGACTCAGGGGGTATGCTAATTTGGTATAGAGCAGACCTAACCCACTCTATTAAATTAGTCAAAACTGGAACATTTTACATCTGGCTAGAAATGAATAAGGAAATGATCTCAACAGAGAGATGTTTTAATGTGTGCTACCTATTGTCTTGTTTTTCACGCTTTGTACAAAATAATAAAATGCAGTATGACAGGATCTTTATAAAACCTAGCTCCATATTAGCTAGCTATGCAGTATGACAGGATCTTTATAAAACCTAGCTCCATATTAGCTAGCTATGCAGTATGACAGGATCTTTATAAAACGTAGCTCCATATTAGCTAGCTATGCAGTATGACAGGATCTTTATAAAACCTAGCTCCATATTAGCTAGCTATGCAGTATGACAGGATCTTTATAAAACATAGCTCCATATTAGCTAGCTATGCAGTATGACAGGATCTTTATAAAACCTAGCTCCATATTAGCTAGCTATGCAGTATGACAGGATCTTTATAAAACCTAGCTCCATATTAGCTAGCTATGCAGTACGACAGGATCTTTATAAAACCAACCTCGGTTGCCCTAGAACACACATAAAACTAACTGACTAACTCGGCCTAAACATCAGCACCACAGGTAACTTCCACAAAGCTGTGAACGATCTGAGAGACAAGGAAAGAAGGGCCTTCTATGCCATCAGAAGGAACATAAAATTTGATCTGGCTAAAAATACTTAAATTAGTTATAGAACCCCATTGCCTTCTATGGATGTGAGGTCTGGGGTCTACTCACCAACCAAGAACTCACAAAATGGGACAAACACCAAATTGAGACTCTTCATGCAGAATTCTGCAAAAACATCCTCAGTGTACAAACTGAAACACCGAATAATGCATGCAGAGCAGAATTAGGCCAAGACCAGCTAATGATCAAAATCCAGAAAAGAGACGTTAAATTCTACAACCACCTAAAAATAAGCGATTCTCAAACCTTCCATAACAAAGCCCTCACCTAAAGAGAGACGTACCTGGGGAAGAGTCCCCTCAGCCAGCTGGTACTGGGACTCTGTTCAAAAACAGACCCCACAGAGCCCCAGGACAGCAGCACAATTATACCCAACCAAATCATGAGAAAACAAAAAATATCATTACTTGACACATTGGAAAGAATCAGTGAAAAAACTGGAATGGTATTTGGCCCTAAACAGAGAATACATAGTAGCAGAATACCTGACCAATGTGGTGGTCCCAAAATTAAGAAAAGCTTTGACTATGTACAGACACAGTGAGCACGGCCTTGTTATCGAGCACACAGCCATGCAATCTCCATAAACAAACATTGGCAGTGGAATGGCCATACTGAAGAGTTCAGTGACATTCAACGTGGCACCGTCATAGGATGCCACCTTTCCAACAAGTCAGTTCATCAAATTTCTGCCCTGCTACAACTGCCCCGGTCAACTGTAAGTGCTGTTATTGTGAAATGGAAACGTCTAGGAGCAACAATGGCTCAGCTGCGAAATGGTAGGTCACACAAGCTCACAGAATGGGACTGCTGAGTGCTGAAGCGTGTAACGTGTAACAATCGTCTGTCCTCGGTTGCAACACACAGAGTTCCAAACTGCCTCTGGAAGCAATGTCAGCGCAAGAACTGTTCGTCGGGAGCTTCATGAAATGGGTTTCGATGGCCGAGCAGCTGCACACAAGCCTAAGATCACCATGCGCAATTCCAAGTGTTGGTTGGAGTGGTGTAAAGCTCGCCACCATTGGCCTCTGGAGCAGTGGAAATGTGTTCTTCACTATCTGGCAGTCCGACGGACGAATCTGGGTTTGGCGGATGCCAGGAGAACGTTTCCTGCCCGAATGTATAGAGCCAACTGTAAAGTTTGGTGGAGGCGGATGTCACGTCTACTCCCGCTCCTCCGCTCTGGCGCCGATCCTGGCAACCCATCATTACGCACACCTGGCAAACCCTCATTACGCATACCTGTGCCCCAGCACCCTAGCCCTTCCAGCAGGTCAGCGATGCCCTTTTGTCCCTCTCCATCCAAATGTCGTGGCTTCCTACTCCAGTGCTCCCTCTATTTCACTCATCCGATGAGAGCCCCCACCACAGAGAGGTCCAAGGTGGCCAGGGAATTTTATTGACCAGGCCCTTGCCTCCTCCCTGAACATCACCTCATACCGACCACTGGTTATTTCTCTGCTGACCGGACGGGCGTTGGGCTACAGGAGAGAGGAGAGGAGGAGCTGTGTTCCTTTGAGGGGTTCATGGCTCTGTTCAGAGGAGTCTTCGATCATCCACCGGAGGGCAGAGAGGGGGGTGAGTACCTACTCCAACTACAGCAGGATGGCCAGACCGCTGCGGAGTACTCCCTCACCTTCCGGACAGTGGCAGCATCCAGCGGATGGAATGAGTCGGCGCTCCGCGTCCTATTCAGAAGAGGACTGCGTGAAGAGGTCCAGACAGAGTTGGCATGCCAAGACGACACCCTCTCCTTGGATTGCGATGGCCATCCGTCTGGACAACCTTCTTCGGGAGCGTCCTTCGTTGACCATTCTGAATCAGAGCCTGAACCCATGAAGGTTCCGACGCCGTCAGAGACAGCTGGGGCTCTGTCCCTATTGCGGTCAAGTGGGGAGCCAGCTTCAACGGTGTCCGGTATGTTCCAGCCCAGGGTCCACACGAGCAGAGAGACGGCGTCTTCTGAGTTAAGCGTGAGTTCCTTCATCTGCCAAACCCTTTTTAGTATTGATTTCACTGGCTGGCTGTCCCTCATGTATTGTTTCTACAGCTCTAGTAGACTCCGGTGCCGCAGGCCCTTGCCTCCTCCCTGCACATCACCTCATACCCACTCTTCTCTCCGTTTTCCGGTTCAAGCGCTGGATAATCGACCACTGGGATCTGGGACTATCACGCACATCACAACACCACTCACCTTCACCGTGGAGTCCATACATCAAGAAAGCCTTGCCTTCCTCATCATCAGTGCACCCGTACACAAGATCATCCTCGGCCTCCCATGGCTCCAACGCCATAACCCCACCATCTCATGGACGAGGATGACAATCACGGACTGGGCACCCGAATGCCGGAATACCTGCTTTTCCTTCCCCTGTGTTTCCACGTCAGTTGAGAGTCCTGTGGTTGCCCTTCACCCCAACATTCAGGAGGTACAACAAGACCTGCAGGAGGTTTTTTTCCAAGACCCGCGCCACCTGTCTCCCTCCTCATCGCCCTTGGGACTGTGCCATCAACCTGCTTGCAGGCTCTACGCCTCTGCGAAGCCGCGTGTACCCTCTGTCGGTGGCTGAAACCAAGGCTATGGAGGAGTACGTCCATGAGGTGCTCCAACAGGGTTTCATCCGCATGTCCACCTCCCCTGCGTCGGCAGGCTTCTTCTTCGTAGCAAAGAAGGATGGAGGGTTACGCCCGTGCATTGATTACAGAGGTCTGAATTCCATTACCACTAAATACCGTTCTTCTTTCCCGTTGGTGCTGGCATTGATCAAACAACTCCCCGGGGCCCGGTTCTTTGCCAAATTGGACCTGCGTAGTGCCTACAATCTTATCCGCATCCGGGATGGGGATGAATGGAAAACAGCTTTCAGCACGGTGTCTGGTCACTACAAGTACTTGGTGATGCCTTATGGATTTGCCAATGCTCCGTCAGTGTTCCAGGCATTCGTTAACGAGGTGTTCCGGGACATGCTCGGGCGCCAGGTGGTCGTGTATATCGACGACATCCTGGTTTATTCGGCTTGGATGATCACATCGCTCACATCCAAGTAGTCCTGGAACGCCTCCTGGCTAACCACCTATATGTCAAGGCGGAGAAGTGCGAATTCTATCAGGAGGCTGTCTCCTTTCTGGGTTACCAGATCGGCCCGCAAGGAGTGATGATGGACGATAAGAAGGTAGATGCTGTCAGGTCATGGCCAGTCCCAACCACCATAAAGAGGTTACAACGTTTTTGGGGGGTTTGCCAACTACTACCACCGTTTCATAAAGAACTTTAGCTCTATCGCCTTTCCTCTCTCACCTCAAGGGTGATCCCCGTACGTTGGTGTGGAGTCCTGCAGCCGACGAAGCCCACCTACTGAAGGGACATTTCACCTCCACCCGTTGCTCAAACACCCAGATCCTTTGCTGCCGTTCGTGGTGGAGGTGGAGGCTGTTCTGTAATCCACAAAGATTGTAACCATGTGCATATTACTCAAAGAAACTGTCTCCTGCAGAGAGGAACTATGATGTCGGCAATCGGGAGCTCCTGGCGGTGAAGTTGGCATTGGCTAGTACCCAATTCTTATCCTCACCAACCACCGGAACCTGGAGTACATACGAACAGTGAGGCGGCTGAACCCGCTCCAAGCAAGGTGGGCTCTTTTTTTTCACTAGATTCGATTTTACTCTGATATATCGCTCAGGTTCAAAGAACACCAAAGCCGATGCCCTGTCCCGTCTCTACGATTCGGGAGAGGTTCCTGCCCTGAGTGCACCCATAATTCCACCCTCTCTAGTCATAGCCCCCGTGGTCTGGGACGTAGATGTGGACATTTGCCCAGCTACCTGTCCACCTGAGCGCATCTATGTTCCCACAGGGATTGGCTGCTGACCTGGCGCACACAGCTGTCGTCGCTGGACATCCAGGTTTCACCCGCACTATTCAATCCATCTCTGGAAAGTACTGGTGGCCCACCTTGGCGCAGGACGTCACTCGTTACGTCAACTCCTATTCCGTATGTGCCCAACCTCAATCTCCCCGGCATGCTCCAGCAGGGAAACTCCTTCCCCTTACCGTGCCTCAGCGTTCCTGGTCTCATCTGTCCATTGATTTTGATCTCCCTCCATCTGATGGTTTCACCACTATTATGGTTGTTGTGGAGAGATGCTCTAAATCTCTCTCTCTCTCTCTGGTCTCCAGGTTGCTGAGGTATTGTTCCAGCAGGTCTTCTGGCACTATTGCCTTCCAGAGGACCGTGGCCGCCACATCACGTCACGGTTACAGAAAGCCTTCATGGAGAAGCTGGGGGTCACGGTCAGCCTCACTTGCCTCAGTCTAATGCGCATGTGGGAAGGATGAACCAGGAGCTCTGGAGGTTCCTGAGGAGTTACTATCTGACATGATACTGCCCGATTCCTTCCCTTAGCAGAGTACGCTCAGAATTCATTGCGTCACTCCTCCACCAGGCTGACTCTCTTCCCGTGTGTTCTGGGTTATCAACCAGCCCTGGCTCTGTGGACCCCGAGCTAGACCGAAGCTCCAGCGGTGGACGAGTGGTTCAGGCGTGCAGAAGAGATTTGGAACAAATCGACGCAGTGAGGCTCCCGTGTTCCATCCTGGTGATCGCGTCTGGCTACCCACCAGGAACCTCCCACTCCGCCTGTCCTTTAAGAAGCGGAGCCCCCCGTTTTGTGGAGCTGTTCCTCCAGAGGGTCAATGAGGTGACATATAGATTACAGCTCCCCACTAACTACCGGATCTCATCCTTAATGTTTCCCTCCTCAGGCCAGTGGTTCCTGGTCCCCTGGCTGAGGCCGTCCCCCATGACACCCCTCCGTCTCTCCTGGGAAGCCCCGCCTATGCTGTCAGATACCTGCTGGACTCCCGACGTCGGGGGGTCGGCTCCAGTACCTGGTGGACTAGTCAAATTTTTTTGGGGGGGGGGGGTTACGGTCCAGAGGAGCGGTGTTGGGTACCGGTGGACGACATTCTAGATCTCAACATCATCCGAGATTTCCATCATTGCCGCTCCTCGCTCTCAGTGCTGTCCCCCTGGCAACCCCCACTGGCCAGCTTCGTCCTGCGGTTGGAGCCGCGCGTCGGGAGAGTACTGTCACGTCTACTCCCTCGACGTCGCCGGTTTACTAACAACCCTCATTACGCACAGCTGGCAACCCTCATTACGCACACCTGGCAACCCTCATTACGCACACCTGGCAACCCTCAGTACGCACACCTGCGCCCCATCATGAGGCACATCTGGACTTCATCACTACCCTGATTACTCTCCCTTTAACTAGCACTCCCTAGCATCACTCTTCAGGCAGTATTGGTTCTGTGTTCATGTCCAGACGCTTCTCTTGTTTTGTATCGCTCTATGTTCGTTATTATTATTAAACTCACCACCTGCACCTCCCAGTGTCATCGTTACAGCAGAATAATGGTCTGAGGCTGTTTTTCATGGTTTGGGCTAGGCCCCGTAGTTCTAGTGAAGGGAAATCTTAACGCTACAGCATACAATGACATTCTAGACGATTCTGTGCTTCCAACTTTGTGGCAACAGTTTGGGGTAGGCCCTTTCCTCTTTCAGCATGACAATGCCCCCCGTGCACAAAGCGAGGTCCATACAGAAATTGTTTTTCGAGATCGGTGTGGAAGAACTTGACTGGCCTGCACAGAGCCCTGACCTCAACCCCATCAAACACCTTTGGGATGAATTGGAACGCCGACTGCGAGCCAGGCCTAATCGCCCAACATCAGTGCCCGACCTCACTAATGCTGTTGTGGATGAAAGGAAGCAAGTCCCCGCAGCAATGTTCCAACATCTAGTGGAAAGCCTTCCCAGAAGAGTGGAGGCTGTTATAGCAGCAAAAGGGGGACCAACTCCATATTAATGCCCATGATTTTGGAATGAGATGTCGATGAGCAGGTGTCCACATACTTTTGGTCTTGTAGTGTATTTCCCTCAGATTACACAGACCCACAAAGAATTTGAAAACAAACCCAATCTTGATAAACTCCTATAATCTATTAAGTGAAATACCACAGTGTGCCATCACAGCAGCAAGATTTGTGAACTCTTACCACAAGAGGCACCCTACACATTTTATAGTGCACAACTTTTGACCATAGGCACAAGGTGTAGTGTATTATATAGTGAATAGGGTGCCATTTGGTAGACACCTTCAGTAGCATGT
>CM072227.1:55837998-55845498 GCA_036851935.1 Coregonus suidteri | reverse complement strand
CCTTCTAGACCTGTCTGCTGCCTTTGATACTGTGAACCATCAGATCCTCCTCTCCACCCTCTCCGAGCTGGGCATCTCCGGCGCGGCTCACTCTTGGATTGCGTCCTACCTGAACGGCGCTCCTACCAAGTGGCGTGGCGAGAAGCTGTCTCCGCACCACGTGCTCTCACCACTGGTGTCCCCAGGGCTCAGTTCTAGGCCTCTCCTATTCTCGCTATACACCAAGTCACTGGCTTGTCATATCCTCACATGGCTGCCCGTTCCATGATCTCGCCATCACGGTGACAACTCCGTTGTGTCATCCTCCCAGAGTGCGAAGAGCCTTGGCGTGACCCTGGACAACACCCTGTCGTTCTCCGCTAACATCAAAGGCGGTGACCCGATCCTGCAGGTTCATGCTCTACAACGTTCGGAGAGTACGACCCTGCCTTACACAGGAAGCGGCACAGGTCCTAATCCAGGCACTTGTCATCTCCCATCTGGATTACTGCAACTCGCTGTTGGCTGGGCTCCCTGCCTGTGCCATTAAACCCCTACAACTCATCCAGAATGCCGCAGCCCGTCTGGTGTTCAACCTTCCCAAGTTCTCTCACGTCACCCCGCTCCTCCGCACACTCCACTGGCTTCCAGTTGAAGCTCGCATCTGTTACAAGACCATGGTGCTTGCCTATGGAGCTGTGAGGGGAACGGCACCTCCGTACTTTCAGGCTCTGATCAGTCCCTACACCCAAACGAGGGCATTGCGTTCATCCACCTCTGGCTTGCTGGCTCCACTTCCTCTGCGGAAGCATAGTTCCCGCTCAGCCCAGTCAAAACTGTTCGCTGCTCTGGCACCCCAATTGTGGAACAAGCTCCCTCACGACGCCAGGACAGCGGAGTCACTCACCACCTTCCGGAGACATTTGAAACCCCACCTCTTTAAGGAATACCTGGGATAGGATAAAGTAATCCTTTTACCCCACCCCCCCCCCCCCCCCCCCCCCCATAAAATTTTTTTTTTTTTAATGGTAAAGTGGTTATCCCACTGGCTATAGAGTGAATGCACCAATTTGTAAGTCGCTCTAGATAAGAGCGTCTGCTAAATGACGTAAATTTTAAAATGTAAATGTAATTAAAGGCCCAGTCCACCCAAAAACGTGATTTTTCCTGTGTTTTATATATATTGCCACACTATGAGGTTGGAATAATACTGTGAAATTGTGAAAATGATTATAATGTCCTTTTAGTGTAAGAGGTGTTTGAAAAGACCGCCTTAAATTTCAACCTGTGTTGCTGGGATGGAGTTTTGATTGCTTGGTGACATCACCAGGTGGTAAATTAGTGTATAGACCAATAAAACAGCTAGTTTTCAGTTTTCTCCTCCCCACTCAGACCACTCCCAGACAGTCCTTGCAAAATTCTTGCTTGAGAAATTGCTCTTTGCTAAGAAGCTATTTTTGTTTAGTTTTGACCATTTTTATTGAAAACAATCAAATTAAGGAACTTAAAAACCTCTTAAATTGACAGTCCCTGAAATTGAGCACTAGAATTACTTTAAAATTACTTTTAAAAAATATGTATATGTTTACATTACTTATTTTATTGATTTTCCACCGTTCTGTAAGTCAGAAGACAGCCACCCAGACCTTCCTAGGACCATGTAAACGTCCTCTGTCGAATAAATGTGTGTTTGCCTCCCTCTGGTGGTCGGCTGCATCATTACATCAATTTATATCACTTCACTGCAACATTACGTCAAAGGGGCGGCCCTTAGAAAAAACATTTATCCAGTGTTGCAGGCTTTGGTTTTTCCATTTATGTTCATGTTTTGAGGTTAGACTTTAGCACGTATAGCAGATTGGTGTCTTGAGAGATGTCTCTCCCTATTTTCAGTTCTAGACAAACAATCCTTTATCTGATCTTCCCTGTTTTCATTTTGCTCCACATTGTGGAGTCTGTCTTTAATTTGGGTTTTCTTTTGTTTTGCCTTCCCTAGCCAAATTTAGTGGGTCTCATGGTGGGCGTCTTTTAGGTCCCAGTCGTTGTTGCTATGCAACTTTCAGTGGTCACCCCCATGGGGGGCTTTCAGAACCCTTCCTAAAACCCCGCCTGTTTCGTTTTGGGTTGCTGTCAGTGACTCTTTGTTAGTTCCCCCTTCTGTTTGAGCGAAATTTTTTGGTTTTCTTGCTGGGGAACGTAACAATAGTAACCATAGTAACACCAGCTCTACTGCTTCATGGCAAATCACTGAATTTGTCTCAAGCAGGCGGATCTAAATACACAACTTTCATTCCTCCCGGAGTGACTCCCGAGTGGCGCAGTGGTCTAAGGCACTGCATCGCAGTGCTAGCTGTGCCACTAGAGATCCTGGTTCGAATCCAGGCTCTGTCGTAGCCGGCCGTGACCGGGAGACCCCATGGGGCGACGCACAATTGGTCCAGGGTAGGGGAGGGAATGGCCAGCAGGGATGTAGCTCAGTTGGTAGAGCTTGGCGTTTGCAATAAACGTTTGAATAAAACCATAGCGAAACAGTTCATTGTTACCCAGAATGATTTGATATTGAGATAAAAACGTCTGCATTGCACCTTTAATAAGAATAAACTATTGAATCTGTGATGTAGCATAGAGTGCTTTAGAGAGAACAAGAGAATGATATCCTGCTGTCACAATAGACTGTTAGTAACAGAGGGTTGGTAGAAGGAGAAAGTGGAGACTGGTGAACGTTATTCTGAGTTCTGGTGGCTTTTAACCCCTTTGGAAACTCTGACTTCCAATCGGACGTTAACGCATTAGCATTATAACACTGGTGTTGTGGAAGGTTTAACATCTACGCACGCACAAACACGGCCAGACAGACACATGCACACGCACAAACACACATACACACACACATGCATGCACACACACACACACGGCCACACCCCATCGACTCAACACTGCGGCTGGTTTCAAGTTGGCATTTATATGACTACTTTTTCAGCTGGCACACGTAATGCCCACACAGCTGAACTGGCAGGATCCTTCAGTTTCTGTGTGTGTGTGTGTGTGTGTGTGTGTGTGTGTGTGTGTGTGTGTGTGTGTGTGTACCTGTGTGTGTATATAAGCAAACCCTAATTAAAACACTATGCAGGGCCTTGTGCTGATTAGAGTTAACAGAAGGCAGGCAGGTACAGACAGACAGACAGACACAGACAGAGACAGACAGACAGACAGACAGACAGACAGGACAGACAGACAGACAGACAGACAGACAGGCAGGCAGGCAGACAGAGAGCAGCAGACAGACAGACAGACAGACAGGGCAACACAGAGTGTATATATATACAGTGTTGTAAAGACAATGTGCAAATAGTTTAAAGACAGAGAGACAAAGACATGGGTAAATAAAATAAACATAAAATATGGGTTGTATTTACAATGGTGTTTGTTCTTCACTGGTTGCCCTTTTCTTGTGGCAACAGGTCACAAATCTTTGCAGCTGTGATGGCACACTGTGGTTTTTCACCCAGTAGATATGGGAGTTTATCCAATTTGGATTTGTTTTCTAATTCTTTGTGGGTCTGTGTAATCTGAGGGAAATATGTGTCTCTAATATGGTCATACATTTGGCAGGAGGTTAGGAAGTGCAGCTCAGTTTCCACCTCATTTTGTGGGCAGTGTGCACATAGCCTGTCTTCTCTTGAGAGTCAGGTCTGCCTTCGACGGCCTCTCTCAATAGCAAGGCCATGCTCACTGAGTCTTTCCTTAAATTTGGGTCAGTCACAGTGGTCAGGTATTCTGTCCCTCTGTTTAGGGTCAAATAGCACTCCACTTTGCTCTGGGGTTCTTTGTTAATTCTTTCTCTCTCTCTCTGTCGCACACCAAATATGCCAGTCACACATAACACACCATAGAAGAAGAGAAGAAAGAAGAAGAAGAAGAAGAAGAAGAAGAAGAAGAAGAGTGTATCTGTGAGAAAAATTGAAAAAATAAGAGTTAAAACTCACATGAAGTCCTCATAGTTCAGTAATAATGGTGAAATGCAGAATGTCCTTTCTCCAATGAAATAGTAATATTCCATCCACATAAAACTCATCCAGAGAAAAACTTTCCACTTTGCACGATTCCTCTGCTCTCCTTCTCTCTCTTCCTCCTCTACCTCTCTCTGTTCCCTTTGCTCTTGTCTTTCTTTTACTCTCTTGCACTCTCCTTTCTCTCTCTTTACCTCATTCTAACTTATCCAAAGCTCTCTCTCTTTTTACCTCATTCTAACTTATCCAAAAGCTCTCTCTCTTTACCTCTCTCTGACTTATCCAAAGCTCTCTCTCTTTACCTCTCTCTGACTTATCCAAAGCTCTCTCTTTACCTCTCTCTGACTTATCCAAAGCTCTCTCTCTTTACCTCTCTCTGACTTATCCAAAAGCTCTCTCCTCTTACCAATTCTAACTTATCCAAAGCTCTCTCTCTTTACCTCTCTCTGACTTATCCAAAGCTCTCTCTCTTTACCTCACTCTGACTTATCCAAAGCTCTCTCTCTTTACCTCACTCTGACTTATCCAAAGCTCTCTCTCTTTACCTCTCTCTGACTTATCAAAAGCTCTCTCTCTTTACCTCTCTCTGACTTATCCAAAGCTCTCTCTCTTTACCTCTTTCTGACTTATCCAAAGCTCTCTCTCTTTTCCCTCTCTATGAATTATCCAAAGCTCTCTCTCTCTGACTTATCCAAAGCTCTCTCTCTTTACCTCATTCTTAACTTTATCCAAAGCTCTCTCTCTCTTTACCTCTCTCTGACTTATCCAAAGCTCTCTCTCTTTACCTCTTTCTGACTTATCCAAAGCTCTCTCTCTTTCCCTCTCTATGAATTATCCAAAGCTCTCTCTCTTTACCTCTCTCTGACTTATCCAAAGCTCTCTCTCTTTACCCTCATTCATACAACTTATCCAAAGCTCTCTCTCTTTACCTCTCTCTAACTTATCCAAATCTCTCTCTCTTTACCTCATTCTGACTTATCCAAAACTCTCTCTCTTTCCCTCTCTATGAATTATCCAAAGCTCTCTCTCTCTACCTCTCTCTGACTTATCCAAAGCTCTCTCTCTTTACCTCTCTCTGACTTATCCAAAGCTCTCTCTCTTTACCTCATTCTGACTTATCCAAAAGCTCTCTCTCTTTACCTCTCTCTAAACTTATCCAAAGCTCTCTCCTTACCTCATTAAACTTATCCAAAGCTCTCTCTCTTTACCTCTCTCTGACTTATCCAACTCTCTCTCTTTACCTCTCTCTGACTTATCCAAAGCTCTCTCTCTTTACCTCTCTCTAACTTATCCAAAGCTCTCTCTCTTTACCTCATTCTGACTTATCCAAAGCTCTCTCTCTTTACCTCTCTCTGACTTATCCAAAGCTCTCTCTCTTTTACCTCTCTCTGACTTATCCAAAGCTCTCTCTCTTTACCTCTCTCTGACTTATCCAAATCTCTCTCTCTTTACCTCTCTCTAACTTATCCAAAGCTACTCCTCTCTTTACCTCAATCCTAACTATCCAAAGCTCTTCTCTTACCTCATTCTAACTTATCCAAAGCTCTCTCTCTTTACATTCTCTCTAACTTATCCAAAGCTCTCTCTCTTTACCTCTATCTAACTTATTCCAAAGCTCTCTCTCTTTCCCTCATTCTACATTATCCAAAGCTCTCCCTCTTTTACCTCTCTCTAACTTATCCAAAGCTCTCTCTCTTTTACCTTATTCTAACTTATCAAAGCTCTCTCTCTTTACCTCATTCTAACTTATCAAAAGCTCTCTCTCTTTACCTCTCTCTAAAACTTATCCAAAGCTCTCTCTCTTTAACCTATTCTAACTCTATCCAAAGCTCTCTCTCTTTACCTTCATTCTATGTTATCCAAAGCTCTCTCTCTTTACCTCTCTCTAACTTATCAAAGCGCTCTCTCTTTACCTCATCTAACTTATCCAAAGCTCTCTCTCCTTTACCTCATTTCTAACTTATCAAAAGCTCTATCTCTTTACCTATTCTAACTTATCCAAAGCTCTCATCTTTACCTCTCTCTAACTTATCCAAAGCTCTCTCTCTTTACCTCTCTCTAAACTTATCCAAAGCTCTCTCTCTTTACCTCATTCTAAACTTATCCAAAGCTCTCTCTCTTTACCTCATTCTAACTTATCCAAAAGCTCTCTCTCTTTACCGCATTCTAACTATTCCAAAAGCTCTCTCTCTTACCTCATTCTAAACTTATCCAAAGCTCTCTCTCTCTTACCTCATTTAAATTATCCAAAGCTCTCTCTTTACCTCATTCTAACTTATCCAAAGCTCTTCTCTTTACCTCATTCTAACTTATCCAAAGCTCTCTTCTCTTTACCTCATTCTAACTTATCCAAAGATCTCTCTCTTTACCTCTCTCTGACTTATCAAAGCTCTTGTCACGGATTCTGCCGAGGCTGCCTCCCCCTCAGGGTCCCGAGCAGGCGTCGAGCCGGTCGCCGTTCCCCGGAGTACTAGATGCACACTGATCTATGTTTCTCGTGGTGTATGCTTTTTGGTCTGTCTGTCACACCTGTCTGTCCTATGGTGTATTTTCCTCACCTGTCCTATAAGTTCCGTCTTTTTGCTTTGGTAGGTATTGTGTGTTGTTGTTCGCGGTCTTTGTGCTGCGTGTTTGTTTTTCTTGTTTTGTTATTCTACCAGGTTTTACGCTTGTTTGAGTAAATGCTCGCCTCTTATGTTTGGAGGCGTTTTGTTTACCGTGTCCTTTTTGGAATTTTCGAGGTAAACTTGTGCTGACTGAAGCCTCGGTTGTCCTGCGCCTGACTTCCCACCAGACATACACCTCACCTCATGAAAGCAACAACACACCATCTCCATGGAGTAAGCAGGGAACAGCGGCGATACCCGATTCCCTGGAGGACCGGATTAATTACCAGGGACGCCATGATCCGGGCAACTAGGGGTCGCATGGACGAGGTGTTAGTTTCCAACAGACTGCGCGTGTTGATGGAATAGGGAGGTGCCCACGCCGTCTAACACAATCCCAGCACCAACGGCCAGTCCTCCTCTCTCATCACCGGAACCCAGTGGCATTCGGCTCTCGCTCCCTGAGGGCATATGACGGTTCTGCAGTCCTGTGTGTCAGGGCTTTTCTCATACAGGTAGAAATTTACCTTGCCACCCATACACCCGGCGCCCCTCGGGATACGAGAGCGTCCCTCCGCCCTCATCTCCTGTCTCTCCGGGGAAGGCTTTGGGAGGGGGCCAACGCCGAATGGGGGGGGAATAGACGCCGCCACCATCACCAAACGCGGAGTTTTCCCCCCCGTTCAGGAGGCCCTTTTCATCACCCACCTGGGGGGGAAAACCGGCGGGAGAGGGCTATTCCCCCTTTCCGACAGGGGGGGAGGAGCGCACAGGAGTTCGCACGGGGATTTCCCGGGCACTAGCCCCGGGATGGGGATGGAAAAAAGGGGGGCCCTTTTGCCCAAATGGTGTAGCCTACGAGGGGAGGGTCCGTCGGGGGAGAGGGGCCTGCAGGGAAACCAACC
>CM072227.1:55799754-55827254 GCA_036851935.1 Coregonus suidteri | reverse complement strand
TTTGGCTCTAAACAGACAGTACATGGTGGCAGACTATCTGACCACTGTGACTGATAGAAAACTGAGAAAAACACTGACTAGGTACAGACTCAGTGAGCACAGTCTGGCTATAGAGACCCGGTCGTCACAGGCAAACCTGGCTGCCCAGAGAGGACAGGCTGTGCTCACTCTGCCCCCGGGGAGAGGTAGAGACAGAGCTGCATTTCCTATTACACTGTGACAAATACTCAGACCTAAGAGAATCTTTCTTTCCCAAAATTATCATTCAGTACAAAGAATTTGAAACTATAAAAGAGGAAGAAAAAAATCCAATATTTATTGGGTGAAAAAGCCAAAATCTGCGATTTTGGCAGCCAAATATGTATCCTCCTTGTGACACTCTGGCTCCACGGACCTTTATTCTTGAGCCAGGGGTGTTCATGTTCATTTGTTTTGGGTGTATTTCTATGTTGGGGTGTCTAGGTTGTGGTATTTCTATGTTGGGTGATTGTGCTTGTTTGTGTTCATTGACTCCCAATCGGAGGTAACGAGTGTCAGCTGTTCGGCTCGTTATCTCTGATTGGGAGCCATATTTAAGATGTAGGTTTTCTGTTGTTAGTTGTGGGTTATTGTTCCATGTTCCAGTGTCTCAGTTTCTGTTGTTGTCTATATTGGACTTCACGCATCGTCTTGTTTGTTGTTTTTGTATTTACGTGCTTTACATATTAAAGTCATGTTCACTCGCAACGCTGCGCATTGGTCTCCTCCTTCAGACGATCGTGACAGAAAAAACCCACCATAAAAGGACCAAAGCAGCGCGTCCAGGAGCCAAGGGTCTGGACATGGAAGGAACTGTTGGACGGTAAAAAGGGTCCTGGACTTGGGAGGAGATCCTGGAGGGTATGGATCGCCGTCCATGGAGCGAGACGGTGGGAGAGGCGACGGCGAGAGGAGCAACGGCGTCGGCAGAGCCAACGTCGGAAGGACGAGAGGCAACCCCAAGAAATGTTTTGGGGGGGGCCATGGCTTGGGCGACTGAGCAGCAGGAGGCGGCCACAAGGCAGATGCAGAAGGCTACCAGGTTAAGGGGGCTGACGGAGGCAGAGAAGGGACGGATTCAGGAGGCTACCAGGTTAAGGGGGCTACTGGGTAAAGCAGGGGAAGGAAGGTGTAGAGGCTCGGCGAGAGGTACTGGGGTGTGTAACCAGTCCGGTCCGGCCCGTTCCTAATCCCGAGGTACAGCCAGTAGTGTGTGTTCCCCGTACGGTACGGCCTGTTCCGGCCCCTCGCACTAAGTGTACGGTGCGCGCGTCGCCAGCCCGGTTCGGCCTGTTCCTGCCACCCGCACCAAGTGTACGGTGCGCGTCGCCAGCCCAGCCCGGCCTGTTCCTGAGCCTCATACGAAGCCTACGGTGCGCGTCGCCAGCCCAGCCCGGCCTGTTCCTACTCCCCGCACCAGGGATACGGTGCGCTTCGCCAGCCCAGCCCGGCCTGTTCCGGCACTCGCACCAGGGATACGGTGCGCGTCGCCAGCCCAGCCCGGCCTGTTCCTACTCCACGCACCAGGATACGGTGCGCTTCGCCAGCCCGGCCCGGCCTGTTCCGGCCTCTCGCACCAGAGATACGGTGCGCGTCGCCAGCCCAGCCCGGCCTGTTCCTGCTCTCCGCACTAGGCCTCATGTGCGTCCCCAGGGTCCAGCATGCCCTGTTGCTGCTCTCCGCACTAGGCCTTATGTGCGTCCCCAGGGCCAAGCATGCCCTGTTGCTGCTTCCCGCACTAGCCCTGAGATGCGTGTCCTCAGCCCGGGTACCTCCAGTTCCGGCACCACGCATCAGGCCTACGGGGGTCCCCAGGGCCAAGCATGCCCTGTTGCTTCTCCCCGCACTAGCCCTGAGATGCGTGTCCTCAGCCCGGTACCTCCTGTTCCGGCACCACGCACCAGGCCTACGATGCGCCTCAGACGGCCAGAGTCTGCCGTCTTGCCCAACGGGGCCTGAACTGTCCGTCTGCCCAACGCCGTCTGAACTGCCCGTCTGCCCAACGGCGCCTGAACTGCCCGTCTGCCCAACGCCCGTCTGAACTGTCCGTCTGCCAAGCGCCGCAGGAGCTGCCCGTCGGTACTGGAGCCTGCAAAGCCGCCCGTCTGCCATGAGCCTTCAGAGCCGTCCGCCAGACCGGAGCCGCTAGAGCTCTCCGCCAGACAGGAGCAGCCAGAGCCTTCCGCCAGACAGGATCAGCCAGAGCCTTCCGCCAGACAGGATCAGCCAGAGCCTTCCGCCAGGACAGGAGCAGCCCAGAGCCTTCCGCCAGACAGGATCAGCCAGAGCCTTCCGCCAGACAGGAGCAGCCAGAGCCTTCCGCCAGACAGGATCAGCCAGAGCCTTCCGCCAGACAGGATCAGCCAGAGCCTTCCGCCAGACAGGATCAGCCAGAGCCTTCCGCCAGACAGGATCAGCCAGAGCCTTCCGCCAGACAGGATCAGCCAGAGCCTTCTGCCAGACAGGATCAGCCAGAGCCTTCTGCCAGCCAGGATCCGCCAGAGCCGTCCAGCCAGGATCCGCCAGAGCCGTCCAGCCAGGATCCGCCAGAAGCCGTCCCAGCCAGGATCCGCCAGAGCCAGCTAGTCAGGTACTGTCCCTTAGCCCGGTGCGGCCCCTTAGTTCAGGGCTGCCCCTTAGTCCGGTGCTGCCCCTTAGTCCGGTGCCGCCCCCTTAATCCAGTGGGGTTTAGTTGGGGGGTGGTCATGAGGAAGGGTAGACGAAAGCGGAGGGTTGACTAAGGTGGAGTGGGGACCACGACCTGGGCCTGAGCCGCCACCAGGGACAGACGCCCACCCAGAGACCCTCCCCTAGACTGTTTGCTGGTGCGCCCGGAGGTCGCACCTTTAGGGGGGGGGGTAATGTGACACTCTGGCTCCACGGACCTTTATTCTTGAGCCAGGGGTGTTCATGTTCATTGTTTTGGGTGTATTTCTATGTTGGGGTGTCTAGGTTGTGGTATTTCTATGTTGGGTGATTGTGCTTGTTTGTGTTCATTGACTCCCAATCGGACGGTAACGAGTGTCAGCTGTTCGGCTCGTTATCTCTGATTGGGAGCCATATTTAAGATGTAGGTTTTCTGTTGTTAGTTGTGGGTTATTGTTCCATGTTCCAGTGTCTCAGTTTCTGTTGTTGTCTATATTGGACTTCACGCATCGTCTTGTTTGTTGTTTTTGTATTTACGTGCTTTACATATTAAAGTCATGTTCACTCGCAACGCTGCGCATTGGTCCTCCTCAGACAGACGATCGTGACACTCCTGCCACAACCTGAGGGACAGACAGCCAGTGAAAAGTGTAATGTAATGTCAATAATATTTCCTGTTTTGTTTTGGCTTTTCATTGCATGTAATGTGTCTTCTCAGTCATGTTGAGATTGGTCGACTACTATTGCTTTAATGTATTGTTATTCTCATTAATATTGTTGTTGTAGTTGCTGTTAATGGTGATCCCATTTCCACTACTACTATTATTATTAATTGCTGTTGGTCCCACCATTTTTGTTATATCTATTCTTTGACAATGTACGTAATTTTTACTTGCCATGTCAATAAAGTCATTGAATTGAATTGAGAGAGAGAGAGAGAGAGAGAGAGAGAGACAGAGAGAGAGAGAGGGAGAGAGAGAGAGAGGGTGGAGACAGAGAGAGAGAGGGAAAGAGAGAGAGAGAGAGAGAGAGAGAGAGAGAGAGAGAGAGAGAGTGAGAGAGAGAGAGAGAGAGAGAGGAGAGAGAGAGAGAGAAGAGAGAGAGAGAGAGAGAGAGAGAGAGAGAGAGAGAGAGAGAGAGAGAGAGAGAGAGAGAGAGAGAGAGCGAGAGAGAGAGAGAGAGAGAGAGAGAGACAGAGAGAGAGAACGAGAGAGAGAGAGAGAGAGAGAGAGCTGGGGTAAGCAATTGTACTCTTCTACCTGGTCATGTTTCTGCCAGACCAACAGAGGGTAGTAATGAGCTAGTCACTCCAAAACACATATTACCTCTCTCACAAGGTGCCTAGGGGACAGTGGGATTGGGCAACAGTAACATTCCAAGTATGAAAAGAAGACCTGTGCCCATATTCATGAAGTATAAAGCAACTCATAGCAGGAGTGCTGATCTAGGATATTCAGGTCCCACCTGTCAATTCATTAGAATCTAAAAGGGAGAACTGATCCTAGATCATCTGATTTTATGAATGCGTGCATGTGCATGCACAGGCCAGTTACACAACACATACCCACACACAGTGTGTCAGATAGCTGTGGTGTAATCAGAGGTGGTGTTGATATCTGTAGGTACCAGGGAGGGTCTGAGGCAACGGGTTGAAAGAGAGACTGCTCTCTTTCAACCCGTTGAGGAAGAGGTCGAGGAGAGGTAGAGGAGACGGAGAGGTAGAGGTGAGGTAGAGGGAGACGGAGAGGTAGAGGTGAGGTAGAGGGAGACGGAGAGGTAGAGGTGAGGTAGAGGGAGAGGAGAGGTAGAGGGAGACGGAGAGGTAGAGGTGAGGTAGAGGGAGAGGAGAGCTAAAGAGGGGAGAGGTTAGAGGTAGAGGGAGACGGGGAGAACCTAGAGGTAGAGGGAGACGGAGAGAGGTAGAGAGGAAGGTAGAGGGAGACGGAGAGGTAGAGGGAGAGGAGAGGTAGAGTGAGAGGAGAGGTAGAGGGAGAGGAGAGGTAGAGGTGAGGTAGAGGAGGGAGAGAGGAGGTAGGGGAGAGGGTAGAGAGGTAGAGGTGAGGTAGAGGGAGACGGAGAGGTAGAGGGGAGGTAGAGGAGAGGTAGAGGGAGACGGAGAGGTAGAGGTGAGGTAGAGGGAGACGGAGAGGGAGAGGAGAGGGAGAGGGAGGGAGAGGGAGAGGAAAAGTGAGGTAGAGGGAGACGGAGAGGTAGAGGTGAGGTAGAGGGAGAGGAGAGGTAGAGGGAGAGGGAGAGGTAGAGGTTAGGTAGAGGGAGACGGGAGGGAGAGGTTAGGTGAAGGAGAGGGAGATGAGAGGTAGAGGGAGACGGAGAGGTAGAGGTGAGGTAGAGGGAGAGGAGAGGTAGAGGGAGACGGAGAGGTAGAGGTGAGGTAGGGAGAGGGAGAGGGTAGAGGAGAGGTAGAGGGAGACGGAGGAGGTAGAGGGAGAGGGAGGGTAGAGGGAGACGGAGAGGTAGAGGTGAGGTAGAGGGAGACGGAGAGGTAGAGGTGAGGTAGAGGGAGATGGAGAGGTAGAGGGAGAGGAGAGGTAGAGGTGAGGTAGAGGGAGAAGGAGAGGTAGAGGGAGACGGAGAGGTAGAGGTGAGGTAGAGGGAGAGGAGAGGTAGAGGGAGACGTCGGAGAGTGAGGGAGAGGAGAGTAGAGGAGGTAGAGGGAGACAGAGAGAGGAGAGAGGGAGAGGAGAGGTAGAGGAGAGGTAGAGAGAGACGGAGAGGTAGAGAGAGACGGAGAGGTAGAGGTAGGAGAGGGAGAGGGAGAGGGAGAGGGAGAGGGAGACGGAGAGGTAGAGGTGAGGTAGAGGGAGACGGAGAGAGTAGAGGGAGACGAGAGGGAGAGGGAGGAAGGAGAGAGGTAGAGGTGAGGAGAGAGAAGGAGGAGAGGTAGAGGTGAGGTAGAGGGAGAGGAGAGGTAGAGGGAGAGAGAGAGGAAGAGAGGTAGAGGAGAGGTAGAGGGAGAGGAGAGAGTAGAGGCGAGAGAGGGAGAGGTAGAGGAGAGAGAGAGAGGAGAGGGTGAGGTTAGGTTAGAGGATGAGAGAGAGGTAGAGGGAAGGTAGAGGGAGACGAAGAGAGAGGTAGAGAGGAGACGAAGAGGTAGGGAGAGAGAGGAGAGGTAGAGGGAGACAGAGAGGTAGAGGTGAGAGGTAGAGGGAGACAGAGAGGTAGAGAAGAGACGGAGAGGTAGAGGGGAGGGAGAGGTAGAGGTGAGGGAGAGGGAGACGGAGAGGTAGAGGGAGACGGAGAGGTAGAGGGAGACGGAGAGGTAGAGGGAGACGGAGAGGTAGAGGGAGACGGAGAGGTAGAGGTGAGGTAGAGGGAGACGGAGAGGTAGAGGTGAGGTAGAGGGAGAGGAGAGGTAGAGGGAGACGGAGAGGGAGAGGGAGACGGAGAGGTAGAGGGAGAGGAGAGGTAGAGGTGAGGTAGAGGTAGGGGAGAGAGGGGGGAGACAGAGAGGGTAGAGAGGAGAAGGAGGGGAGAGACGGAGAGGTAGAGGGAGGTAGAGGGAGAGGGAGAGGTAGAGGGAGACGGAGAGGTAGAGGGAGGTAGAGGGAGAGAAGAGAGGAGAGAGGAGAGGTAGAGGGAGACGGAGAGGTAGAGGTGAGGTAGAGGGAGAGGGACGGAAGGAGGGAGAGGTGGAGGAGAGGGAGGTAGAGAGGAGAGGTAGAGGGAGACGGAGAGGTAGAGGTGAGGTAGAGGGAGACGGAGAGAGGGAGAGGTGAGGTAGAGGGAGAGAGAAAGAGGTAGGGGAGACGGAGAGGTAGAGAGGAGAGGTAGAGGGAGAGGAGAGGTAGAGGGAGAGGGAAGGGACGAGAGGTAGAGGTGAGGTAGAGGGAGACGGAGAGGTAGAGGATGAGGTAGAGGGAGACGGAGAGGTAGAGGAGAGGTAGAGGGAGACGGAGAGGTAGAGGTGAGGTAGAGGGAGAGGAGAGGTAGAGGTGAGGTAGAGGGAGACGGAGAGGTAGAGGGAGACGGAGAGGTAGAGGTGAGTAGAGGGAGAGGAGAGGTAGAGGGAGAGGGAGAGGTAGAGGGAGGTGAGGGAGAGGGAGAGAGGAGAGGGTAGAGGGAGACGGAGAGGTAGAGGGAGAGGAGAGGTAGAGGTGAGGTAGAGGGAGAGGGAGAGGTAGAGGGAGACGGAGAGGTAGAGGAGAGGTAGAGGGAGGTAGAGGGAGAGGTAGAGTAGACGGAGACGGAGAGGGAGGTAGAAGAGGTAGAGGAGAGACGGGAGAGGAGAGGTAGAGGTAGAGAGGTAGAGGGAGAGGAGGAGAGAGGTGAGGTAGAGGGAGACGGAGAGGAGGAGAGGAGAGGAGAGGGGAGAGGGAGAGGGAGAGGTAGAGGAGAGGTAGAGGGAGACGGAGAGGTAGAGGTGAGGTAGAGGGAGACGGGAGAGGAGGGAGAGGAGAAGGGAGAGGGAGAGGAGGAGAGGGGGAGGGAGACGGAGAGGTAGAGGGAGACGGAGAGGTAGAGGGAGAGGGGAGAGGTAGAGGTGAGGTAGAGGGAGAGGGAGATGGAGAGGTAGAGAGGTGAGGTAGAGGGAGACGAAGAGGTAGAGGGGAGACGAAGAGGTAGAGGGGGTTAGAGGGAGAGGTAGAGGGAGACGGAGAGGTAGAGGTGAGGTAGAGGGAGAGACAGAGAGGTAGAGGGAGACGGAGAGGTAGAGGGAGACGGAGAGGTAGAGGTGAGGTAGAGGGAGACGGAGAGGTAGAGGGAGAGGAGAGTAGAGGGTAGAGGGAGAGGAGAGGGTAGAGGGAGACGGAGAGGTAGAGGGAGACGGAGAGGTAGAGGGAGACGGGAGAGAGGTAGAGGTGAGGTAGAGGGAGACGGAGAGGTAGAGGTGAGGTAGAGGGAGAGGAGAGGTAGAGGTGAGAGGTAGAGGGAGACGGAGAGGTAGAGGTGAGGTAGAGGGAGAGGAGAGGTAGAGGTGAGGTAGAGGGAGACGGAGAGGTAGAGGGAGGGAGAGGGAGACGGAGAGGTAGAGGAGACGGAGAGGTAGAGGGAGACGGAGAGGTAGAGAGAGGGAGACGGAGAGGTAGAGGTGAGGTAGAGGGAGAGGAGAGGTACGGAGAGGTAGAGGGAGACGGAGAGGTAGAGGGAGACGGAGAGGTAGAGGTGAGGTAGAGGGAGAGGGAGAGTAGAGGTGAGGTAGAGGGAGAGGAGAGGTAGAGGTGAGGTAGAGGGAGACGGAGAGGTGAGGTAGAGGTAGAGGGGTGATACTAACAGTACTAACATCATACTAGACATTTCCATAGTGAGAGGATACCTTCATACCTGGAGTGAGAGGGGCTCATCCCTCACATACCTCACCAGCCTCACCTACCAAAGTAAACCAACCAACCAACCAACCAAGACATTTAGCATGTTTTCAGACTTAACTTTACTAGCAAGGTCACTGACAGAGGTAGACTACAGCCCTTTTAGTAGAGGTAGAGGAGGTAGAGGACACTGACAGAGGTAGCATCACCGCCTGGATATGGCAACTGGTGAGGTGGCCTCTGACCGCAAGGCACTACAGAGGGTAGACGCGTACGGCCCCAGTACATTCAGGGGCAAAGCTCCCTGCCATCCAGGACCTCTATACCAGGCGGTGTCAGAGGAAGGCCCTCAAAATTGTCAAAGGACTCCAGCCACCCTAGTCAAAGACTGTTTCTCTCTGCTACCGCACGGCAAGCGGTACCGGAGTGCCAAGTCTAGGTAGAAAAGACTTCTCAAGAGCTTATACCCCCAAGCCATAGAGGTAGAGGTGAGGTAGATGGCTACCGGACTATTTGCACTGTAGAGGGAGACCCCATCCTTTTTACGCTGCTGAGGTAGAGGTTAAGTATTTGTGCAGTAGTCACTTTAACTAGACCCACATGTACATATTACCTCAACTACCTCAACTAGCGGTGCCCCCGCACATTGACTCTGCAACGGTACCCCACCTACCAATATAGCCTCCCCTACTGTCACTTTATTTACTGTATATATAGCCTCCCTACTGTCACTTAGCATTTACTTCAGCGTCTTTTTTTCTCAAGGACTTTTTGTTGTTGTTGTTTTATTCTTACTTTTTTTGTTAAAATAAATGCACTGTTGGTTAAGGGCTGTAAGTAAGCATTTCACTGCAATGTCTGCACCTGTTGTATTCGGCGCATGTGACCAATAAAATTTGATTTGATTTGATTTGATTTTACTACAGCCCTTTCAGTAACACCAAGGACACTGACAGAGGTAGACTACAGCCCTTTCAGTAACACCAAGGACACTGACAGAGGTAGACTACAGCCCTTTCAGTAACACCAAGGACACTGACAGAGGTAGACTACAGCCCTTTCAGTAACACCAAGGACACTGACAGAGGTAGACTACAGCCCTTTTAGTAGCACTTTCCTTAAAGCCTGAATGTTTAATGCATTATGAAGGTGTTAAGCCTGAATGTTTAATGCATTATGAAGGTGTTAAGGCTGAATGTTTAATGCATTATGAAGGTGTTATAGTGCACCATAAGACTGTCATAAGCATGTACCCCATCCCTCACTGTCTACCTCACTGTATCCATCGCTGTCTCCGTCACTGCTACCCTCACTGTATCCCTCACTGTCTACCTCACTGTATCCATCGCTGTCTCCGTCACTGCCACTCTCACTGTATCCCTCACTGTCTACCTCACTGCCTCCCTCACTGTCTCCGTAACTGTCTCCCTCACTGTCTCCATCACAGTCTCCATCACGTTCCCTCACTGTCTCCGTCACAGTCTCTGTCACTATCTCCATCCCTTGCTATGGCCGTCTCTGTCTCTGTCTCTCTGTCTCTCTGTCTCTGTATCTGTCTCTGGTCTCTGTCTCTTTCTCTCTGTGTCTCTGTCTCTGTCTCTGTCTCTGTCTCTGTCTCTATCTCTGTCTCTGTCTCTGTCTCTGTCTCTGTCTCTCTCTCTCTGTCTCTGTCTCTGTCTCTCTCTCTGTCTCTGTCTCTCTCTCTCTCTCTCTCTCTCTGTCTCTGTCTCTCCTTCTGTCTCTCTCTCCTCTCTCTCTCTCTCCTGTCTCTGTCTCTGTCTCTCTGTCTCTGTCTCTGTCTGTCTCATGCTCCTCTCACTGTCACTCTCTCTATCTCTGTCTCTGTCTCCATCTCTGTCCATCTCTGTCCTCCCACTTTCACTTTTGCTCAGTCTCCAGATGATTCATCTCTAACAATCCAATGAAAATTGATGGTAAATACAAAAAGTGCAAAATCTAAGAAATGAAAATCTCTGTGTCTATCGTATCTCTGTCAATCTGTCTCTCTCTGTCTCTCTTTCTATCAGCCAATCTGACAGTCCTAGAGGAAACCCTAATGACTTCTCTCTCTGTCACGCACAACCACCTTGTAATACAACTCTCTCTCTCTCTCGCTACAAATCTGTCTCTCCTACCAATCCATTCCTCTTTCTCACATTCTCAGACAGATGTCATACACACACTCTGTACTACACCCCTCTCACATAGTAGCTATTATTCTCCTCTTCCTGACTTCACCCTTCCTCTGCGACAAGCTTTGTAACCCTCTCGTCTTGTCTCTCTCTCCTCTCTCTCTTGTCTCTCTCCTCTCTCCTTCTCTCTGTCTCTCTCTCTCTCTCTCTGTCTGTCTCTCTCTCTCTCTTGTCTCTCTCTCTCCCTCTCTCTCTCTCTCTCTGTCTCTCTCTCCTCTCTCCGTCTCTGTCTCTCTCTGTCTCCCTCTCTCCTCTGTCACTCTCTCTCTCTCCCAGATCTCTCCCTCCTCTCTCTCTCCAATGAAAATTGATGGTAATCAACAAGTGCAAAATCTAAGAAAGGTCTGAATCTATTCTGTCAATCTGTCTCCAATTTCTCTTTCTATCAGTCGATCTGACAGTCCTAGAGGAAC
The DNA here is from genome assembly GCA_036851935.1 of Coregonus suidteri. Taxonomy (NCBI): domain Eukaryota; kingdom Metazoa; phylum Chordata; class Actinopteri; order Salmoniformes; family Salmonidae; genus Coregonus; species Coregonus suidteri. The sequence continues at coordinate 55,816,718 of CM072227.1, read as the reverse complement.
CCTAATGGATTCATCTCTCTGTCACGACAACCACCTGTAATACAACAACTCTCTCTCTCTCTCTCGCTATAAATCTGTCTCCCTACCCATCCATTCCTCTTTCTCATTCTCAGGACACATACACACTCACATTTACACACTCACATACACACACACAGACCCCTGACATTCCTTAGACATTGTATGGACCCTCATCCCTTTGTCACGCCTCCGCTGTGCCAACAAGCTCTGTCTTGCTCTCTCTCTCTCTCTCTCTCTCTCTCTCTCTCTCTCTCTCTCTCTCTCTCTCTCGACTCTCTCTCGCTCTCCCTCCCTCTCTCCTCTCTCTCTCTCTCCTCTCTCTCCCAGAGGACTGGGTGATCTCCCTCTCTCGACCCAGAGGACTCTCTCTCTGATCTCCCTCTCTCTCTGGATGGATCTCCCTCTCCGAACTCTCTCTTATAAAAAAAAAACCTCTGATCTCCCTCTCTACGACCCAGAGGACTCGGGTGATCTCCTCTCCCCCCCAGAGGACTGGGTCTCTCCCTCTCTCCCTCTCAGAGGACTCCTTGATCTCCCTCTCCGACCCAGAGGGACTGGGTGATCTCCCTCTCCAATAAGTGATCTAACCCTCCGACCCAGAGGACATATAGACTAAGGTGGGTGATCTCCCTCCGAACCGACCAGAGGACAATGGTCCGCTCCCTCTCCGAGGGGCCAGAGGACTGGGTGATTCCCTCTCCGACCAGAGGACTGGGTGATCTCCCTCTCCGACCCAGAGGACTGGGTGATCTCCCTTCCGACCGCTTCGGACTGGGTGATCTCCCTCTCCGAGGGCCCAGAGGAGAGGACTGGGTGATCTCCCTCTCCGAGGCCGACGTGAGTAAGGTCTTTAATCAGGTCAACACCCACAAGGCCGTGGGGCCCGACGGGCTTTTCTAAGAGCGTGCGCAGAACAGCTGGCAGGCATTTTCACAGTCATTTTCAACCTCTCCTTGTCCCAGTCTGTAAACCCCCACATGCTTTAAGATGACCGCCATCATTCCTGTCCGCCCTGTAGCGCTCACATCTGTAATCATTCAGTTCTTTGGGAGACTGGTTATGGCATGCATCAACTCCATCATCCCAAAGACCTTAGACCCACTCCAATTTGCATACTGCCCCCAACAGATCCATAGACGATGCAATCTCAATTGCCCTCACCCGCCTAGATAAGAGGAATACCTATGTGAGAATTCTGTTCATTGAATACAGCTCAGCGTTCAACGCCATTGTCCTCCCCAAGCACGTCACCAAGCTTAGGACCCTGGGACTGAACACTTCCCTCTGCAGCTGGATCCTGGACTTCCTGACAGGCCGCCCCCAGGTGGTGAGGGTAGGCAGCATCACCTCCGCCACGCTGACCCTCAACACGGGGGCCCCACAGAGGTGTGTGCTTAGTCCCCTCCTGTACTCCATGTTCACCAACGACTGTGTGGCCACGCACGACTCCAACACCATCATCACGTTTGCGGTGGTAAGCCTGATCACTGGCGACGAAGAGACTCCTCCTACAGGGAGGAGGTCAGTGACCTTGCAGTGTGGTGCCGGAGCAACAACCTCTCCCTCAACGTCATTAAGACCAAGGAGCTGATCGAAGACTACAGGAAAGGGGGGGGGGGGAGCACGCCCCCATTCCACTTCGGCAGGGCTGCAGTGGAACGGGTCGAGAGCTTCCTCGGTATCCAAATCACTAAAGATTTAAAATGGTCCAAACACACACGCACAGTCGTGAAGAAGACGCGACAGCGCCTCTTCTCCCTCAGGAGGTTGAAAAGGTTTGGGCCCTCAAATCCTCAAAAAAGTTATACAGCTGTACCACTGAGAGCATCTTGACTGGCTGCATCACTGCTATCGCATGGCGCTACAGAGGGTGGTGGGGACAGCCCAGTACATCACAGGGGCCGAGCTCCCTGCCATCCAGGACCTCTTTATCAGGCGGTGTGGACGGAAGGGCCGGAAAATCGTTAAAGACACCAACCACCCAAGCCATAGACTATTCTCTCTGCTTCCGCACGGCAGGCGGTACCCGGTGCATCAAATCTGGCACCAACAGGCTCCTGAACAGCTTCTATCCCTAAGCCATAAGACTGATAAAACGCCGAACAGACCTTCTGAGTTCACCTTGTATCTTTATTGACTTTTTAGTTTTAGTTTTGCACTGTCTCTATGCACACTCACAGGGCCCTACACACTAACACACTCACAGGGCCCTACACACTAACACACTCACAAGGCCCTACACACTAACACACTCACTCCATCATCTTCTCACTCACACATGATATGCACAGACATTTATACTGACTCTTCACACACACGCCCACACACTCACATACAAGCTGCTGCTACTCTGTTTATCTTATATCCTGTTGCCTAGTCACCTGACCCCTATACATATCTACCTCCATCACTCCAGTATCCCTGCACATTGTTAATATGGTACTGGAACTGACCCTGTATATAGTCACCTTACCCCTGTACATATCTACCTCCATCACTCCAGTATCCCTGCACATTGTTAATATGGTACTGGAACTGACACTGTTTATATGTCACGACTTCCGCCGAGGCTGCCTCCCCTCCTTGTTCGGGCAGGTTTCGGCGTTCGGCGTCACCGGCTTACTAGCTACTGCCGATCCATTTATCATCACTCCATTTGTCTTGTCTTCAATCACACACACCTGGTCCTTATTCCCTCATTAGTCATGGTATAAGTGTTCCCTCTGCTTCCTTGTCTGTGTGGGTGATTGTTTATTGTGGAGGTTAGTGAAGCTCGGTGGAGCTCGTGTATTTCGTATCGACGAGAGTATTTTCCTGTGCGCCTGTTTTGTGCCCTGGAGTGTGTTTGACGCATTTCTGCGTAAACCGGTATTTTGCGGATTAAAGCCTGTTATTCTGTGATTTACCCTCCTGCGCCTGACTCCTTCAACACCACCTCATCACAGAATCACCCACCCGCTATGGAGTCAGCGGGAGAGGAGCGCATGCCTGGAGTCATGGCACGGGTCCAGGAGCATTCAACTATGCTAGCCAGCTTGGGTGAAGCGATGGGTCGGGTTCTTCAGGTCGTCCAACGCCTGGAGAGGAGAGAGCCCGATCCGTCGAGACCAGCTGGTCAACCGGATCCCGCCACCTACACCCCAGCATCCGGAGGGATCCAGATATCCCGACCACGGGAGTTCGACGGGACAGCTGGTGCCAAGGATTCCTGCTCCAACTGGAGCTCTACTTCTCCAGCATCCGGCCGGTCCCATCGAGGACTTTCTTCCATTCAGCCACAAGAGCATTAGTGAGGTCGGGCACTGATGTTGGGCGATTAGGCCTGGCTCGCAGTCTGTGTTCCAATTCATCCCAAAGGTGTTCGATGGGGTTGAGGTCAGGGCTCTGTGCAGGCCAGCCAAGTTCTTCCACACCGATCTCGACAAACCATTTCTGTATGGACCTCGCTTTGTGCACGAGGGCATTGTCATGCTGAAACAGGAAAGGGCCTTCCCCAAACTGTTGCCACAAAGTTGTAAGCACAGAATCGTCTAGAATGTCATTGTCTGATGTAGCGTTAAGATTTCCCTTCACTGGAACTAAGGAGCCCGAACCATGAAAAACAGCCCCAGACCATTATTCCTCCTCCACCAAACTTTACAGTTGGCATTATGCATTCGGGCAGGAAGCGTTCTCCTGGCATCCGCCAAACCCAGATTCATCCGTCGGACTGCCAGATGGTGAAGCGTGATTCATCACTCCAGAGAACGTGTTTCACCTGCTCCAGAGTCCAATGGCGACAAGCTTTACACCACTCCAGCCGACGCTTGGCATTGCACATGGTGATCTTAGGCTTGTGTGCGGCTGCTCGGCCATGGAAACCCATTTCATGAAGCTCCCGACTAACAGTTCTTGTGCTGACGTTGCTTCCAGAGGCAGTTTGGAACTCTGTAGTGAGTGTTGCAACCGAGGACAGATGATTTTTACGCGATTCAGCACTCGGCGGGGGTCCCGTTCTGTGAGCTTGTGTGGCCTACCACTTAGAGGCTGAGCCGTTGTTGCTCCTGGACGTTTCCACTTCACAATAACAGCACTTACAGTTGACCAGGGCAGATCTAGCATTTGATGAACTGACTTGTTGGAAAGGTGGCATCCTATAACGGCGCCACGTTGAAAGTCACTGAGCTCTTCAGCAAGGCCATTCTACTGCCAATGTTTGTCTATGGAGATTGCATGGCTGTGTGCTCAATTTCATACACATGTCAGCAACGGGGGTGAATGAAATAGCAGAATCCACTAATTTGAACGGGGTGTCCACATACTTTTGTATACATAGTGTATTTTATTTTAATTTATTTTATAGTGTATCTAGCTCTACCACTGCAGTATAAACTGGCCCTGTATATAGTATGCTCTCATCTACCTTATGTTATTTTTAGTATTACATTGTTATTGATTACTGAATTGTTGGGTTTAGAGCTTGCAAGAAATACTTGTGCACGTGACATTAAAAGTTGAAAGTTGAAACACTCACACAAACACACACACACACCACACACCACCACTCACACACACCCCAACACAGTCCCACACCACATTAGAGTTCCTCATCATCAGCCCTTATCGAACCTTCCTCCTCTCCACCTCACCCTTCCTCTAGTCACATGGTCTGTCAATAGTAGGAGAAATGGTCTGTGTAACAGCCAATAACAGGAGAGATCTAGGAACACTGCCCAACTGCCTGAACCTGAGCCAAAAAAAATGCTACTTTACCAGCTAATGGGGGGGGGGGGGGGGTGGGGGGAACAGCCAATGTGTGTGGTGTGTGTGTGTGTGTGTGTGTGTGTGTGTGTGTGTGTGTGTGTGTGTGTGTGTGTGTAACTGTGTGTGTGTGTATGTGTATGGCCTGTGTGTGTGTGTGTGTGTGTGTGTGTGTGTGTGTGTGTGTGTGTGTGTGTCTGTGTGTGGTGTGTGTGTGTGTGTGTGTGTGTGTGTGTGTGTGTGTGGTGTGTGTGTGTGTGTGTGTGTGTGTTGTGTGTGTGTGTGTGTGTGTGTGTCAGGGCCGGCGTGTTATGGGCGGGCCTGAGGGAGCCTTGCCCGTCCAAATAAAATATACAAATAGTGATCATTTATTTATTACAGAAAGACGCATCAATCTCAATAAAAGCATCAGAGCGAGCGAAACAGCGCCCCCTCTGTCTCGGCATGTGTAGACCATGTATCTGAACGCTGTCTGGACCAAAATGTCATACAGCATTCAGATACATGGGCTACACACAGAGGGGCGCTGTTTCGCTCGCTAGGATGCTTTCTCCAGTGATGTAGTTTCAGCCGAGAGGAAGAGGTGAAGCGAGAGGGCTCACTCTCATTTCTATGGGAATAATATGCAGACCTAAGCTTGTCGCCTGCCTTCCCGCCTTGGGGACAAAAACTACCATTGTTAGGGGGCGGAGACATGAGCATCTCATCATTATACATAAGATCTCTGGTTTCAGCCTCTTGCGAAATTGCAAAGGAAAGTTGGAGGGTGGACAGTTCACTGTTCGGATGCTGGATTTCCCTAAAGTAAATAGATGTTTGGCCAAAAATTATATAAATACTCCTGTCGAAATAAAATCCTTCTAAATACTTCACTAGGGAGCATGACTTAGCCACAGAGCGGGGTGTAGCTGATTGAGTTGCGGCTGTCAGTGAAAAGCGTCTAAAATACAGTATGTGTGAAGATAATGTGTCTTGAGTATAATTTAAAATGTAGCATCAAGAAGATGGGGGGGGGGGGGGGGGGGCTTATATGGTGATATGGTGATATGGTGCGATTCCAGAATGCATGCATATGTAGGAAAGTGCTTGGCAATGTCTTATTTCTGATTGTCTTAACTCACCACGTACGTACACCACTCACTTTGTCTTCGCCTCGCCCAAGTCAACAGAGTCTGTTTTTCGAACATCCCATTGATGAACGATACTATAGTTCCTCAGTATTTGAGATATATTTTCAACACTGTGAAAGAGCAAAATATCATGATCTGATGAACCCACATATCCAGTGGAAACGTCCTAAAAAAACAGCTTTCTGTCCCGAGCTCTTTGGCGCAGGACACTTTAAGGGCCCGGAATAGACTAGTTGAGACATGGCTGCAAGTTCGTTAGCGACAGCTTTGGGAAGGACCCTGTGGTCATTTGATACAACGCTGTACTTCACTAGCAATAGCTCAAATCAAGACAGATAGAAAGGGAGGCAGACAAGCGGAGAAGGGGGATGAATGTGATTGAAAGAACTGGAATTTTCAATCAGGATATTTTGTACTGTTTTTAGTTTGTCGGCTTTAGGCCTATGTATTTTACTTAGGTGAGGATGGTAGTTATAATAATATAATAATAATAATATGCCATTTAGCAGACACTTTTATCCAAAGCGACTTACTTTATAGTCCTACTGCTGTTTTGGTCTATAGACTATCTCTGAGTTCTATGGTAGTTATAGTCCTACTGCTGTGTTGGTCTATAGACTATCTCTGAGTTCTATGTAGTTATATAGTCCTACCCTGCTGTGGGTTGGTCTATAGACTATCTCTGAGTTCTATGGTAGTTATAGTCCTACTGCTGTTGGTCTATAGACTATCTCTGAGGTTATGGTAATGGTAGTTATAGTCCTACTGCTGTGTTGGTCTATAGACTATCTCTGAGTTCTATGGTAGTTATAGTCCTACTGCTGTGTTGGTCTATAGACTATCTCTGAGTTTCTATGGTAGTTATAGTCCTACTGCTGTATTGGTCTATAGACTATCTCTGAGTTCTATGGTAGTTATAGTCCTACTGCTGTATTGCGTATAGACTATCTCTGAGTTCTATGGTAGTTATAGTCCTACTGCTGTATTGGTCTATAGACTATCTCTGAGTTCTATGGTAGTTATAGTCCTACTGATGTGTTGGTCTATAGACTATCTCTGAGTTCTATGGTAGTTATAGTCCTACTGCTGTATTGGTCTATAGACTATCTCTGAGTTCTATGGTAGTTATAGTCCTACTGCTGTGTTGGTCTATAGACTACTATCTCTGAGTTCTTGTGGTAGTTATAGTCCTACTGCTGTATTGGTCTATAGACTATCTCTGAGTTTTCTTCTATGGTATTTATAGTCCTACTGCTGTGTTGGTCTATAGACTATCTCTGAGTTCTATGGTAGTTATAGTCCTACTGCTGTGTTGGTCTATAGACTATCTCTGAGTTCTATGGTAGTTATAGTCCTAATGCTGTTATATAGACTATCTCTGAGTTCTATGGTAGTTATAGTCCTACTGCTGTGTTGACCTATAGACTATCTCTGAGTTCTATGGTAGTTATAGTCCTACTGCTGTGTTGGTCTATAGACTATCTCTGAGTTCTATGGTAGTTATAGTCCTACTGCTGTGTTTTGTCCTATAGACTATCTCTGAGTTCTATGGTAGTTATAGTCCTCCTGCTGTATTGGTCTATAGACTATCTCTGAGTTCTATGGTAGTTATAGTCCTACTGCTGTGTTGGTCTATAGACTATCTCTGAGTTCTATGGTAGTTATAGTCCTACTGCTGTGTTGGTCTATAGACTATCTCTGAGTTCTATGGTAGTTATAGTCCTACTGCTGTGTTGGTCTATAGACTATCTCTGAGTTCTATGGTAGTTATAGTCCTACTGCTGTGTTGGTCTATAGACTATCTCTGAGTTCTATGGTAGTTATAGTCCTACTGCTGCATTGGTCTATAGACTATCTCTGAGTTCTATGGTAGTTATAGTCCTACTGCTGTATTGGTCTAGGACTATCTCTGAGTTCTATGGTAGTTATAGTCCTACTGCTGTGTTGGTCTATAGACTATCTCTGAGTTCTATGGTAGTTCTAGTCCTACTGCTGTGTTGGTCTATAGACTATCTCTGAGTTCTATGGTAGTTATAGTCCTACTGCTGTATTGGTCTATAGACTATCTCTGAGTTCTATGGTAGTTATAGTCCTACTGATGTGTTGGTCTATAGACTATCTCTGAGTTCTATGGTAGTTATAGTCCTACTGCTGTGTTTGGTCTATAGACTATCTCTGAGTTTCTATGGTAGTTATAGTCCTACTGCTGTGTTGGTCTATAGACTATCTCTGAGTTCTATGGTAGTTATAGTCCTACTGCTGTATTGGTCTATGACTATCTCTGAGTTCTATGGTAGTTATTAGTCCTACTGCTGTGTTGGTCTATAGACTATCTCTGAGTTCTATGGTAGTTATAGTCCTACTGCTGTGTTGGTCTATAGACTATCTCTGAGTTCTATGGTAGTTATAGTCCTACTGCTGTATTGGTCTATAGACTATCTCTGAGTTCTATGGTAGTTTATAGTCCTACTGCTGTGTTGGTCCTATAGACTATCTCTGAGTTCTATGGTAGTTATAGTCCTACTGCTGTATTGGTCTATAGACTATCTCTGAGTTCTATGGTAGTTATAGTCCTACTGCTGTGTTGGTCTATAGGCTATCTCTGAGTTCTATGGTAGTTATAGTCCTACTGCTGTATTGGTCTATAGACTATCTCTGAGTTCTATGGGTAGTTTATAGTCCTACTGCTGTGTTGGTCTATAGACTATCTCTGAGTTTCTATGGTAGTTATAGTCCTACTGCTGTATTGGTCTATAGACTATCTCTGAGTTCTATGGTAGTTATAGTCCTACTGCTGTGTTGGTCTATAGACTATCTCTGAGTTCTATGGTAGTTATAGTCCTACTGCTGTATTGGTCTATAGACTATCTCTGAGTTCTATGGTAGTTATAGTCCTACTGCTGTATTGGTCTATAGACTATCTCTGAGTTCTATGGTAGTTATAGTCCTACTGCTGTTTGGTCTATAGACTATCTCTGAGTTCTATGGTAGTTATAGTCCTACTGCTGTATTGGTTCTATCTCTGAGTTCTATGGTAGTTATAGTCCTACTGCTGTGTTGACCTATAGACTATCTCTGAGTTCTATGGTAGTTATAGTCCTACTGCTGTGTTTGGTCTATAGACTATCTCTGAGTTTTATATGGTAGTTATAGTTCTACTGCTGCATGGGTCTATAGACTATCTCTGAGTTCTATGGTAGTTATAGTCCTACTGCTGTGTTGGTCTATAGACTATCTCTGAGTAATATTGGAAGTTATAGTCCTACTACTGTGTTGACCTATAGACTATCTCTGAGTTCTATGGTAGTTTTATAGTCCTACTGCTGTGTTGGTCTATAGACTATCTCTGAGTTCTATGGTAGTTATAGTCCTACTGCTGTATTGGTCTATAGGCTATCTACTGAGTTCTATGGTAGTTATAGTCCTACTGCTATATTGGCCTATAGGCTATCTCTGAGTTTCTATGGTAGTTTATAGTCCTACTGCTGTGTTGGTCTATAGACTATCTCTGAGTTCTATGGTAGTTATAGTCCTACTGCTGTATTGGTCTATAGACTATCTCTGAGTTCTATGGTAGTTATAGTCCTACTGCTGTATTGGTCTATAGACTATCTCTGAGTTCTATGGTAGTTATAGTCCTACTGCTGTGTTGGGTCTATAGACTATCTCTGAGTTCTATGGTAGTTATAGTCCTACTGCTGCGTTGGTCTATAGGCACTATCTCTGAGTTCTATGGTAGTTATAGTCCTACTGCTGTATTGGTCTATAGACTATCTCTGAGTTCTATGGTAGTATATAGTCCTACTGCTGTGTTGGTCTATAGACTATCTCTGAGTTCTATGGTAGTTATAGTCCTACTGCTGTGTTGGTCTATAGACTATCTCTGAGTTCTATGGTAGTTATAGTCCTACTGCTGTATTGTCTATAGACTATCTCTGAGTTCTATGGTAGTTATAGTCCTACTGCTGTGTTGGTCTATAGACTATCTCTGAGTTCTATGGTAGTTATAGTCCTACTGCTGTGTTGGTCTATAGACTATCTCTGAGTTCTATGGTAGTTATAGTAGTTATAGTCCTACTGCTGTGTTGGTCTATAGACTATCTCTGAGTTCTATGGTAGTTATAGTCCTACTGCTGTATTGGTCTATAGACTATCTCTGAGTTCTATGGTAGTTATAGTCCTACTGCTGCTCTGAGTTCTATGGTAGTTATAGTCCTACTGCTGTGTTGGTCTATAGACTATCTCTGAGTTCTATGGTAGTTATAGTCCTACTGCTGTGTTGGTCTATAGACTATCTCTGAGTTCTATGGTAGTTATAGTCCTACTGCTGTGTTGGTCTATAGACTATCTCTGAGTTCTATGGTAGTTATAGTCCTACTGCTGTATTGGTCTATAGACTATCTCTGAGTTCTATGGTAGTTATAGTCCTACTGCTGTATTGGTCTATAGACTATCTCTGAGTTCTATGGTAGTTATAGTCCTACTGATGTGTTGGTCTATAGACTATCTCTGAGTCTATGGTAGTTATAGTCCTACTGCTGTATTGGTCTATAGACTATCTATGAGTTCTATGGTAGTTATAGTCCTACTGCTGTGTTGGTCTATATACTATCTCTGAGTTCTATGGTAGTTATAGTCCTACTGCTGTATTGGTCTATAGACTATCTCTGAGTTCTATGTAGTTATAGTCCTACTGCTGTGTTTGGTCTATAGACTATCTCTGAGTTCTATGGTAGTTATAGTCCTACTGCTGTATTGGTCTATAGACTATCTCTGAGTTCTATGGTAGTTATAGTCCTACTGCTGTGTTGGTCTATAGACTATCTCTGAGTTCTATGTAGTTATAGTCCTACTGCTGTATTGGTCTATAGACTATCTCTGAGTTCTATGGTAGTTATAGTCCTACTGCTGTGTTGGTCTATAGGACTATCTCTGAGTTCTATGGTAGTTATAGTCCTACTGCTGTGTTGGTCTATAGACTATCTCTGAGTTTCTATGGTAGTTATAGTCCTACTGCTGTATGGGTCTATAGACTATCTCTGAGTTCTATGGTAGTTATAGTCCTACTGCTGTGTTGGTCTATAGACTATCTCTGAGTTCTATGGTAGTTATAGTCCTACTGCTGTATTGGTCTATAGACTATCTCTGAGTTCTATGGTAGTTATAGTCCTACTGCTGTGTTGGTCTATAGGCTATCTCTGAGTTCTATGGTAGTTATAGTCCTACTGCTGTATTGGTCTATAGACTATCTCTGAGTTCTATGGTAGTTAATAGTCCTACTGCTGTGTTGGTCTATAGACTATCTCTGAGAGATTCTATGGTAGTTATAGTCCTACTGCTGTATTGGTCTATAGACTATCTCTGAGTTCTATGGTAGTTATAGTCCTACTGCTGTGTTGGTCTATAGGAACTATCTCTGAGTTCTATGGTAGTTATAGTCCTAACTGCTGTATTGGTCTATAGACTATCTCTGAGTTCTATGGTAGTTATAGTCCTACTGCTGTATTGGTCTATAGACTATCTCTGAGTTCTATGGTAGTTATAGTCCTACTGCTGTGTTGGTCTATAGACTATCTCTGAGTTCTATGGTAGTTATAGTCCTACTGCTGTGCTGGTCTATAGACTATCTCTGAGTTCTATGGTAGTTATAGTCCTACTGCTGCATTGGTCTATAGACTATCTCTGAGTTCTATGGTAGTTATAGTCCTACTGCTGTATTGGTCTATAGACTATCTCTGAGTTCTATGGTAGTTATAGTCCTACGTGCTGTGTGACCTATAGACTATCTCTGAGTTCTATGGTAGTATTAGTCCTACTGCCTCGTGTTGGTCTATAGACTATCTCTGAGTTCTATGGTAGTTATAGTTCTACTGCTGCATTGGTCTATAGACTATCTCTGAGTTCTATGGTAGTTATAGTCCTACTGCTGTGTTGGTCTATAGACTATCTCTGAGTTCTATGGTAGTTATAGTCCTACTGCTGTGTTGACCTATAGACTATCTCTGAGTTCTATGGTAGTTATAGTCCTACTGCTGTGTTGGTCTATAGACTATCTCTGAGTTCTATGGTAGGTTATAGTACTACTGCTGTATTGGTCTATAGGCTATCTCTGAGTTCTATGGTAGTTATAGTCCTACTGCTATATTGGCCTATAGGCTATCTCTGAGTTCTATGGTAGTTATAGTCCTACTGCTGTGTTGGTCTATAGACTATCTCTGAGTTCTATGGTAGTTATAGTCCTACTGCTGTATTGGTCTATAGACTATCTCTGAGTTCTATGGTAGTTATAGTCCTACTGCTGTATTGGGTCTATAGACTATCTCTGAGTTTCTATGGTAGTTATAGTCCTACTGCTGTGTTGGTCTATAGACTATCTCTGAGTTCTATGGTAGTTATAGTCCTACTGCTGCATTGGTCTATAGACTATCTCTGAGTTCTATGGTAGTTATAGTCCTACTGCTGTATTGGTCTATAGACTATCTCTGAGTTCTATGGTAGTTATAGTCCTACTGCTGTGTTGGTCTATAGACTATCTCTGAGTTCTATGGTAGTTATAGTCCTACTGCTGCGTTGGTCTATAGACTATCTCTGAGTTCTATGGTAGTTATAGTCCTACTGCTGTATTGGTCTATAGACTATCTCTGAGTTCTATGGTAGTTATAGTCCCTACTGCTGTGTTGGTCTATAGACTATCTCTGAGTTCTATGGTAGTTATAGTCCTACTGCTGTGTTGGTCTATAGACTATCTCTGAGTTCTATGGTAGTTATAGTCCTACTGCTGTGTTGGTCTATAGGACTATCTCTGAGTTCTATGGTAGTTATAGTCCTACTGCTGTGTGGTCTATAGACTATCTCTGAGTTCTATGGTAGTTATAGTCCTACTGCTGTGTTGGTCTATAGACTATCTCTGAGTTCTATGGTAGTTATAGTAGTTATAGTCCTACTGCTGTGTTGGTCTATAGACTATCTCTGAGTTCTATGGTAGTTATAGTCCTACTGCTGTATTGGTCTATAGACTATCTCTGAGTTCTATGGTAGTTATAGTCCTACTGCTGTGTTGGTCTATAGACTATCTCTGAGTTCTATGGTAGTTATAGTCCTACTGCTGTGTTGGTCTATAGACTATCTCTGAGTTCTATGGTAGTTATAGTCCTACTGCTGTGTTGGTCTATAGACTATCTCTGAGTTCTATGTAGTTATAGTCCTACTGCTGTATTGGTCTATAGACTATCTCTGAGTTCTATGGTAGTTATAGTCCTACTGCTGTATTGGTCTATAGACTATCTCTGAGTTCTATGGTAGTTATAGTCCTACTGCTGTATTGGTCTATAGACTATCTCTGAGTTCTATGGTAGTTATAGTCCTACTGATGTGTTGGTCTATAGACTATCTCTGAGTTCTATGGTAGTTATAGTCCTACTGCTGTATTGGTCTATAGACTATCTCTGAGTTCTATGGTAGTTATAGTCCTACTGCTGTGTTGGTCTATAGACTATCTCTGAGTTCTATGGTAGTTATAGTCCTACTGCTGTATTGGTCTATAGACTATCTCTGAGTTCTATGGGGGGAGTTATAGTCCTACTGCTGTGTTGGTCTATAGACTATCTCTGAGTTCTATGGTAGTTAATGTCCTACTGCTGTGTTGGTCTATAGACTATCTCTGAGTTCTATGGTAGTTATAGTCCTACTGCTGTATTGGTCTATAGAACTATCTCTGAGTTCTATGGTAGTATAGTCCTACTGCTGTGTTGGTCTATAGACTATCTCTGAGTTCTATGGTAGTTATAGTCCTACTGCTGTATTGGTCTATAGACTATCTCTGAGTTCTATGGTAGTTATAGTCCTACTGCTGTGTTGGTCTATAGGCTATCTCTGAGTTCTATGGTAGTTATAGTCCTACTGCTGTGTTGGTCTATAGACTATCTCTGAGTTCTATGGTAGTTATAGTCCTACTGCTGTGTTGGTCTATAGACTATCTCTGAGTTCTATGGTAGTTATAGTCCTACTGCTGTATTGGTCTATAGACCTATCTCTGAGTTCTATGGTAGTTTATAGTCCTACTGCTGTGTTGACCTATAGACTATCTCTGAGTTCTATGGTAGTTATAGTCCTACTGCTGTATTGGTCTATAGACTATCTCTGAGATAATATGGTAGTTATAGTCCTACTGCTGTGTTGGTCTATAGACTATCTCTGAGTTCTATGGTAGTTATAGTCCTTCTGCTGTATTCGCCTATAGACTATCTCTGAGTTCTATGGTAGTTATAGTCCTCCTGCTGTGTTGGTCTATAGACTATCTCTGAGTTCTATGGTAGTTATAGTCCTACTGCTGTGTTGGTCTATAGACTATCTCTGAGTTCTATGGTAGTTATAGTCCTACTGCTGTGTTGGTCTATAGACTATCTCTGAGTTCTATGGTAGTTATAGTCCTACTGCTGTGTTGGTCTATAGACTATCTCTGAGTTCTATGTAGTTATAGTCCTACTGCTGCATTGGTCTATAGAACTATCTCTGAGTTCTATGGTACTTATAGTCCTACTGCTGTATTGGTCTATAGACTATCTCTGAGTTCTATGGTAGTTATAGTCCTACTGCTGTGTTGGTCTATAGACTATCTCTGAGTTCTATGGTAGTTATAGTCTACTGCTGTGGTTTGGTCTTATATACTATCTCTGAGTTCTATGGTAGTTATAGTCCTACTGCTGCATTGGTCTATAGACTATCTCTGAGTTCTATTGTAGTTATAGTCCTACTGATGTGTTGGTCTATAGACTATCTCTGAGTTCTATGGTAGTTATAGTCCTACTGCTGTATTGGTCTATAGACTATCTCTGAGTTCTATGGTAGTTATAGTCCTACTGCTGTGTTGGTCTATAGACTATCTCTGAGTTCTATGGTAGTTTATAGTCCTACTGCTGTATTGGGGCTATAGACTATCTCTGAGTTCTATGGTAGTTATAGTCCTACTGCTGTGTTGGTCTATAGGACTATCTCTGAGTTCTAGGTAGTTATAGTCCTATGCTGTGTTGGTCTATAGACTATCTCTGAGTTCTATGGTAGTTATAGTCCTACTGCTGTATTGGTCTATAGACTATCTCTGAGTTCTATGGTAGTTATAGTCCTACTGCTGTGTTGGTCTATAGACTATCTCTGAGTTTCTATGGTAGTTATAGTCCTACTGCTGTATTGGTCTATAGACTCTCTCTGAGTTCTATGGTAGTTATAGTCCTACTGCTGTGTTGGTCTATAGGCTATCTCTGAGTTCTATGGTAGTTTATAGTCCTACTGCTGTATTGGTCTATAGACTATCTCTGAGTTCTATGGTAGTTATAGTCCTACTGGCTGTGTTGGTCTATAGACTATCTCTGAGTTCTATGGTAGTTATAGTCCTACTGCTGTATTGGTCTATAGACTATCTCTGAGTTCTATGGTAGTTATAGTCCTACTGCTGTGTGTTGGTCTATAGACTATCTCTGAGTTCTATGGTAGTTATAGTCCTACTGCTGTATTGGTCTATAGACTATCTCTGAGTTCTATGGTAGTTATAGTCCTACTGCTGTATTGGTCTATAGACTATCTCTGAGTTCTATGGTAGTTATAGTCCTACTGCTGTGTTGGTCTATAGACTATCTCTGAGTTCTATGGTAGTTATAGTCCTACTGCTGTGCTGGTCTATAGACTATCTCTGAGTTCTATGGTAGTTATAGTCCTACTGCTGCATTGGTCTATAGACTATCTCTGAGTCTATGGTAGTTATAGTCCTACTGCTGTATTGGTCTATAGACTATCTCTGAGTTCTATGGTAGTTATAGTCCTACTGCTGTGTTGACCTATAGACTATCTCTGAGTTCTATGGTAGTTATAGTCCTACTGCTGTGTTGGTCTATAGACTATCTCTGAGTTATATGGTAGTTATAGTTCTACTGCTGTATTGGTCTATAGACTATCTCTGAGTTCTATGGTAGTTATAGTCCTACTGCTGTGTTGGTCTATAGACTATCTCTGAGTTCTATGGTAGTTATAGTCCTACTGCTGTGTTGACCTATAGACTATCTCTGAGTTTCTATGGTAGTATAGTCCTACTGCTGTGTTGGTCTATAGACTATCTTGAGAGTTCTATGGTAGTTATAGTCCTACTGCTGTATTGGTCTATAGGCTATCTCTGAGTTCTATGGTAGTTATAGTCCTACTGCTGTATTGGCCTATAGGCTATCTCTGAGTTCTATGGTAGTTATAGTCCTACTGCTGTGTTGGTCTATAGACTATCTCTGAGTTCTATGGTAGTTATAGTCCTACTGCTGTATTGGTCTATAGACTATCTCTGAGTTCTATGGTAGTTATAGTCCTACTGCTGTATTGGTCTATAGACTATCTCTGAGTTCTATGGTAGTTATAGTCCTACTGCTGTGTTGGTCTATAGACTATCTCTGAGTTCTATGGTAGTTATAGTCCTACTGCTGCGTTGGTCTATAGACTATCTCTGAGTTCTATGGTAGTTATAGTCCTACTGCTGTATGGTCTATAGACTATCTCTGAGTTCTATGGTAGTTATAGTCCTACTGCTGTTGTTGGTCTATAGACTATCTCTGAGTTCTATGGTAGTTATAGTCCTACTGCTGCATTGGTCTATAGACTATCTCTGAGTTCTATGGTAGTTATAGTCCTACTGCTGCATTGGTCTATAGACTATCTCTGAGTTATATGGTAGTTATAGTCCTACTGCTGTATTGGTCTATAGACTATCTCTGAGTTCTATGGTAGTTATAGTCCTACTGCTGTGTTGGTCTATAGACTATCTCTGAGTTCTATGGTAGTTATAGTCCTACTGCTGTGTTGGTCTATAGACTATCTCTGAGTTTCTATGGTAGTTATAGTCCTACTGCTGTGTTGGTCTATAGACTATCTCTGAGTTCTATGGTAGTTATAGTCCTACTGCTGTGTTGGTCTATAGACTATCTCTGAGTTCTATGGTAGTTATAGTCCTACTGCTGTGTTGGTCTATAGACTATCTCTGAGTTCTATGGTAGTTATAGTAGTTATAGTCCTACTGCTGTGTTGGTCTATAGACTATCT
>CM072227.1:55789754-55797254 GCA_036851935.1 Coregonus suidteri | reverse complement strand
ATAATAAATATGTTCGCATTCAACGCTGCGCCTTGGTCTCCTCTCTTACCGACGATTGTGACAGTCTGTCTGTCTGTCTGTCTGATCTGTCTGTCTGTCTGTCTGCCTGCCTGCCTGCCTGTCTGTCTGTCTGTCTGCCTGCCTGCCTGCCTGCCTGCCTGCCTGCCTGCCTGCCTGCCTGCCTGCCTGTCTGTCTGTCTGTCTGTCTGTCTATCTATAAGCACCCCCATAATGACAAAACTTTTGCACATTGTATGAAACATAAAAAACGGAAATATTACATTTACGTAAGTATTCAGACCCTTTACTCAGTACTGTGTTGAAGCACCTTTGGCACGACAACAGCCTGGAGTCTTCTGGGTATGACGCTACAAGCTTGGCACACCTGTATTTGGGGAGTTTCTCCCATTCTTCTCTGCAGATCCTCTCAAACCTCTGTCAGGTTGGATGGGGAGCGTTGCTGCACAGCTATTTTTCAGGTCTCTCCAGAGATGTTCGATCGGGTTCAAGTCCGGGCTCTGGCTGGGCCACTCAAGGACATTCAGAGACTTGTCCCAAAGCCACTCCTGCGTTGTCTGGCTGTGTGCTTACGGTCATTTGTCCTCTTGGAAGGTTAACCTTTGCCCAGTCTGAGGTCCTGAGTGCTCTGGAGCAGGTTTTTCATCAAGGATCTCTCTGTACTTTGCTCCATGAATAATTTCCTCGATCCTGACTGGTCTCCCAGTCCCTGCCGCTGAAAAACATCCCCACAGCATGATGCTGCCACACCCATGCTTCACCGTAGGGATGGTGCCAGGTTTCCTCCAGACGTGACGCTTGGTATTCAGGCCAAAGAGTTCAATCTTGGTTTCATCAAACCAGATAATCTTGTTTCTCATGGTCTGAGTGTCCTTTAGGTACCTTTTGGCAAACTCCAAGCGAGCTGTCATGTGCCTTTTACTGAGGAGTGGCTTCCGTCTGGCCACTCTACCATAAAGGCCCTGATTGGTGGAGTGCTGCAGAGATGGTTGTCCTTCTGGAAGGTTCTCCCATCTCCACAGAGGAACTCTGGAGCTCTGTCAGAGTGACCATCGGGTTCTTGGTCACCTCCCTGACCAAGGCCCTTCTCCCCCGATTTCTCAGTTTGGCCGGGCGGCCAGCTCTAGGAAGAGTCTTGGTGGTTCCAAGCGTCTTCCATTTAAGAATGAGACCATTGTGTTCTTGGGGACCTTCAATGCTGCAGAAATGTTTTGGTACCCTTCCCCAGATCTGTGCGTCAACATAATCCTGTCTCGGAGCTCTACGGACAATTCCTTCGACCTCATGGCTTGGCTTGGTTTTGCTCTGACATGCACTGTCAACTGTGGGACCTTATATAGACATGTGTGTGCCTTTCCAAATCATGTTCAATCAATTGAATTTACCACAGGTGGACCTAATCAAGTTGTAGAAACATCTCAAGGATAATCAATGGAAACAGGATGCACCTGAGCACAATTTCAGGTCTCATAGCAAAGTGTCTGAATACTTATGTAAATAAGGAATTTCTGTTTTTTATTTGTAATACATTTGCAAAATGTTCTAGAAAATAGTTTTCGCTTTGTAATTATGTGGTATTGTGTGTAGATTGATGAGGAAAATGTTTTATTTAATCCATTTTAGAATAAGGCTGTAACGTAACAAAATGTGGAAAAGGGGAAGGGGTCTGAATACTGTATATAAACCAACTCCACAAGTATCTCTAGGAATTCAGCCAACACAAAAATCTAATGAATTGGTGAGAGACGGATGAGAGACTGAGAGACTGAGAGATGATAGACTGAGAGACCGAGAGACTGAGAGATGAGAGGCTGAGAGATGAGAGACTGAGAGACTGAGAGATTTAGAGATGAGAGACAGACTGAGATATGAGAGACTGAGAGATGAGAGAGTGAGAGACTGAGAGACTGAGGAGATTTTGAGAGATTGAGAGACTGAGACTGAGAGACTGAGAGACTGAGAGAATGAGAGACTGAGAGACTGAGAGATGAGAGACTGAGAGACTGAGAGACTGAGAGACTGAGAGACTGAGAGATGAGAGACTGAGAGATGAGAGACTGAGAGATTTAGAGATGAGAGACTGTGACTGAACGATGATAGACATAGAGACAGAGATGAGAGACTGAGACTGAACGATGAGACACATAGAGACAGAGATGAGAGACTGAACGATGAGACACATAGAGACAGAGATGAGAGACTGAGACTGAGACATAGATGACTGAGCTGAACGATGAGACACATAGAGACAGAGATGAGAGACTGAGACTGAACGATGAGACACATAGAGACAGAGATGAGAGACTGAGACTGAACGATGAGACACATAGAGACAGAGATGAGAGACTGTGTCTGAACGATGAGACACATAGAGACAGAGATGAGAAACTGAGACTGAACGATGAGACACAGAGACAGAGATGATGAGAAACTGAGACTGAGAGATGAGAGACTGAGGACTGAACAATGAGACACATAGAGACAGAGATGAGAGACTGAATGATGAGACACATAGAGACAAGAGATGAGAGACTGAGACTGAAAACGATGAGACACATAGAGACAGAGATGAGAGACTGAGACTGAACGATGAGACACATAGAGGACAGAGATGAGAGACTGTGTCTGACTGATGAGGACACATAGAGACAGAGATGAGAGACTGAGACTGAACGATGATAGACATAGAGACAGAGATGAGAGACTGTGTACCATTGAGTCATTTGAGATGACTGCCCTCTGTTGGTGATAAAGCATAATGAATATAATACATAGCATCCATCTGTCTGTCTGTCTGTCTGTCTGCCTGCCTGTCTGTCTGTCTGTCTGTCTGCCTGCCTGCCTGTCTGCCTGCCTGCCTGTCTGTCTGTCTGTCTGTCTGTCTGTCTGTCTGTCTGTCTGTCTGTCTGTCTGTCTGTCTGTCTGTCTGTCTGTCTGTCTGTTTGTCTCCTGCCTGTCTGCCTGTCTGCCTGTCTGTCTCTCTGTCTGCCTGCCTGCCTGCCTGTCTGTCTGTCTGCCTACCTGTCGTCTGTCTGTTCTGTCTGTCTGTCTGTCTGTCCTGTCTGTCTGTCTGTCTGTCTATAAGCACTGTAGCTAGTATGGTATAGGTGGTGCCTGCAAAAGCCGGCAGAGAAGAGATATCTGACACCCACTTAGACAGTGATGTGTAAATAGACTGTAGAGTGCATAGTGCAGCTGATATGCCTGATATGCATTACATCCATTTAATCACTGCACTGCCACTGTAAACCCAGAGAGAGGGTAGGTCTGCGCTATGACAGAGTATTCTGCCAAGCATAAACTACACCATGACAGTTACTGCCATGACAATGAGTAGTACGGCTGATGAAACAGATAAAGATGATAATGATCATCTGATAACTGAAACCTCTGATTCATAACATCCCCTCAGTGGACCCTGTATAACCTTCACTCCTTGAATCCCGACAGAACTAAGAAACACAGACACAGATCACAGAGATTCTATTTTGGTTCTAAAGGTTCTACACATGAAGCCAGAAATTCTACTCTGTTTGCTCAGTCTATGCGCCAATTCTATCCAGAGGTATAAAGTCCTGTTGACATCACAGTCCTCTCCTTCTTCATCGGATGATGTCAGAAGCACACAGACAGACAGAGACAGACAGAAGAGTTAAAGCCATATAATCCCATGCACACACAAAGACAGGAGAAACCCACCCCTTTCCTTCCCCCACTTCCCAAATTCCTGTGGATTACAGCTCAATCCAGGTGCAATAATCTACTAGGTGGGAACGAAGACTCTGGACCTGCATATTACCTGCAGGTTATCGCTGGATTTCTTAAAGGGGAAGTTCACACCCAAAAATACGTCTGGGCCCTGTTATAACACTTGCCTGGCTGTTTTTGTCAGTACCCCAGACAGTTTTAGGTCCATTGTTTGAGAATTTAGATTTCTGTATTTTTACATCAAAATACTGAATTTTCCGAAGTTACCTAAAATGCATTAAAAACAGTGTATTTATTGTTAACATAAACAACGATTGGTGTCTCGGCATTGAATTGCCAAATCGATGTGTTGTTTTTAATGTAAAAAGTACAAAAAACAAAGACACTACTTTGTGCTAAAAGCAAAGGTCTTTCATGTAGTCTGTAATCCAGTAGATACTCTGCTTCGTGTGTTCTAAAATGGATAATGTTACTGGAGGCGGGGCACACACGAAGGATTGTTTTACGAAGGAGAGTCTTCACTATTGGTCTTCAAGAAAGGACATCAGAACGAAAGGATGTAAACAAAGAGATGTTAGCTAGCTAAGGCTAGCGGTTAGTATCTCTGAAGTAGAGTAAGAGTTAGGCTGCTAGCTAGGCTAGCGGTTAGTAATCTCTGAAGTAAACGTAAGAGATGGGCAGCTAGCTAGGGCTAGCGGCGTTGGTAGTAATCTCTTAAGTAAAGTTAAGATGATTCGGCAGCTAGCTAGGCTAGCGAGGTTAGTTACTATCATGAAGTAAAGTAAGAGATGGCAGCTAGCTAGGCTGGCGGTTATAAATCTCTGAAAGTACAGTAAGAAGATGGCAAGCTAGCTAAGGCTAGGCGAGTTAGTAATCTCTTAAGTAAAGTAAATAGATTGTCAGATAGCTAGGCTTAGCGGTTAGTAAGCTCTTAATGTAAAGTAAGAGATGGCAGCTAGCTAGGCTGGCCGGTTAGTAATCTCTCTGAAAGTAAAGTTGAGGCGAATAGAGGAATCCTGAGCTTATGCGTGTGGTCGAGACGACGAACTGAAGTCTTTCATACGCTGCGGCTACCGTTATCACAGTGATCACAGTTGTGGCTGTCGTTTTGACTTATTTCCTGCGTGATGTCAATTCCCTTTTTCATTATCGCGTTACTGATACGAAATAGTATATTATTTTTCTACTTGGCATCACAGTTTTTCTGTAGTGCTATTTAATGCCATTTAAAATGGACTTTGCCCTAGTGAAGGTACCAACTTTGCAACTAAGTTTAGCTAGGCCCTATGATGGCAGTTTTTGAACTGCGTCAGCTCCATCGGTACACTTGAAATAAGGCTGCCTGGTTGTTGGTCATCAAATCACATGTTTATGTGTAACAATGCTTGGTAAAAACAACAGTGAAGGCTAACAGTGAAAATGCTTACTGACGGGACGGGCCCTTTCCAACAATAGATAGAAATAATCGAAAAAGCATTAATAAAAGTAATAATAAAAGTAATAGTAAATAAACAGGTGTGCCAAGCTTGTCGCGTCATACCCAAGAATAATCGAGGCTCGTAATCCTTTGCCAAAGGTGTTTCACAAAGTTACTGGATTAAGGGTCTGAATACTTATGTAAATTGTGATAACCGATTTTTGCTTTGTCATTATTGGGTATTGTGTGGTGAGATGATGAGGGGGAAAAAACATTTGAATCCATTTTTAGAATAAGGTAAATGTGGACAAAAGTCAAGGGGGTCTGAATTACTTTCGCGGAATGCACTGATATAACTAGGAATAAAGTTGACAGAATTGGGCATTCCACCACGTGCAATCGTCCAGTCTGATGTTCTACAGCCTCCTCCATTAATCAGGAATACGCTGGTCCCGTTCTGGACTAGGCCGAGACATGTCACTGCACACAACAGTCACCATGTATTCTGGGAATAGCCTGGTGTTTCCTTGACATCTGCTCGCTCCTGGCACTCTCTAGCTCTTTTTCTCTCGGCTCAGCCCGCAAATGGAACAAACTCAGCCTCAGTATACTTCGCAGACGCTGATCGACATGTTACGTGTCAAGCCGCTGATGCTTAGACAGCGGAAAGGCGAGGGGGGGGGGATAGAAGTCCGGGTAGCCATTTGATTAGCTGTTCAGGGGTTTCTTTTAGCTTGGGGGTAGAGCATAGCCCCCTTCCCAATCCTTTTGGACCTAGACTTGGCGCTCCGGTACCGCTTGCCGTGGTGGTAGCAGAGCGAACAGTCTATTGGATTTAGGGTGGCTGGAGTCTTCTTTGGCAATTTTTTGGGGGCCCCTTCCTCTGACACAGCCTGGTATAGAGGTCCGGATGGCGGAAAAATTTGGCCCAAGTGATATACGGGGCCCGTACGCACTCCCCTCTGTAGTGCTGGGGTCGGAGGCAGCAGTTGCATACCAGGCGTGATGAACCAGTCAGGATGCCTCGATGGTGCAGCGTATAATTTTTGAGATTAAACCCCATCCCCAAATTTTTTCAGTTCCTGGGGGGGAAATGGTTTCGTCCCCTTCCATTTTTTGGGTGGTTGGACCATGTAGTTTTTTGGGTTTGGACCCCCGGGGAACTAAAAAGCTCTAAACCCGTTCCACACCCCCCCGTCGATGGAAGGGGGTTCGGTCCTCCTTTTCCTGTGGGCCCAATCATCCCTTTGTCTTTTTCATTGAGGGAGAGGTTTTTTATCCCGGCACCACATGGCGGGTGTCGCCCTCTTCATATGGGCGGTCTATCGTTGCGGTGATGGGCCCTACCACTTTGTGTTGGGGGCAAATTTAATGATGTTTGGGAGTCTGCTGGCCCTTTCAATATGGGTGAACAGGGAGTCAGGAGGGATTTTTGAGCACGCACCCCTGAGGGGCCCCAGGGTTTTGAGGTCACGGGGCAGATTGTTGTTCCCTACCCAACCCACCTGGGGGGGCCGTCAGGAAGCCCGGACCCAGTTGCAGATGGAGGTGTTTAGTCCCGGGGTCCTAGCTTAGGATGAGCTTGGAGGGCACATGGGTTAAACGTGGGCTGTAGTCAATGAATATTCACTAGGGGGGAAAAGGGGAGGTGGGGAAAAATAAATTTTTTCCCCCCCTCTTTGGGGGGGAAAAAAAGGATGGGGTTGGGTTCTGCATTTGGGGGATGTAGATGACCCCCCTTTCAAAACCCTTATGGTGTGGGGCTGGTTGTTTGGGGGGGGTGGTGGGGTGGTGGTGTGGGGGGGTGGGGGGGTGGGGTGTGGGGGTGGGTGGGGGGGGTGTGTGGGGGGGGGGGGGGGGGGGGGTTGTGTGTTTGCTTTTTTTTGGGTTTTTTGGTTTTTGGGGAGTTGGGAGGGGTGTGTTGTTGGGTTCCCCCGGGGTTGAAAAAATTGTTTGGGGGTGTTTGGGGGGTTTTGGCTTGGTCCCCCTGGGGTGTTTTTTTTTTTATTGGCTTTGTTGGGGGGGGGAAAGTTGGGGGTGGGTTTTTGCCCCCTTGTGTGGGGGACTGGTGTTGGGGTTTTTTTGTTGTTTAACCCCGGGGGGTTTGGGGGGGGGATTTTTTTGAGTTTTTTTTTGTTTTTGTCGGTTTTTTTTGGGTTTTTTAAAATTTTGGGGTTTTAGGGGGGGGGTTGGGGTTTTGTTTAAAAGGCGGGGCGGGGGGGGGGGCCCCCGGGGGGGGGGGTTGGTTTTTAAACTCCCCCGGGTGGGTGGTGCCCCTGTGGGGGGGGGGGGTGTTGGTTGTGTAGTGGCCCTTTTTTCCCTTTTGTTTGGGGGGGGTTTTTAAAAAAGGGGGGTTT
>CM072227.1:55766306-55789254 GCA_036851935.1 Coregonus suidteri | reverse complement strand
AGAGGGGGGGGGGAAAGGGAGAGGTAGAGGTGAGGAGAGGGAGGGAGAGGTAGAGAGGGAGACGGAGGTAGAGGGAGACGGAGAGAGAGGAGAGGTAGAGGGAGAGACGGAGAGGTAGAGGGGACGAAGGGGTAGAGGTAGAGGGAGACGGAGAGGTAGAGGTGAGGTAGAGGGAGAAGGTGGGGAGAGTAGAGGGAGACGGAGAGGTAGAGAGGGAGACGGAGAGGTAGAGGTGAGGTAGAGGGAGACGGAGAGGTAGAGGTAGAGGTGATGTGAGAGTAGAGGGAAGGGAGTAGAGGGAGACAGGCGGTAGAGGGTGAGGTAGAGGGAGCGGAGAGGTAGAGGTGAGGTAGAGGTAGAGGGAGGTGAGGTAGAGGGTGATGTGGCAGTACGAACATCATACTAGACATGTCCATAGTGAGAGGATACCTCCATACCTGGAGTGAGAGGGGCTCCTCCCTCACATAACTCACCAGCCTCACCTACCAAAGTAAACCAAACCAACCAACAACCAACCAAGACATTTAGCATGTTTCAGACTTAACTTTACTAGCAAGGACACCCGACAGAGGTAGACTACAGCCCTTTCAGTAACACCAAGGACACTGACAGAGGTAGACTACAGGCCCTTTCAGTACTGACCAAGGAGTCACTGACAGAGGTAGACTACAGCCCTTTCAGTAACACCAAGGGACACTGACAGATGTAGACTACAGCCCTGTTAGTAAAGGCACCAAGGACACTGACAGAGGTAGACTACAGCACTTTTCTCTGTAACACCAAGGTCACAGTACAGAGGTAGACTACAGCCCTTTCAGTAACACCAAGGACACTGACAGAGGTAGACTACAGACCTTTTGCATAACACCAAGGAAACCACTGACAGAGGTAGACTACAGCCCTTTCCTAGTAACTTTACCACGGAACACTGACAGAGGTAGACTACAGCCTTTTAGTAGCACTTTACCTTAAAGCCTGAATGTTTAATGCATTATGAAGGTGTTATAGTGCACCATAAGACTGTCATAAGCATGTACCCCCCTATCCCTCACTTGTCCTACCTCACTGTATCCATCGCTGTCTCCGTCACTGCCACCCTCACTGTATGTTAAAATAAATCACTGTCTACTCTGTAAGTCTACATTTCACTGCAATGTCTGCACTGTCTCCCTCACTGTCTCAATAACTGTCTTGATTTGATTTGATTACTCATCACTGTCTCCCACACTGAAGAGGTCCCCGCCATTGTCATCCATCACAGTCTCCATCACTTTCCCTCACTGTCTCCGTCACTGTCTCTGTCACTGTCTCCATCCCTTGTCATGGGCAGCGTCTCACTCTCTCTGTCTCTGTCTCTGTCTCTGTCTGTCTAAGCAGTCTCTGTCTCTGTCTCTGTCTGAGTCTATATCTCCTGTCTCTGTCTCTGTCTCTGTCTAATGCATCTGTCTGTATAGTCTCTCTCTCTCTCTCTCCTCCCTCATCTCTCTCTCTCTCTCTCCATCTCTGTCTCTGTCTCTGTCTCTGTCTCTCTCCTCATCTTTCTGTCTGTCTCTGTCTCTGTCTCTGTCTCTGTCTCTGTCTCTGTCTATGTCCTATGTCTCTGTCTCTGTCTCCCTCTGTCTCTGTACTATGTCTCTGTCTACTGTCTTTCTCCATGCTCCTCTCACGGTGGTGCTACATGTCACTATCCCTATCTGTGTCTGTCTCTGTCTCTGTCTCTCTCTCTGTCTGTCTGTGTCTCTGTCTCTGTCTCTGTCTCTGTCTGTCTGTGTCTCTGTCTCTGTCTCTGTCCTGAGTCTCTATCTCTGTCTCTGTCTCTCTCTCTCTCTGCTCTCCCTCTCTCTCCTCTCTCTCTCTCTCTGTCTCTGTCTCTGTCTCTGTCTCTGTCTCTGTCTCTGTCTCTCTCTCTCTCTCTCTCTCTCCTCTCTCCTCTCGCTGTCTCTGTCTCTGTCTCTGTGTCTCTCTCTCTTTTCTGTCTGTCTCTGTCTTCTCTCTTTGTCTCTCTCTCTGTCTCTGTCTCTGTCTCTTCTGTGTCTGTCTCCGTCTCTGTCCATCTCTGTCCCTCTCACTGTCACTTTTCACACAGTCCCCAGATGATTCTATCTCTAACAATCCAATGAAAATTGATGGTAAATAACAAGTGCAAAATCTAAGAAATTGAAATTCTTCTGTCATCTGTCTCTCTCTTCTCTTCTTTCTATCAGTCGATCTGACAAAACATCCTAGAGAGGAACCCTAATGGACTTCATCTCTCTGTCACGCACAACCACCTAGTAATACAACAACTCTCTCCTCTCTCTCGCTATAAATCTGTCTCCCTACAAATCCATTCCTCTTTCTCACATTCTCAGACACATACACACTCACATACACAACTCACATACACACACACTACTCCTGACATTCCTTAGACATTGTATGGACCTCATCCCTTTGTCACGCCTCCGCTGTGCAACAAGCTCTGTCTTGCTCTCTCTCTCTCTCTCTCTCTCTCTCTCCTCTCTCTCTCTCTCCTCTCTCTCTCGCTCTCTCCTCTCTCTCTCTCTCTCTCTCTCCCTCTCTCTCTCAACTCCCCTCCATTCCCCCTCTGTCTCTCCCTCTTCTCTCTCTCTCTCTCTCTCTCTCTCTCCTCCCCCTCTCTCTCTCTCTCGGCCTCTCTCTCTCTCTCTCTCTCTCTCTCTCTCTCGTGATCAGGCCCTCTCTCTTACTCTCAATCTAACCCCCTCTCTCTCTCTCCCAGATTCTCTATCTTTTATGCAAGCTCGACAATCAACCTCTCTCTCTCCCCTCTCTCTCTCCCTCCAAGTCTACGACCTCCGCAGAGGACAATAATAGGAATAAGGACTGGAATCATTTCTACACAGTCTCAATGTCCGACCGAGATATGGCAGGGGCTACATGTCCATTACGGAGGGGACAGAGGATCTACCTCTCCGAACCCAGCCGTGAGGACTGCCCAACGATGGTGATATCCTCTCTACCCAGACGAACTGAATTCAATGCATTTCATGGGTGATCTCCCTTCGACAAAGAGGAACAGCACCTCTGCCCAGCGGTCGTGGTCTCCCTCTCCCGATTTGAGGGCTATCACGACCCAGAGGACTGGGTGATCTCCCTCTCCGAGGCCGACGTGAGTAAGGTATTTATCACAGGTCAACACCACAAGGCCGTGGGGCCCACGACGGGCTTTTCTAAAAGAGCGTGCGCCCAGCACAGAACAGCTGGCAATGGCAATTTCACACCCATTTTCAACCTCTCTCCTGTTTTAGAGTCTGTTTCCCCAGATGCTTTAGCCAGATGACCACCATCATTGGCTGTACGCCCTGTAGCGCGCACATCTGTAAATTCATTCTTTTGGGACATTGGTTAGGCATGCATCAACTCCATCATCATCCCAAAGACCTTAGAACCCACTCAATTTAAGTATACTTTTTTGCCCAACAGAGCTTATAGACGACGCAATCTCAATTGCCCTCACCATATTTACTAGTAAGAGGAATACTTCAAGCATGTGAGAATTTCTGTTCATTAAATACAGCTCAGGTTTCAACGCATTGTTCCTCCCCAAGCAGTCACAAATAGCTAGGACCACGGGAAATCCTGAAACACTTCCCTCTGGCAGGCTGGATTCCTGGATTCCTGAAAGGGCCGCCCCAAGGTGGTGAGGGGTAGGCACGGCATCACCACCGCCATGCTGACCTCAAACACGGGGGCCCCACAGAGGTGTGAGCTTAGTCACTCATGTTACTCCTATGTTCGCAGACGACTCTGTGCCACCCACGTACGATCTCCAACACCATCATCACGTTTTGCTGGTACGCCTGATTACTGGCGATCGAAGAGACTCCTCCTCAACTAGGGGGAGGATTTCAGTGACCTTGCAGTACATGGGTGCCGGAGCAACAACCTCTCCCTCAACGTCATTAGACCAAGGAGTGTATTGGTATTTGATACACTCAGGTTTGTGAGGGGGGGCGTGCGTGAGCACGCCCCTCATACCTACACTTACGACGGCCTGACTTGTGGAACGGGTCGAGCGCTCCCAGAAGTATAGAAAATCACTAAAGATTTTAAATGGTCCAAACACACACACCACAGTCGTGAAGAAGAAAACAGACAGCGCCTCTTCCCCCTCAGGAGTTTTGAAAAGCGTTTGGCATGGGCCCTCAAATCCTCAAAATTCTACAGCTGTACCACTGAGAGCATTTTGACTGGCTGCATCACTAAATTAGTATGGCAACTAGCACGCCCTCTATCGCATGGCGCTTACAGAGGGTGGTGGAGACAGCCCAGTACATCACTGGGACCGAGCTCCCTGCCATTCCAGGACCTTATATCAGGCGTTGTGGTACGGAAGGGCCGGAAAATTGTTTAAAGACTCCCAACCACCCAAGCCATAGATTATTCTCTCTGCTTCCGCACGGCAGAGCTGAGTACCCGGGCATCACGTCTGACACCAAACAGGCCTACTGAAAACAGCTTCTATCCCCAATGCCATAAGACTGATAAAACGCCGAAACCGACCGAACGGCTTCTGAGTCACCTTGTATCTTATTGACTTTTAGTGAAGCACTGTCTCAATGCACAACTCACAGGGCCATACACACTAACACACTCACTGATGGGCCCTACACCCTAAAACACAACTACAAGGCCCTAACACACTAACACACTCACTCCATCATAGTTCTCACTCAAGCACTCAGTCTAAGATTGCACAGACATTTCATACTGACTCTTCACACACAAGCCCACACACTCACATACAAGCTGCTGTTACTCTGTTTATCTTATATCCTGTGCTCTAGTCACCTTATACCCCTGTACATATAGACTCCATCACTCCAGTATCCTGCACATTGCCTTAATATGGTACTGGAAACTGACCCTGTATATAGTCCCCTTACCCCTAGTACATATCTACCTCCATTCACTCCCGTATCCTAGCCACAGGTTAATATCCCAGGTACTGGAACTGACACTGTAATATGTCACGACTTCCGCCGAGGCTGCCTCCCCTCCTTGTTCGGGCAGGTTTCGGCGTTCGGCGTCACCGGCTTACTAGCTACTGCCGATCCATTTATCATCACTCATTTGTCTTGTCTTCAATCACACACACACTTGGTCCCGTATTCCCTCATTAGTCATGGTATAAGTGGTTCCCTCTGCTCCTTGTCTGTGTGGGGATTGTTTATTGTGGAGGTTAGTGAAGCTCGGTGGAGCTCGTGTATTTCGTATCGATGAGAGTATTTTCCCGTAGTGCCTTGTATTTTCCAGTGCGCCTGTTTTTGTGCCCTGGAGTGTGTTTGATGCATTTCTGCGTAAACCGGTATTTTGCGGATTAAAGCCTTGTTATTTCTGTGATTTACCCTCCTGCGCCTGACTCCTTCAACAACACCTCATCACAGAATCACCCACCCCCCGCTATGGAGTCAGCGGGAGAGGAGCGCATGCCTGGAGTCATGGCACGGGTCCAGGAGCATTCAACTATGCTAGCCAGCTTGGGTTGAAGCGATGGGTCGGGGTTCTCAGGTCGTCCAACGCTGGAGAGGAGAGTAGCCCGATCCGTCGAGACCAGCTGGTCAACCGGGATCCCGCCATCTACACCCCAGCATCCGGAGAGGGATCCAGATTATCCCGACCACGGGAGTTCGACGGGACAGCGGGTCGCCAAGGATTCCTGCTCCAACTGGAGCTCTACTTCTCCCAGCCAATCCGGCCCGGGTCCCATCGAGGACTTTCTTCCATTCAGCCACAAGAGCATTAGTGAGGTCGGGCACTGATGTTGGGCCGATAGGGCCTGGCTCGCAGTCTGTGTTCCAATTCATTCCCAAAGGTGTTCGATGGGGTTGAGGTCAGGGCTCTGTGCAGGCCCAGCCAAGTCTTCCACACCGACTCTCGACAAACCATTTCTGTATGGACCTCGCTTTGTGCACGAGGGCATTGTCATGCTGAAACAAGGAAAGGGCCTTCCCCAAAACTGTTGCCACAAAGTTGTAAGCACAGAATCGTCTAGAATGTCATTGTTCTGCTGTAGCGTTAAGATTTCCCTTCACTGGAACTAAGGAGCCCGAACCATGAAAAACAGCCCCAGACCATTATTCCTCCTCCACCAAACTTTACAGTTGGCCATTATGCATTCGGGCAGGAACAGCGTTCTCATGGCATCCGCCAAACCCAGATTCATCGTCGGACTGCCAGATGGTGAAGCGTGATTCATCACTCCAGAGAACGTGTTTCACCTGCTCCAGAGTCCAATGGCGACAAGCTTTACACCACTCCAGCCCGAACGCTTGGCATTGCACATGGTGATCTTTAGCCTCGTGTGCGGCTGCTCGGCCATGGAAACCCATTTCATGAAGCTCCCGACTAACAGTTCTTGTGCTGACGTTGCTTCCAGAGGCAGTTTGGAACTCGTAGTGAGTGTTGCAACGAGGACAGATTTGATTTTTACGCGATTCAGCACTCGGCAGGGCCCGTTCTGTGAGCTTGTGTGGTGCCTACACTTAGAGGCTGAGCCGTTGTTGCTCCTGGATGTTTCACTTCACAATAACAGCACTTAACAGTTGACCAGGGCAGATCTAGCATTTGATGAACTGACTTGTTGGAAAGGTGGCATCCTATAACGGCGCCACGTTGAAAGTCACTGAGCTCTTCAGTAAGGCCATTCTACTGCCAATGTTTGTCTATGGAGATGCATGGCTGTGTGCTCAATTTCATACACATGTCAGCAACGGGTGTGAATGAAATAGCAGAATCCACTAATTTGAACGGGGTGTCCACATACTTTGTATTACATAGTGTATTTTATTATAATTTATTTTATAGTGTATCTAGCTCTACCACTGCAGTATAAACTGGCCCTGTATATAGTATGCTCTCATCTACCTTATGTTATTTTTAGTATTACATTGTTATGATTACTGAATTGTTGGGTTTAGAGCTTGCAAGAAATACTTGTGCACGTGACATTAAAAGTTGAAAGTTTGAAACACACACACACCAAAACAAACACACACACACACACACACACACACCACACACCACCACTCACACACACCCAAACACAGTCCCACACACCACAATTAGAGTTCCTCATCATCATCATCATCATCATCATCATCATCAGCCCTTATCGAACCTTCCCTCTCTCCACCTCACCCTTCCTCTAGTCACATGGTCTGTCAATAGTAGGAGAAATGGCCTGTGTAACAGCCAATAGTAGGAGAAATGGCCTGTGTAACAGCCAATAGTAGGAGAAATGGCCTGTGTAACAGCCAATAGTAGGAGAAATCGGCCTGTGTGTAACAGCCAATAGTAGGAATAAATGGCCTGTGTAACAGCCAATAGTAGGAGAAATGGCCTGTGTAACACCACAATAGTAGGAGAAAAATGGCCTGTGTGTAACAGCCAATAGTAGGAGAAATGGCCTGTGTAACAGCCAATAGTAGGAGAAATGGCCTGTGTAACAGCCAATAGTAGGAGAAATGGCCTGTGTAACAGCCAATAGTAGGAGAAATGGCCTGTGTAACAGCCAATAGTAGGAAAATAACAAAAGGAAATGGCCTGTGTAAACAGCCAATAGTAGGAGAAAATGGCCTTGTTGTAACAGCCAAATAGTAGGAGAGAAAGGGCTGTGTAACCCCCCTAACAACCAATAGGAGGAGAGAAATGGCCGTGTGTAACAGCCAATAGTAGGAGAAATGGCCTGTGTAACAGCCAATAGTAGGAGAAATGGCCTGTGTAACAGCCAATAGCTAGGAGAAATGGCCTGTGTAACAGCCAATAGTAGGAGAAATGGCCTGTGTAACAGCCAATAGTAGGAGAAATGGCCTGTGTAACAGCCAATAGTAGGAGAAATGGCCCTGTGTAACAAGCCACAATAGTAGGAGAAATGGCCTGTGTAACAGCCAATAGTAGGAGAAATGGCCTGTGTAACAGCCAATAGTAGGAGAAATGGCCTGTGGTAACAGCAATAGTAGGAGAAATGGCCTGTTGTAACAGCCAATAGTAGGAGAGATCTAGGAACACCTGCCCAACTGCCTGAACCTGAGCCAAAAAAAACGCTACTTTACCAGCTAATGGGGGGGGGGGGGGGGGGGACAGTCGGGTGTTTGTGTGTGGGCGTTGTGTGTGTGTGTGTGTGTGTGTGTGGTGTGTGTGTGTGTGTGTGTGTGTCTGTGTGTGTGTGTGTGTCTGTGTGTGTGTGTGTGTGTGTGTGTGTGTGTGTGTGTGTGTGTGTGGGTCCGGGCCGCGTGTTATGGGCGGGCCTGAGGGAGCCTTGCCCTGTCCCAAATAAAATATACAAATATTGATCATTTATTTATTACAGAAAGACGCATCAATCTCAATAAAAAGCATCAGAGCCGAGCGAAACAGACCCACCATCATGTCTCGGCATGTGTAGACCATGTATCTGAACGCTGTCGCTGGACCAAACTATGTCATACAGTAGCATTCTAAGATACATGGCTACACACAGAGGGTGCGCTGTTTCGCTCGCCCTAGGATGCTTTCTCCAGCTGATGTAGTTTTCAGCCGAGAGGAGGAGGGTCTTGTTGAAGCGAGAGGGCTCACTCTCATTTCTAGTGGGAATAATATGCAGACCTAAGCTTGTCGCCTCCTGCCTTCCCGCCTTGGGGACAACCAAATACCACATGGTTAGGGGGCGGAGACATGAGCATTCTCCATCATTCATACATAAGATCTCTGGCTTTCATGCCTCTGCGAATTGCAAAAGGAACGTTTGGAGGGTGCCACAGTTCACTGTTTCGGATGCTGGATTGCCCCTAAAGTAAATAGATGTTGGCCCAAAATTATTATCTAAGTACTAATCTGTCGAATAAAAAATCCTTCTAAATACTTCACTAGGGAGCCATGACTTTAGCCACTAGAGCAGATCATTAGCTTCTGGTAGCACGACGGGCGGCCAGTTGGCAGTAGGTGTAGGCTGATTGAGTTGCGGCTGCTGTCAGTGAAAATAGCGTCATAAAAATACAGTATTTTTTTAAACTTCGAGTAATGTGTTCGTTGAGTAATAAAAAAAATGTAGCCAATCAAGAAGATGGGGGGGGGTCGGGGGGGGGGGGTTGATATGGTGATATGGTGCGTCTCCAGAATGCATGCATTATGTAGGGCAAAGTGCTCTTGGCAATGTCTTATTTTTGGATTGTCTTAAGCTCACCACGTATGTACACCACTCACTTTGTCTGTCGCCCCGCACAAATGTCAACAAAGTCTGTTTTTCTCGAACATCCCATTGATGAACAATCACTATAGTTCTCAGTATTTGAGATATATTTCTTCATACACTGTTGGAAAGTCAGCAAATATATCATGATCTGATTCTGAACACCCACACTATTCCAGTGCCGAACCGGTACCTAAAAAACAAACAGCTTTCTTATCCCGAGCTCTTTGCGACCGCAGGGACACTTTAGTGGGCCCGGAACCAGACTGGTATTGAGACTGGCTGGCAAGTTCGTTAGCCGACAGCTTTGGGAGGACCCTGTGCATCTTTGATACAACGACTGTACTTTCACTTAGCAATAGCTTCAAATTTCAAGACAGGTAGTAGATAGGGAGGCAATACAAGCGAGAGAAGGGGGTATATGAATGTGATTTGAAGAAGAACTGCGATTTTGCATCAGGATTATTTGTGTACTGTTTTTTAGTTTTGTCGCTTTTAGATAGCCCTATCTATTTTTACTTAGGTGAGGATGGCAGTGATATAATATAATAATAATAATATGCCATTTAGCAGACGACCTTTTATCCAAACGCTGGATCTCTTAATTTATAGTCCCTACTGCTGTTTTGGTCTATAGACTATCTCTCTGAAGTTCTATCGGTAGTCTATAGTCTAACTGCTGTGTTGGTATATAGACTATATTCGTTGCAGTTTCTCATGGTTAGTTATAGTCCTACCCGCTGTGTTGCGTTCTATAGAATATATCTGCCAGAGGGGAACTTTATATGGTAGTTATTTCCTCCTTGCTGTTCCGTGTTGGTCTAAGACTATCTCTGAGTTTATGGCTAGTTATTTCTAGGCATACTGCCTTGTGTTGGCGTCATAATACTATCTCTGGTTCTATGGCTGTATGTTATAGATCAATACTGCTGTATTGGTCTATAGGAACTATCTCGCGAGTTATATGGTAGTTATAGTCCTACTGCGGTATTGGTCTATAGACTATCTCTGTGCTTTATGGTAGTTATAGTCTACTGTGTGGTGCATTCGGTCTATAGACTATCTCTGAGTTCTATGTCAGTTATAAGTCCTACTGCCTGTGTTGGTCTAATAGACTACTCTGAGTTCTAGAGAAGTTATAGTCCTACTGCGTGTTGGTCTATTAGACTATCTTCTGAGTTCTATGGTTAGTTATAGACTCCTAGGCCCTCTGTGTTGGTTCTATAGACTATCTCCTGAGCTTCTATGGTAGTTATAGTTCCTACTGCTGCTATTGGTCTGATAGAATATCTCTGAGTTCTATGCGTAGTTATAGTCCTAATGCCGTATTGCGTCTATAGACTATATCTGATTTCTATGGTCTCATTTCTTTAGCCACCAGTGGTCAAGTGTATCCATGACTTTCTAAATGCAGAGCCCAGGGCTTAGTGGCTCATAGTTGAATTTGAACTTTATAGATTTTTAGACATTTTATTTTAAGCTTTTTATGATTTAACCAGCTGACAATGATATTGAGAAACGACAAAGTTATCAGGGTTTATTGAAATGAATCAACCATGTTACACACACGACAAAATGTGCATATAGAAATATTTAAGAACACTGCGCACGCAGATCGGTTAGAAATGGTAGGAGTAATTGGTAAGCTCCTTCCAAAACTTGTTGACAAGTCACGAGCTCTTTACAATGACACCTATTAAAAACCATGTGTGTAAGCGCGTCCGTGACCACACATGGCATGATCCCGCTGAAACAGCGTAAGCATGTGCGCAATCAATGCCCAGCTCCAAGACCTGATTCATTCCTGGGTGCTGGGTCTGGTGCGTGTGTTAAACAGAGAGAGACGAGTAGACTGGGGGAGAGAGGCGAGCGACGGCGGGGGATGGAAAGAGAGAGAGTAGGAGGAGGTGAAGCATGAACGCGTGAGAGGGTGGGCAGACGACAGAATGACCAGAGAGACTTTGTTTAACCGTTTGCCG
Organism: Coregonus suidteri; assembly: GCA_036851935.1. Classification (NCBI taxonomy): domain Eukaryota; kingdom Metazoa; phylum Chordata; class Actinopteri; order Salmoniformes; family Salmonidae; genus Coregonus; species Coregonus suidteri. The sequence continues at coordinate 55,778,085 of CM072227.1, read as the reverse complement.
GGTTTACTCCTCCCCGACAGACGCAGTGATTGTGATCGAGGTGAACGAGTGCCCGAATGTTGATTTGCATTTGAGAGACTGTTTTCCGAGGCTGAGGTGAATGTCCGAATTGTCCTACAGAGTTGTGTGTGCACTGTTCGCCGGGGAAAATTTCCATTGTTGTGAGTGTCCCAGTCCACCTGACTCGGACGTAGAGGTAGCTCGTAAAGAGAGAGACGAGGTTAGTGGTTGGGAAGCGAGGAGTGCAGGTCGAAGAGAAGTGTGAGAAAGAGGCTCGGCACCGAGTGATATGACGATCGAGAGGGAATTGAGAGGTGTTGAGAGTGGAATGGGGAGGGGACGGATGGAGGAAAGGGGGGGACAGAACGTCCTGAGCATGGACTGCCGAGGGCAGAGGAGGGGTTATGGAAGGATGGTTCTGAGAAGTCTGCGACGGAGATGCGAGCCTATTGGTTTGGTGTTGGACCAGTCATGCAACGGAGGGACTGAGGGAAAGAATGAGTTAGAAAATTGTAACAGCGGGAAACATTGAAGATATAGAGTGTGTGAGAGAAGGTATTGTAAGCAGACAGAGGACCGTCTACGTCAGCCATTTGCTAAGATGGTATGAGTGCATTTGAAAGTGGATGTGCACGAGTATGCCTGTTCTATATTGCAATCTGGTGTGTGCGTTAACAGTAGTTGTGGGGCAGCACGCACACCAATTGCTTAGTTGTTGATCATGAATCTGGACACAATAACGCTGAGGAGAGTGGGAAAACAGGTTCCTTGGGAGAGCTGCATTGTTGCGGGGTAAAACGATTTATTTAAGAACTTGAGAACATGATCACAATGGATTGTGAAGTATTCTGATGGGGCAGAGTTAGATTGATTTGTTGAAGGCAAGTGATGTCGCGAAGGAATGATTGTCGGCGTGGGTTACATTCTTTTTTTGTGTGGACGCTAGATAATTGAGCCCACACCCCTGTGTATTTAGGAAATGATGGAATTCTTCATCTGCAGAAAGAAATAAGAAAAAAAAATTTGTAAAGAAAAAAAAGAAGTAAATGAGAGAAAGAATGTTGAAACGGGTCAAATAAAAGAAAGATACTAAAAACTCGAAAAAAATGCCCGGGTCTGAAAAGCCAAAAAAATCTATCCAGACAAACACAAGCAGAAAGACTCCTGTCGGACAAAAAAACTCCGCATATGATCTCGAGTGTCCTCAAAAACTACACAAACATATTGCGAAGGTGTATACCCTTTGTGTCCCCTAATATATATCATGAGGTAACTAGCACGAGTGAATATAGCTGCAGGCACTTAAAAAATGCTAGCTACTATGCCTATGGGGAGTCCAAGAGCAACACAAATATAAGGTCGCAGATCAAGAGAAAAGATAAGTAGGAAAAATTAGTGCGAGGAACAGATTACACTGATGGTACAGACAAACGTTGCTGCTATAGAACGCACTAGGCTTCACCTAGAGTAGGGATGGTGCCAGTGTGTCTAATAGCGGATGTGAGTGTTGGGATGAGGGTCGGACTGTAGAAACAATAAGTAAAGAGGTAAATAGGATCAGTAGGCAGGGGTAAGACGGAATTTGGATTGATGTGAAGTAGAACTCTTAGTGCACAGTGCGTAGAAACAGATTGTTGAAGAAAATGATGCTCATGCTGCCAGTTACTGATAATAAGGTGAGACGCAAGTTAGGGGGCCACTCTACGATAGAAGAGCTGAGTGGTGGAACTGAACGAGATCGAGATGTTAAAATTTTGATGGAGGTCCCGAACCAAATTTGACCGACTACAGATATGGACAACTGAAAATAGACGATGAACCATCGGGACTCTTGTCGGAAATCACTCAATTGGTAATGGCCACTTCTCCTATCGATGTCTCAAATTGGCTCCTGCCGTCCCCTGCCCCGCTTAATAAGTAGGGTAGGGAGAGTCTTGAGTATTGGTTCGAGAAGAGTATTTGATGGGGACACAAAAGGATGCAAATGTGTTATTGGTCGAATTTGATACATGTGCTTGAGTGGGTGGGAAGGAATGGGAGAAGAGAGTAAGGTCTGTATTTGTAACAATGGCGATGTACTAAAGGAAAAAGCAGGAGAAGACGGATAATTCCTTCTAGGAAGCGGGAGGAGGGTCTGCTTTGAAGATGGTGAGAAGGGAAGAATAACAAACTGTGCTGGGGTACAGTTGTGAGCCTTCATTGAAGGAAGATGTAATCATTGGAGATTACTCAGTGGGCGTAGTAATGATGAGGGTGCTAGCGTGGGAATGAGGTACCAAGGAGGTAATCAATGGAACAACAGCAACCTGCACATTGTAAAAATATAGAAGTATGAGTGATAGCTGGAAAATATTGGTGAACACTGGAGATTTGATGAAGGAGATAACATTTATGGTTTGATTGGTAGATACAGGTGAAAAAGTGAAGACTGACAACGAACCGGGGAGGGAGTGCTGGAAGATGTGAGACTGGCGTGAATATATGGGAAAACAAAACCAGGGTGGAGTGTATTAAACAACTAGATGTATGGTGATGGTGTGCTGACGTAAAAAACTGTGAAGGAAAGGAAAAGGTCTGTGGCTGCTGAGGTGACATGTGTGAAAAAGATAGTGAAAGAGGAAGAGGACAGAAGGGGAGGGAGGTGGAAATAATCTAGACGAATGGGGTGGATGGCAGGAGAGATAACAAAGGCCTGGGGGGATATTGGAGAAGTGAGTCGTGGATGAGGGAACAAAAACAAAAAGCCCGAGAGACAATGGAGAAGATAACTCTGGAGCATAGATCTCGGAGCGTGTAAGAGATTGGGGGTCTGGGGAGACTGATGACTGTTTAGACTTTGCTTGTGGGTGACTCGTTTATCTGCTTTTGTGTGAAAGCTATTAGATCTGAGGCAGTTGTGACGAGATAAAACTTGAGGTCTGGCGCAGGGCGTTGCTTGGCGGCTTCTGCTGTAGATTAATGTCAAAGGTAGAAAAAAAGGGGTGTGGATGAAGGCTTTATTACAAGAAAAAAGTAAGAAAAATACAGAGAGAAAAGTAATAACAAGAAAACACTGAGAGACTTGAGAGATGAAAAAGAGATGACCGAGAAAATGAAAAACGATGAGAGGCTGAGAGAATGAGAGACTGAGAGACTTGGGAGATTTAGAGATTGAGAGATGAGAGACTGTGACTGGACTTGATAGACATAGAAGACAGAGATGAGAGACTGAGACTGAGAGATGAGAGGCTGAGAGATGAGAGACTTGAGAGACTGGAGATTTAGAGATTTAGAGATGATAGACTGATAGACTGAGAGACTGAAGACTGAGAGACTGGAGACTGAGAGATGATATACTGAGAGACTGAGTAGGACCGAGAGACTGGATGAGAGATGAGAGATTTAGAGATGAAGACTGTGACTGAACGATGATAGAATAGAGACAGAGATGAGGAGACTGAGGACTGACGATGAGACACATAGAGACAGAGAAGAGACTGACGATGAGACACATAGAGACAGAGATGAGGACTGAGACTGAACGATGAGACACATAGAGACAGAGATGAGAGACTGTGACTGACGATGACACATCGAGACAGGTGAGAAACTGAGCTGAGAGTGAGAGACTTAGCTGAACGATTAGACACATAGAGACATAGATGAGAGCCTGAAACTGCATGATGAGACCATAGGAGACAGAGATTATAGACTGAGTGAACGCTGATAGACATAAGAGACAGAGATGAGAGACTGACTGAGACCATTGATCCATTTGAGATGACTGCCCTTCTGTTGGTGATCATGCATAATGAATATATATACATAGCATCCATGTCTGTTCGGTCTTCCTGCTCTGTCTGGCCTGCCTGTCGGCCATGTCTGCCAATGCCTTTCTGCCTGTCTGTTCTGTCTGCTCTGCCTGTCTGCCTGTCTGTCCTGTCCTGCCTGTCTGATCTGTCTGCCTGCCATGTCTGCCTGTACATGTACGGTCGTTCTGTCCATGTCTCACCGCCTTGCTACTTCCTGCCTGCTCTGCTGACTCTGACTGTCTGTCTGTCCTGTCTGTAGTCTGTCATTCCCTGCATTGTTCTGTTTTCCTTGCCTTGCACTGCCTGCCTGTTCTGTCTTTCTCTGCCCTGTCTGCTCTGTTAACCTGCCTGTTCTGGTCTTCCTGCTCTGTCTGTCTGTCTGTCTTTCTGTCTGTCTGTCCTGTCTCTCTCTCTCTCTCTGTCTGCCTGCCTGCCCTGTCTGCTTGCCTGTAATTCCTGTCTGTCTGGCCTGTCCTGCCTGCTATGCCCTGCCTGTCTGTCTTCTGTCTGTCTGTCTGTCCTGTCTGTCTGTAATGGGCTGTCCTGTCTGTCCTGTCGTCGTCTGTCTGTCTGTCGTCTGTCCTGTTCTGACCTGCCTGCCCTTGTCTGCCTTCTGTCCTGTATGCACTGTGCTGTCTGCTGTCCCCTCTGTCTGTCCTGTCTGTACTGTCTGATGGCTGTCTGTCCTGATTCCGTCTTCAACCGCCTGTCTTCCATGCCTAGCCTGTCTGTCTGTCTGTTACTTGTCTTTCTGTCTGAGCTTCCTGCATGTCTGTTTGCCTGCCTGCCTGTCCTGTCTTGTCATTTCCTGCCTGTCTGTCTGTCTGTTCTGACCCTGTCCTGTCTTCCTGTCTTCCCTTGCTGTCCTGTGTCTTGTTCTGTCGTCTGTACTGATTCTGAATCTGTCTGTCTGTCTCTCTCTCTCTCTCTCTCTCATCTCTCTATCTGACTGCCCCCGCCTGCTTGATTGTAACCTGCCAATTGAATGTCGGTCTGTCTGTCTGCTCTGTCTCGTCCTGCTCTCTCTGTGTCTGTCTGGTCTGTGTCTGTTATGATCTGCTCCTGTCTGTCTGTCTCGTCTGTCTTGTCTGTCTGTATGCTGTCTCTGCTCTTGTCTGTCTGTCTGTCTGTCTGTCTGTCTGTCTGTCGCTCTCCTCATCTGTTTGTCTGTCTGTCTGCCTGACCTTATGCATCAGCCTTGTCTGTCTGTCTGTCATGTCCTGTCTGTCTGGTCTGCTCTATAATCACCACTGTAGCTAGTATGGCTTATAGAGTGCTTGCAAAGCCGTCAGAGAGAGATTAATGCTTCGACCCCCACTTAGAGAGACAGTGATGTTGTACAATAGACTGTAGAGTGCACTAGCTGCAGCTGATCAGACCTTACTGATATGACAATTACATCCACATTTAATCACGACAACTGCCACTGTAACCACAGAGAAGAGGGTAAGGGTTTCTCTACTGCCCGCTATGACAGAGTAATTCTGCCCAACCATAAACTACAACCATGACGTTAACTGCCATGACAAATGATTAGTACGGCACACCTGAATTGAAACAGATAATAGATGTATCATCTGATAACTGAAACCTAACTATCTTGATTTCATAACATACCTCTCATTGACTCTGTATAACCGTTCACTCCTTGAATCCCGACAGCAACTAAGAACCACAGAATCACCAGTCACAAGAGATTCTATTCTTGGTTCTAAAGGTTCAACACATGGAAGACGGAGACATTCTACCTCTAGTTAGCTCAGTCTATGCGACCCAATTCTATCCAGATCGGTAGAAAGTCCCTGTTGACATCACCGTCACTCGTTCCTTCGCTCATTCGGATGATGTCAGAAGCCCACAGACAGCCAGAACTAGAGAGAGTTAAAGACCCATTATAATCCCATGCCACACACAAGACAGACAGGAGAACCACCACCCCTTTCTCCTCCCCTACTCTTCCCAAATCCTGTGGCATTACAAGCTCCATCCAGTGTGCAATAATCTTCCTAGGTGGGAACGAAGGACTCTGGACCTGCATAATTACCTGCAGGTTATCGCTGGATTTCTTTAAAGGGGAAAGTTCACACCAAAAAATATCGTCTGGTCTCTTTATACAACACTTTGCCTGGCTGTTTAGTCAGTACCTAGAACAGGTTTTTTAGGTCGCATTGTTTGGAATTTAGATTTCTGTATTTTTTCTACATTCAAAAATACTGAATTTTCCGAAAAAAGTTACCTAAAATGCATTCCAACAGCAGTGTTTTATTGTGTACGTAAACAACCGATTGGTGTCCTCGGACCATTGGACACGTGCCAAATCGATGTGCTTGTTTAATGTGAAAGAGCTTGTTCATAATAAAACTAGATCACCTAAGTTTGGTGCCTAAAGCAAGGTCTTTCATGATAAGTTATGTAATTCGCCAGTAGATATCTCTTCTTCCGTGTTTGCTAAATGGGATCAGTTTTTTTTTTTTACTGGAGGCGGGACGAAGGTCAGCGACTTAAAAACGAAGGCAGAGTTCTTACTATTGCGGTCTTCAAGAAAGGCCATTCATAACGAAAGGATGTACGAAACGAGATGTTACGTAGCCTAGGCTGTCAGCGGTTAGTAAATCTCTGAAGTAAAGTTAAGAGCTAACGGCAGGCTAGCTAGCGCTAGCCGCGTATCGCTAATCTCCTTTAAGCCTAAAGTAAGATTTTAGTCTGCACTTAGCTGTAGCACTATGCGGTTTAGTAATCTCTGAAGTAAAGTAAGAGATGGCAGCTAGCTACTGAGCTTAGCGCGTTTTCAGTCAGTCTCTGGAGGATAGAGTAAGAGATAGGCAGCTAGCTAGTCCTAGCGTTTATTAATCTCCTTACAAGTAATAAGTAAGAGTTATGCTTCTAGCTAGACTAGCTTGGTATAGTAATCTCTGAAAGCCTAAAGCTAAGATGACTGGCCATTCTAGCTAAGCGCTTACCGCGCGTTAAGTAATGCTCTGAATTACGTGAGGCCCGAATAGAAGGCATCTCCTGCTTATGAGGTTGGTCCGATACGACCTCTTCCTGAAGTCTTTCATATCCGCTGCGGCTAATACCGATGTCCAGTGATCACCTTGTGGCTGTTTTGCTTTATTTCAACTTCGGTGATTGTAATTCCCTGTTTTCATTATCGCCGTTACTCGATAGGAAATCATATATATATTTTTCACTACTTGGCATCACATTTTGTTTTCGAGATATCTGTAGTGATATGTTCTAATGCATAAAATGACTTGCCCTAGTGAACGGGTTGTCCAAACTTCTTGCAACTAAGTGTATTAGCATAGACCTTAATGATGGCCAGTTTTTTGACTGGGTCCAGCTCATCGGTACAAACTTGAAATGGCTGCCTGCGGTTGTTGTCATCAAATCAAATTTTATGTGCTCACATACTTGGTAAACAACAGTCGTGAAAGACTAACATTCGATGCAAATGCCTGACTGACGGGCCCTTTCCAACAATAGAGAAATAATTAGAAAAGCCCTTGAATAAACAGTAATAATAAACAGATAATAGCTAAGATAAAAAGGTGCTTGCCACAAGCTCTTCTACTGTAGCGTCATACCCAAGAATATCGATGCTTGTAAACTCATTTGCCAATGAGGTTGTTCTCAACAAAGGTACCTGAGTAAAGGGTCCTGAAAATACTTATGTAAATGTGTGATAACGCTGTTTTTGCTTTTGTCAATTATGGGGTATCTGGTGTGTAGATTGATGAGGGGACAAAAAAACATTTGAATCCATTTTAGAATAAGGCTAATAGTGGATAAAAGTTCAAGGGCGCGTCTGAAATACTTTCCGAATGCACTGCCCTATTAACTAAGGGAATAAATTGCATCAGAAGATAGATTTAGCAGTCGCCACTCAGCATCGTCAGTCCTGATTGTTCATACTCCTCCCTCCTATCGGAATAAGCTCTGAGTCCCGTTCTGCGAAAGCCGAGAGGAGGGAGAGATAGCTGATATATTTGGTTACTGCCCACCACACATTCACATGTATTCTGCGTAATAGCTGTGTTTCCTTGACATCGCTCGCTCTTCCTGCAGAACTGTCTCTCAGCTCTTTTTCTCTCGGTCAGTCCGCGAATGGCAACAACTCAGGCCTCAGTATACTTCGCCACAGACCAGCTATCTGACACTGTTACGTGTCAAGCCGGGGCTGATGCTAGACAGATGGAAATGGGGGTGGGGGGGGGGGGGGGGGGGGGGGGGGGGAGGATGTGAGGAGTTGAGCGGGGGGGGGGATAGAAGTCCGTCCGCGTAGCCATTTTGATTAGACTGTTTCAGGAAGTCTTATGGCTTGGGGGTAGAAGCCTACTTAAGAAGCCTATTTGGACCCTAGACTTGGCGACGATCCTTCTGGTACCGCCTCTTGACCCGATTGCACTCTAGTGATTTATAGCAAGAGACGCAAAAGTCCTCTGATTAGGGTGGCTGGAAGTCTTTCGGCCCAATTATTATATGGCCTTCCTCTGACACAGCCTATGGTATAGCAGGTCCTGCGATGGCTGAGAAAGCGTGGCCCTCAGTGACTATATACTGGGCCCCGTACGCACTACCCTCTGTAGGTGCCTTTCGTCGGACCTTCGGCAAAGCAGTTGCCATACCCAGGCGGTGATGACAACACAGTCGGGATGTGCTCTAGAATCTCGAGTGGTGCAGCTGTATATAACTTTTTGAGGATCTGAGGACACCTTATGCCAAATCTCTCTTCTAGTACTCCTTAGGATCTTGGGATTGGATTTATCGTGCAGCCTCTTCACAACTTTTTCTTGTGTGTGTTATGCACATGTGCATAGTTTGTGTGGTGATTGTGGAAACAACTTAGGGAACTTGAAGCTCCTCAACCTTGCTCCACTACAGCCACCGTCGATGATAATGGTTGGCCATGCTCGGATTCCTCGCTTTCCTGTAGGCCACTATCCAATCTCCTTTTTCTTGTTTCACGTTGAGGGAGAGGTTGTTGTCCTTGCACACCGCATGCCCAGGTGTCCTGGACCTGCTTCCATATAGGAATGTAATCATCGTTGTCCGTGATCAATGCTCCTACCAAAATGTTGTTTCGCTCACGAGCAAACTTAATGTATTGGTGTTGGAGTCGTGCTTGGACCATTCAGTCATGGCTTTTTGAGTGAACAGGGACGTACAGGATGGGGACTCCTCTGAGCACGCAACCACCGGTGAGGTGGCCAAAGTGTTGAGGATCAGCGGAGTCATGATGTGTTGTTTACCTACCCTAACACACCTGGGGGCGGCCCGTCGAAGTCCAGGATCCGTTTTGCAGATTGGAGGTGTTGTCAAGTCCCATGGTCCTTTATCTTAGTGATTATGCTGGGAGGGCACTATGCGTTGTTGAACGCTGCGGCTGTACTTAGTCCAATGAATAGCATTCTCACGTAGGTGGAGAATGCGGCGTGTGGGAGTGACATAGAGATTGCCATAATCGGATGGATGCTGTTGGGGGCGGGGTATGCAAAATTGGAGTGGAGTCTAGGAGATTTCGGGGGGGGGGCGATAATGGTGTTGATTTCGTGAGCCATCATTACCATCCTTTTCATAAGCACTTCCATGGCTACAGATGTGAGCCGCTACGGTTCTGTAGCTGAGGGGTGGGTGTTGGTGGCTGGTGTGTGGTGGTGTGGTCCTGTCGGTATGGTTCTCGGGTGGAGTGGTGGGGGTGGTGGTGTTCGGTGGGGTGGTGGTGGTGTGTGGAGGGGTGTGGTGGTGTGTGGTGTGTGGTGGTGTGTTGGTGGTGTTGGTGGTGGGGGTGGGGTGGAGTGGGGGCGGTGGGTGGGTGGGTGGGGTGTGGTCGGGTGTGGGTTGGGGGGTGGGGGTGTTGGGGTGGTTGTGGGGGTGGTGGGGGGGGTGGGGGTGTGGGGGGGGGGTTGGGGGGTGGTGTGGTGTTGTGGGTGTGGGGGTGGTTTGGGGGGGGGTGGTGGGGGGGGGGTGTGGGGGTGTTGGGGGGTGGGGGTGGTGGGAGTGCTGGGGGGGTGTGGGGGTGTGGGGGTGGGGTTGTGGGGGTGTGGGTTGGTGTGGGGGTGGGGGGGGTGGTTGTGGGGGGGGGTGTGGTGGGAGGGTGGGGGGGGGGGGGGGTTGGGGTGTGTGTGTGGGGTGGGTGTTGGGTGGTGTGTGTGGGGTGGGGTCTTGGGTGTGGTGGGGGGGTTGGGTGGGGTAGTGTGTCGTGGTGGGTGGGTGGGGGGGGGTGGTGGGGTGGGGGCGTGGGTGGTGTGAGGTGGTGGGGGGGGGGTGGTTGTGGTGGGGTGGGTGGGTGGTGGGTGGGGGTGTGGTGTGGATGGTGGTTAGGGGGGGGGGGGGGGGGGGTGGTGTGGTGGTGTGGGGTTGGTGGGTTGGTGGGGGTGGGTGGGAGGGGGGTGGTGGGGTGGGGGGGGTGGTGGGGGGGGGTGTGGGGTTGGTGTGGGGTGTGTGGTGGTGTGGGGGGGGGGTGGGGTGGGTGGGGTGTGTGGTGTTGGGGTGGTGGGTGGTGGTGGTGGGGTGGGTGGTGGGGGTTGGGGTTGGCTGGTGGGTGGTGGGGGGGGGGGGGTTTGGTGTGGGTGTGTGTGGTGGGGTGTGGGGGTGGGGGTGTGGTGGTGTGGTGGTGGGGGTGGGGGGTGGGTTGGGGTGGGGGTGGTGGGGTGTGCTGTGGTTGGTGGGGGGGGTTGTGGTGGGGTGGGGGGGGGTTGTGTGGTGGGGTGGTGGGTGTTGGGGTGTGGGGGTGGGGTGGGGGGGTGGGTGGGGGGTGGTGGGGGGGTGGGTGGTGTGTTTGGGGGGGTGTGGGTTGGGGTGGGGGTGTGGGGGGTGTGGTGTGGGGTGGGTGGTGTGGGGGGTGGGGGGGGTGGTGGGGTGGTGGGGGGTGGGGGGGGGTGGGGGGGGGGTGTGGGTGTGGGGGTGTGGTGTGGTGGGTGTGGGGTTGGGGGGGTGGTGGTGGTGGGGGTTGGTGGGGTGGTGGGTGGGGTGGTGTGTGGGGGGGCTGTGTGGGGGTGTGGGGGGTGGTGTGGTGGTGTTGGGCCGGTGTGGTGGGTGTGGTGGGGTGGGGGGGGGGGTGGGGGGGTGGGGGGGGTGTGGTGTGGTGGTGTGGTGGGGTGGTGTGTTGGTGGTGTGTGTGTGGTGGGGGTTGGTGGTTGGTGGGTTGTGGTGGTGTGGGGGGTTGGTGGTAGGGGGTGGGGTTGTGGGTGGGGTGGGGTGGTGGGTGGGTTTTGGTGGTTGTGGTGGGGTGGGTGTGGGGGTTGTGGGGGGGGGGTTGGTGTGGTGGGGGGTTAAGGTTGTGTGTGGTGTGGGTGGTGTGTTGGTGTGGGGGGGGTGTGTGGTGTGTGTTGGTGGGGTGGTGGTGGGGTTGTGGTGGTGGGTGTATTGTTGGGTGGTGGGTTTGTTTGTTGCGTGGTTGGGGTGGGGGGTGGTGGTGTGGTTGGGGTGTGTGGGTGGTGGGGTGGTGGGTGGGGTGGGTGTGTGGGGTGTGTGGTTGTGGTGTTGGGTGGGTGTGGGTGTGGTGGTGTGGTGGTGGGGGTGGTGGGTGGTGTGGTTGTGGTGTGTGGTGGGGGTGCTGTGTGTGTGGTTGGGGGGGTTGGTGGTGGGTGGGGTTGTGTTGGGTTGTGTGGTTGTGGGTTTCGTGTTGTTGTTTTGTGGTGTGGTGGTGGGGTGGTGGGGTGGTGTGTGGGGTGGGGGTGGTGGTGGTTGTGTGGTTGGGGCTGTGGAGTGTTTTTTGGTGGTTTGATTGGGGGTGTTGTGTTTTTGGGGGTTGCGTTGTGGTGGTGTTTCTTTTGGGGTGTGGTGGGTGGTGTGGTGTGTGTTTGTGTGGTTGTGGGTCGGTGGGGGTGTGGTGTGTGTGGGGTTTGTGTTGTGGGTTTGGGTGTGGTTGTTTGTTGTGGGGGTGTGGTTTTTGTGGTTGATTTGTTGTGTGGGTGGTGTGGGGGTGTTTTGGTGGTTTGGGGGTTGTTGGGTTTGTGGTTGTTGTGTTTGTGTTTGTGGTGGTG
>CM072227.1:55733806-55763806 GCA_036851935.1 Coregonus suidteri | reverse complement strand
CTCCATGTGATGATCCTGATTCTAGGAGGGTCTGTAAACTTAGCTGTGAGTTCTAGAACACAAACAGAACCAAGACAACCAACCAATCAGCGCTCTCTCCTCCCTCTCCAGCTGATGAACAGCAAACGACACCACTATAGATTTGAGTTTTTTTTAGTTTTTTTTTTTTTTCTCCTGTAGTTTAATTCCTAATCTATTTACCTACCATAAAACTTCAATTAATAGCCCAGGTGTTTATTTGCTTAATGCACAGGCTATTAGAGACAGGCTTCTATTTGAGCCAGGCTTCTATTTCCTTAATGCACACAGCTTTTGCTTCCAGCATTTTAATCAATTACTTCATTTCCTGCTCTAGTTTGTTGTCATTTACACACTCTGTCAAGTTTATTTTGTCTTAGTATGCCTCTAGTATGCCGAAGTTGTGGTTTCCATTAGTTACCACAGCCACAAAGTCAAAATTGGCAATATCATAAAAATGAATGTAATATTTATTTTTTGCTTTTTGGTCTTAATTTAAGGTTAGCGTTAGGCATAAGGTTAGCAGTGTGGTTAAGGTTAGGGATAAGGTTATGGTTAGGTTTTAAAACACAGGAGGCTGCTGAGGGGAGGATGGCCCATAGTAATGGCCGGAACAGAGCTAATGGAATTGTCATTACCACGAGCCAGTCCTCCCCAATTAAGATGCTACCAACCTCCTGTGGTTAAAATCACCTTTGAGAAGGTATATCGAACAAAAATATAAACGCAACATGTAAAGTGTTGGTCCCATGTTTCATGAGCTGAAATAAAATATCCCAGAAATTTTCATTATGCACAAAAAAAAATTTGTTTACATCCCTGTTAGTGATCATTTCTCCTTTGCCAAGATAATCCATCCACCTGACAGGTGTGGCATATCAAGAAGCTGATTAAACAGCATGATTATTACACAGGTGCACCTTGTGCTGGGGACAATAAAAGGCCACTATAAAATGTGCAGTTGTGTCATGTTTTGAGGGAGCATGCAATTGGCATGCTGACTGCAGGAATGTCCAGCAGAGCTGTTGCCAGACAACTTAATGTTAATTTCTCTACCATAAGCCGTTTAGAGAATTTGGCAGTACGTTCAACCAGCCTCAAAACCGCAGATCATGCCAGCCCAGGACCTCCACATCTGGCTTCTTCACCTGCGGGATCGTCTGAGACCAGCCACCCGGACAGCTGATAAAACTGAAGAGTATTTCTGTCTGTAATAAAGCCCTTTTGTGGGGAAAAGCTCATTCTGATTGGCCTGGCTTCCCCGTGGGTGGGCCTATGCCCTCCCAGGCCCACCCATGGCTGTGCCCCTGTCCAGTCATGTGAAATCCATAGATTAGGGCCTAATTAATTTATTTCAATTGACTAATTTCCTTATATAAACTGTAACTCAGTCAATTCTTTGAAATTGTTGCATGGTGCGTTTATATTTTTGTTCAGTACACATTTGCGAAATAGGCGGAGTTTATAACTTTGTGGCTGTGCTAACTAGTGACGACCCGAAGTTGTTGACTGTTTTTGTGCTTGCCAATGGCTAGCAGTTTCTTACTGGAGATAAAAAAAAAACGGATGATTGCGATCATTACTGAATTATTTAATGTAACAAATCAAACATTAAACCTCATAAACAATTCATGATAATTCATGGTAACCTCGTAAACAATGAATTTAGACCAAGCATTTATTTGAAACAGGGCCCAGCTATTAAAAAAGGAAAGGCGGCTAATTGAGACTGCGTTTGATTGAAGTTGTTTACGGTAATCTAAACTCTAAAGGCCGGTTGCCCTGACACAGATTAAGCATCAGTCTTGGACTGAAAAGCACTTTTAACAACCTATAGGACGTATGTGAATGGTATTCCTAACCCTGGCCCTGGCCCTATAAGATGTGTTATGCCAGGAATGTCTGAAAGATGAGGCACAGGAGACTCCCTCAGCTGCTGTATGACCCTCAGTCTCTCTCTCTCACGTCAGACTCCTGTTTGTGTATGTGTGTGTGTGTGTGGTGCATGTGTGTGTGTGTGTGTGTGTGTGTGTATATGTGAAAAGAGACCCTGGAAATAGAGCAGATGTCAAAGTTATAATAGGTTTGGATAGTAGTCCTATAGGGATATTATGAAGTGTAATCTAGAGACCCTGTAAATAGAGCAGATGTTAAAGTTATAATAGGTTTGGATAGTAGTCCTATAGGGATATTATGAAGTGTAATCTAGAGACCCTGTAAATAGAGCAGATGTTAAAGTTATAATAGGTTTGGATAGTAGTCCTATAGGGATATTATGAAGTGTAATCTAGAGACCCATAGACACGCTCTACAGAGACATTGGTCATTACATTGACCATTAGGTAAACCCCTAAAACACATATGCACTCCCACACTACCTCAACCCCATCACATCTACCTCAACCCCATCACATCTACCTCCACCCCATCACATCACATCTACCTCAACCCCAATCACATCTACCCCAACCCCAACACATCTACCCCAACCCCAACACATCTACCTCCACCCCACATCACATCTACCTCAACCCCCATCACATCTACCTCAACCCCATCACATCTACTCAACCCCATCACATCTACCTCAACCCCATCACATCTACCCAACAACCCCATCACATCTACCTCAACCCCATCACATCTACCTCAACCCCATCACATCTACCTCAACCCCATCACATTCTACCTCAACCCCAACACATCTACCTCAACCCCATCACATCTACCTCAACCCCAACACATCTACCTCAACCCCATCACATCTACCTCAACCCCATCACATCTACCTCAACCCCAACACATCTACCTCAACCCCATCAACATCTACTCAACCCCAACACATCTACCTCAACCCCAATCACATCTACCTCAACCCCAATCAATCACATCTACCTCAACCCCCATCACATCTACCTCAACCCCATCACATCTACCCCAACCCCATCACATCTACCTCCACCCACCCCATCACATCTACCTCAACCCCATCACATCTACCCCAACCCCATCACATCTACCTCCACCCCATCACATCACATCTACCTCCACCCCACCCCATCACATCTACCTCCACCCCACCCCATCACATCACATCTACCTCAACCCCATCACATCTACCTCAACCCAACACATCTACCTCAACCCCATCACATCACATCTACCTCAACCCCAACACATCTACCTCAACCCCATCACATCTACCTCAACCCCAACACATCTACCTCAACCCCAACACATCTACCTCAACCCCAACACATCTACCTCAACCCCAACACATCTACCTCAACCCCATCACATCTACCTCAACCCCAACACATCTACCTCAACCCCAACACATCTACCTCAACCCCATCACATCACATCTACCTCAACCCCATCACATCTACCTCAACCCCCATCACATCTACCTCCACCCCAACACATCTACCTCAACCCCATCACATCTACCTCAACCCCATCACATCACATCTACCTCAACCCCATCACATCTACCTCAACCCCATCACATCTACCTCAACCCATCACATCTACCTCAACCCCAACACATCTACCTCAACCCCATCACATCTACCTCAACCCCAACACATCTACCTCAACCCCATCACATCACATCTACCTCAACCCCAACACATCTACCTCAACCCCATCACATCTACCTCAACCCCAACACATCTACCTCAACCCCATCACATCACATCTACCTCAACCCCATCACATCACATCTACCTCAACCCCAACACATCTACCTCAACCCCATCACATCTACCTCAACCCCAACACATCTACCTCAACCCCATCACATCACATCTACCTCAACCCCATCACATCTACCTCAACCCCAACACATCTACCTCAACCCCAACCACATCACATCTACCTCAACCCCAACACATCTACCTCAACCCCATCACATCTACCTCAACCCCAACACATCTACCTCAACCCCATCACATCACATCTACCTCAACCCCAACACATCTACCTCAACCCCATCACATCTACCTCAACCCCAACACATCTACCTCAACCCCATCACATCTACCTCCCCATCACATCTACCTCAACCCCATCACATCTACCTCAACCCCACATCACATCTACCTCAACCCCATCACATCTACCTCAACCCCATCACATCTACCTCAACCCCATCACATCTACCTCAACCCCATCACATCACATCTACCTCAACCCCAACACATCTACCTCAACCCCAACACATCTACCTCAACCCCAACACATCTACCTCAACCCCAACACATCTACCTCAACCCCAACACATCTACCTCAACCCCAAACACATCATCTACCTCAACCCCATCAACATCTCTACCTCAACCCCATCACATCTACCTCAACCCCATCACATCTACCTCAACCCCAACACATCTACCTCAACCCCAACACATCTACCTCAACCCAACACATCTACCTCAACCCCATCACATCTACCTCAACCCCAACACATCTACTCAACCCACACATCTACCTCAACCCCATCACATCTACCTCCCACCCCATCACATCACATCTACCTCAACCCCAACACATCACATCTACCTCAACCCCATCACATCTACTTCAACCCCATTCTCACATCTACTTCAACCCCAACACATCTACCTCAACCCCCTCACATCTACCTCAACCCCATCACATCTACCTCAACCCCATCACATCTACCTCCACCCCACCCCACCCCATCACATCTACCTCAACCCCAACACATCTACCTCAACCCCAAACACATCTACTCCAAAACCCATCACATCTACCTCAACCCCATCACATCTACCTCAACCCCATCACATCTACCTCAACCCCAACATCACATCTACCTCAACCCCAACACATCTACCTCAACCCCAACACATCTACCTCAACCCCAACACATCTACCTCAACCCCAACACATCACATCTACCCCAACCCCAACACATCTACCTCAACCCCATCACATCAACCCCACCCCATCACATCTACCTCCACCCCATCACATCACATCTACCTCAACCCCAACACATCACATCTACCTCAACCCCATCACATCTACCTCAACCCCATCACATCTACCTCAACCCCATCACATCTACCTCAACCCCATCACATCTACCTCAACCCCATCACATCTAACTCAACCCCATCACATCTACCTCAACCCCATCAAGCATCTACCTCAACCCATCACATCTACCTCAACCCCATCACATCACATCTACCTCAACACATCTACTCCACCCCATCAAATCTACCTCAACCCCATCACATCACATCTAACCTCAAACACATCTACCTCAACCCCAACACATCTACCTCAACCCCATCACATCACATCTACCTCAACACATCTACCTCCACCCCATCACATCTACCTCAACCCCATCACATCTACCTCAACCCCATCACATCTACCTCAACCCCATCACATCACATCTACCTCAACCCCATCACATCTACCTCAACCCCATCACATCTACCTCAACCCCATCACATCACATCTACCTCAACCCCATCACATCTACCTCAACCCCATCACATCTACCTCAACCCCATCACATCTACCTCAACCCCATCACATCTACCTCAACCCCAACACATCTACCTCAACCCCATCACATCTACCTCAACCCCAACACATCTACCTCAACCCCATCACATCTACCTCAACCCCAACCACATCTACCTCAACCCCAACACATCTACCTCCACCCATCACATCTACCTCAACCCCAACACATCTACCTCAACCCCATCACATCTACCTCAACCCCATCACATCTACCTCAACCCCAACACATCTACCTCAACCCCATCACATCTACCTCCACCCCACCCCATCACATCTACCTCAACCCCATCACATCTACCTCAACCCCAACACATCTACCTCAACCCCATCACATCTACCTCAACCCCAACACATCTACCTCAACCCCATCACATCACATCTACCTCAACCCCAACACATCTACCTCAACCCCATCACATCTACCTCAACCCCATCACATCACATCTACCTCAACCCCAACACATCTACCTCAACCCCATCACATCTACCTCAACCCCAACACACATCTACCTCAACCCCATCACATCACATCTACCTCAACCCCAACACATCTACCTCAACCCCATCACATCTACCTCAACCCCATCACATCACATCTACCTCAACCCCATCACATCTACCTCAACCCCATCACATCTACCTCAACCCCATCACATCTACCTCAACCCCATCACATCACATCTACCTCAACCCCATCACATCTACCTCAACCCCAACACATCTACCTCAACCCCAACACATCTACCTCAACCCCCCCATCACATCTACCTCAACCCCAACACATCTACCTCAACCCCATCACATCTACCTCAACCCCAACACATCTACCTCAACCCCAATCACATCTACCTCAACCCCAACACATCTACCTCAACCCCAACACATCTACCTCAACCCCATCACATCTACCTCAACCCAACACATCACATCTACCTCAACCCCATCATCTACCTCAACCCATACATCTACCTCAACCCCATCACATCTACCTCAACCCCACACATCTACCTCAACCCCATCACATCTACCTCAACCCCAACACATCTACCTCAACCCCAACACATCTACCTCAACCCCAACACATCTACCTCAACCCCCTCACACCAACGCTCCCTATATTTTGAATGCGTGTTTGCGCAAAAGGTGTGTGTGCCTGTCCTAGCCCTGTCTGTCCTGCCCTGTCCTGCCCTGTCCTGTCCTGTCCTGTCCTGTCCTGTCCTGCCCTGTCCTGTCCTGCCCTGCCCTGCCCTGTCCTGTCCTGTCCTGCCCTGTCCTGTCCTGTCCTGCCCTGTCCTGTCCTGCCCTGTCCTGTCCTGCCCTGCCCTGCCCTGTCCTGTCCTGTCCTGCCCTGTCCTGTCCTGTCCTGCCCTGTCCTGTCCTGCCCTGTCCTGTCCTGTCCTGTCCTGTCCTGCCCTGTCCTGTCCTGCCCTGTCCTGTCCTGCCCTGTCCTGTCCTGTCCTGTCCTGTCCTGGGTCTGGGTATCTGGTATGACTGTTACTGGGGGAGAGAGAGCAGAGCTGCTGAATTATAACAGTTAACATGCTGAAATGACTGGTGACTGGAGGTGATGAGTGGAGAGGAGAGGAAAGGAGAGAGAGGAGGGGTTGAAGAGAGGAGAGGAAAGGAGAGAGAGGAGGGGTGATGAGAGGAGAGGAAAGGAGAGAGAGGAGGGGTGAAGAGAGGAGAGGAAAGGAGAGAGAGGAGGGCTGAACGAGAGGAGAGGAGAGGAGAGAGAGGAGAGGAGAGGAGAGGAGAGGGAGAGGAGAGGAGAGGAGAGGAGAGGAGAGGAGAGGAGAGGAGAGGAGAGGAGAGGAGAGGAGAGGAGAGGAGAGGAGAGGTGATGAGAGGAGAGGAGAGGAGAGGAGAGGAGAGGAGAGGAGAGGAGAGGAGAGGAGAGGAGAGGAGAGGAGAGAGAGGAGAGGAGAGGAGAGGAGAGGAGAGGAGAGGAGAGAGGAGGGGGTGAAGAGAGGAGAGGAAAGGAGAGAGAGGAGGGGTGAAGAGAGGAGAGGAAAGGAGAGAGAGGAGGGGTGATGAGAGGAGAGGAAAGGAGAGAGAGGAGGGGTGATGAGAGGAGAGGAAAGGAGAGAGAGGAGGGGTGAAGAGAGGAGAGGAAAGGAGAGAGAGGAGAGGAGAGGAGAGGAGAGGAGAGGAGAGGAGAGGAGGATAGATAGAAGAGGAGAGGAGAGGAGAGGAGAGGAGGAGAGGAGGAGGAGAGGAGAGGAGAGGAGAGGAGAGGGAGAGGAGAGGAGAGGTGATGAGAGGAGAGGAGAGGAGAGGAGAGGATAGGAGAGGAGAGGGAGAGGAGAGGAGAGGAGAGGAGAGGAGAGGAGAGGAGAGGAGAGGAGAGGAGAGGAGAGGAGGGGTGAAGAGAGGGAGGAAAGGAGAGAGAGGAGGGCTGATGAGAGGAGAGGAAAGGAGAGAGAGGAGGGCTGATGAGAGGAGAGGAAAGGAGAGAGAGGAGAGGAGAGGAGAGGAGAGGAGAGGAGAGGAGAGGAGAGGAGAGGAGAGGAAAGGAGAGAGAGGAGGGGTGAAGAGAGAGAGGAAAAGGAGAGAGAGGAGGGCTGATGAGAGGAGAGAAGAAAGGAGGAGAGAGGAGAGGAGAGGAGAGGAAAGGAGAGAGAGGAGGGTGAAGAGAGTAGAGAGAAAGGAGAGAGAGGAGGGCTGATGAGAGGAGAGGAAAGGAGAGAGAGGAGGCTTGATGAGAGGAGAGGAAAGGAGAGAGAGAGGTCTGATGAGAGGAGAGGAAAGGAGAGAGAGGAGGGTGCTGATGAGAGGAGAGGAAAGTAAAAAAGGGAAAAGAGAAATGATACACAACACACACACCCACACCACAACACACACACACACACCATACACACACACACCCCCACACACACCCACACCATACACATACACACCACCACCACACACCATACACACACCATACACACACACCCACACACACACACACCCACACACCACACACCACACCACCACAACTACATAAAACCCTACCACCCAGGAGAACAACTGGATAAACCCTACCACCCAGGAGAACAACTGGATAAACCCTACCACCCAGGAGAACAAATGGGTAGGGAGGAGTGGGCCAGAGGAGGGAGGGGGAGAGGAGGTTCAACAGGTCAAGCCTTCCCAACCCCTGGGATTCTCCCTGAGATGATTCTCAGCGACAGCCAATCAAAACTCAATGTGTGTGTGTGGGTGTATGTGTGGTGTGTGTGTCTGAATGTGTGTGTGTGTGTGTGTATCTGTGTGTTTGTGTATGTGCCTCTGACCAAACACACAGCTAAGTATGGGGCGTTGTGGTACCGGGAGAGAGGAATTTGATCCGGTAAAAGTTCCTAGGGTCAGGGCTGAAGTCGTGCAAAGCTAGAAAAAAGGCCCTTCATCAATGAGAAGCAAAGAAGAGCCAGGGCTGAGGTTTGCAAAAGACCATAAGGATTGGGACCGTAGAGGACTGGAGTAAAGGTCATCTTCTCTGATGAGTCCAAATTTTCAGCTTTGCCCAACACCTGGTCGTCTAATGGTTAGACGGAGACCTGGAGAGGCCTACAAGCCACAGTGTCTTGCACCCACTGTGAAATTTGATGGAGGATCGGTGATGATCTGGGGGTGCTTCAGCAAGGCTGGAATCGGGCAGATTTGTCTTTGTGAAGGACGCATGAATCAAGCCACGTACAAGGTTGTCCTGGAAGAAAACTTGCTTCCTTTTGCTCTGACATTGTTCCCCAACTCTGAGGACTGTTTTTTCCAGCAGGACAATGCGCCATGCCACACAGCCAGGTCAATCAAGATGTGGATGGAGGACCACCAGATCAAGACCCTGTCATGGCCAGCCCCAATCTCCAGACCTGAACCCCATTGAAAACTTCTGGAATGTGATCAAGAAGAAGATGGATGGTCACAAGCCATCAAACAAAGCCGAGCTGCTTGAATTTTTGCGCCAGGAGTGGCATAAAGTCACCCAAACATCAATGTGAAAGACTGGTGGACAGCATGCCAAGACGCATGAAAGCTTGTGATTGAAAATCAAGGTATATTGATTTCCTAATTTAAAAACATGACTATTGTGTTTGTTTAAAAATGAACATTAACTTATTTTCTTTGCATTATTCGAGGTCTGACAACACTGCATCTTTTTTTGTTATTTTGACCAGTTGTCATTTTCTGCAAATAAATGCTCTAAATGACAATATTTTTATTTGGAATTTGGGAGAAATGTTGTCAGTAGTTTATAGAATAAAACAAAAATGTTATTTTTACCCAAACACATACCTATAAATAGTAAAACCAGAGAAACTGATAATTTTGCAGTGGTCTCTTAATTTTTTCCACAGCTGTATATATGTTGATTAGTTTAGTTGTGTTAAGGTTATATTGTCGAACTATCACTAAGCACGTATAGGGGTGGTGGGAATCGTTGAGGTTGTTTTTCTCGAGGGCACAACCAGCGGGTGGGGCTGGTTGGCATTGGCCACTCGCGGAGGTTTGGAGTTTGAAAAACTTAAGTCGGCGGCATGGAGTAAAGATTCCTGCTGCGGCCGGGTGTTCAGTGGAAGAATGTAGCTTAGCTTAGCAGTGGGTGCTGTCATTGGGTATGATAGCATCAAATCAGCCTCAAGGATGAATAGCGCTGTAGTGATATTCTTAGATTCCATTGAAAAGGTGAATAGGATAGTTGAGAGGGGTGTTGTGTTGCGGGAGACGCAGACGTCGGTTTCATTTCCGCTTATGAATCCGGCGAGGAAAAAGTTATAACTTTCTAACGTGCCACCATTTGTTAGAGATGAAGTGTTGGAGCGCGAGAGTTATCTCGTCATGGTCAACTTGTATCTACAATAAAGACAGTTCTCTTTTTGGATGCAAAATCTCCTTTGCTGAAACATGTCGTGTCTCATAGGAGATAAGTGCATATGATTTTAAAGAAGGACACTGACGAACTGAATTTAGCATTCCGTTTTAAGATTGATGGATTTGATTATGTCTTCTACGCTTCTACTGAATCAATGAAATGCTTTGGCTGTGGAAGAGAGGGGCATTTGGTACACAGGGGCAATTGTGGTAGATCAGAACAAATAGGGAGGGGAAACAGTCGTTGAGATTTGCGACTGCAGTCGCTAAGGTGGTGCTGGAAAAATGAAATTGGAGGTCAAGAGAGGGAATGAAATAATGGAAAAGGAAGCAGCTGTTTTCAAAGTACCGAGGAGTAAGAGGAAGAATTTTAAGGGGAGGTGAAGGGTCTAATTCTAAGAGGAAGTAGAGAGATTGATCAATCAGTGAGGATAAACAGATTGTAGAGATGGTGGAGTTTCTTCTGGGGAGGATAGCGAGAGTGAGTCATCTGATGCGTCACAAACAAAATAGTGAGATAAAATGGGGTGGAAGGGAGGTATGGGATTGAGAAGGTACGTCAATTTTGAAGTTGACAAAAGGGGAAGAAATATATGCAGGATTATAATGTAACAATATTTTTTTTTCCTGAAAGTGAATTGTTTATTGAATCAGCAAAGTTTCTGATGTCAAAAATAACAGGGGGAGGTTTGGACAAGCCCTGAAATTGCTAGACTCAAGAAAGTGATGTAAATCAAAAGAAAATGTAGGAGTTCAGTCGCAGCCTTAACTCTGTAAAGAGATGTGGTTTTCTGGGTCTTCCTCAGCCTTAACTCTGTAAAGAGATGTGGTTTCTGGGTCCTTCCTCAGCCTTAAACTCTGTAAAGAGATGTTGTTTCTGGGTCTTCCTCAGGCCTTAACTCTGTAAAGAGATGTGGTTTCTGGGTCTTTCCTCAGCCTTAACTCTGTAAAGAGATGTGGTTTTCCTTTTCATCCATGAGCAGTTTTAAGATTTCTTTCTTTAAAAAAACGTAAATGGGGCGAGAGAAGTTAAAAAAAAGAGCCGTAGTGTATGAGTTAATTAGGGGAAAGGGAAGTGACATAGGTTTTCTACAAGAAACATAGTAATATGGAAAATTAAGTTATGTGCAACAGGAGTGTGGGGGGGGGGGGGGGGGGGGGGGCGGGCCAAGTGGGCAGTGGTGTGTAGTCATAAAAAATCTCAAAAAGTGGGGGGGTGGCCATCTTGTTAGAGCGAGGTATGAAAACATCACTATGTTTCTGATAAATGTATATGTCCCAGTGGTGGCAGTTGGAGAGGGTATGTTTTTTAGAGACATTATCAAATACCATTGAGAAATGTAATAATGAAGATAATTTATTTATTGCTGGGGATTTTAACTGCACAGTCAGTGATTTAGATAGAAATCACAAAGAACCTCATATAGCCTCAAGGACTTTTTTTAAACGCCTCATTGTAACACATGAAACTGTGTGATATTTGGCGAGAGTCAACATGGAGGCACGAGACAGTACACCTGGGCCCATGTGAGAGAGAACACCATCTCTATGGCCAGGTTAGATAGGTTTTATTGTTTTTTGAGCATCAATCTCAGGTCTGTAAATCAAGTGTGATAAACCCCAGTGGGATTTTCTGATCATTGTTTAATAACAGAGGTGGTGTTCATTAACGCTGTAAAACCCAAAAGCACATACTGGCATTTTAATATAACTTTATTGAGTGATGCTCACTTCAGGAATGTTTTTTAGTTTTTTTCTGGGAGAGGTGGAGGTCTCAAAAGGCCAGTTTTGTGCCCTTCAACAGTGGTGGGATATTGGGAAAATCCAGATTCAACAATTTCTGTAATCAATACACGAGGAAATGTCACCAAAGACATCACCAGATCAATGAAAGCCCTGGGAGTCTGAAATAGTGGAAATCCTGACGTTGGTTGAGACCAGAGGAGATCGAGGCCCTACTCAGGCCCTCAAGAGGAAAAAAGCTGCATTGGCAGACCTGCTGGGTATCAGAGCACAGGGGGCATTGGTGAGAAGTAAGTTTCAGGGAATCTCTGAAATGGATGCCTCATCCAAATGTTTCTTTGGTTTAGAGAAACAAATGGACAAAGAATAATTATTAATTGTCTCAAATCAGCTGTTGGACAGGAGCTCACTAGCCCTAGTGAAATTAGAAAGAGGGCAGTAGAGTTCTATGCTGAGCTCTACAAGTGTGAGTACAAAGAGGATAAAACAGTGACACAGCAGTTCCTTGATGGGCTCCCACAGGTGGCTGCAGAAGCTCAGGTTGAGCTAGAGCAACCATGTCTTTTGCAGGAGCTATACACTGCATTAAAAAGGCATGGAAAATGGAAAAGGGCACCAGGCATTGATGGGCTTCCCGTTTACTTTTTAAAGTAATTTTTGGGATATTTTGGAGAGGGTTGTTGGCTAGCAGTAGTTAATGATAATTTGACCCGGAGGGTTACTACCGATAAGCCGCAGAAGGGCTGTCCTCACCCTACTGCCCAAAAAAAGGGTGACCCTAGGGAGGTGAAGAACTGGAGGGCCGGTGGCTTTATTGTGCACTGATTATAAGATCTTGTCAAAGGCTTTGTCCAACAGGCTGAGGGAGGTGATGGGGCAAATCATACATACGGACCAGTCCTACTGTGTTCCCCGGCAGGCAGATGGGGGATAACATTTCTCAGATTCTGGATTTTTTGGACGTCTCTAGGGCTATTGGGTTGGATGCTGGTCTAATTTCAATTGATCAGGAAAAAAGGCATTTGACCGAGTCGAACATCAATACTTATGGCACACTTTTGAGGCGTTTGGTTTCAGCTCTGGTTTTATTGCCATGACAAAGGTGATATATGGTGACATTGAAAGTGTACTGAAAGTTTAACGGTGACTTTGAGTGCTCCTTTTAAAGTGTGTAGAGGTATTAGGCAGGGATGTTCTTTGTCGGGAATGTTATATATCCATTGCTATTGAGCCACTACTAAATAGCATTAGAAGTCGCATTGAAGGGGTTGTACCTTTCAGAGGATATTCCTCCTATTCGTCTCTCAGCCTATTAAACAAATATATATATTGTTAACCTTTATTTAAACCAGCCAGTTGAGAACAAGTTTCTCATTTACAACTGCGACCTATGCTGATGATGTAGTTATATTAGTGAAAAATCAAGCGGAGGTGGATAGTTTGAGTCTAATGGTTGATTGTGTTTAGGGGAATCATTCCTCTGCAAAGGTAAATTGGGAAAAAAGTTGTGCTTACAGATTGGAGAATGGTCTGGAGGGATCATGGCTTTGCCAGGGGGGCTGGAATGGTGTAAGGGAGGTTTTAAGTATTACTTGGAGGTACCTAGGTGATGAGGGGACAAAATGGTGGAAAAATGTATTTGGGGTGGTTGAATAGTTAACAATATGGTGGATAAATAGAGGACACTGGGTTCCACAAAGTGTTTTGTATTTGTCAAAAGAGGAGGGGGGACAAGGTCTTGTACATCTTGCTAGTAGGGCTGCTGCTTTCCGGTTTCAGTTTATTCAAAGGTTGCTTTATGGACCGGAAAATGTGGTTTGGAGAGGGGTGGCAGGACTTGGGGGATTAGGTTTAAAGAAGGCTTTATTTTTGGTTGATAGTAGCCAGATTTCTAGGGAGGGAGTACCTCCGTTTTACAGAGGCCTTCTTAGGGGTGTGGAGCATAATGAAGGTGTCCAGACGCACTTCAGCGGAGTCAGTGCATTGGCTGTGGAGGAACCTCTGGTGTACGGGGCAAGGGACTGGATTGTACAACTGCAGCTGTTCACAATTTCTCCAAGATTCTTGTGAAGGGCAAAATCATCACCTTAAAACAGTTAATGTCAATGGCTGGGACCGCCTTAACGGATGGAAGATGGGTGGCTGAACATTTGGGGGGTGAGGGATCGAAAAGATTGTCGGGACAACTGCTGGGGGAAGCTGCAGGAAGGCTCTGTCAGCAGAAGAGTGGGGTATGCTGAATAGTCACAAGAAGAAGGTACAAGATGAAAACGTCTAATTTCCAAGACTAGGGATTACACCCAATATCACAGAGTCAGAAAGAAAGGCGTTATTACTGGATTTGAGAGGATTGGAAGAGGTGGGTTGGATGAGGTGAATGGGAAAGTCTTATATAGGGGGTGTGTCAAGGTGTGAATAAAGATACATTGAAAAATAGAAAAGACACTCCATGGAGGGTAAAATTGGGCATTGATGACAAGGTAAAGCCAGCATGGAGAGCACTGTACAAGCCTCCATTACAAAAAGGGCACTGGTGAAATGCATTGGAGGGTTTTTGCATGGCATCATTGCAGTTAATGCTTTTGTATCTGTTATTAACTCAGATGTTGGAGATGGATGTCCTTTTTGTAATATAAGAGAAACAATTTTTCACTGTTTTATGGAGTGTGAGAGGATAAAACCTCTCTTGGAAATGCTGGAGTCTTTGTTTAAAGCTGTAGGGGAGATTTTCAATAACACTGTTTTTATTTTGGGGTTTCAATATAGTATGCAACAGAAAAGAAAATGTCAACTGTTAAATTTTATTTTGGGACAAGCTAAGATGTCAATATTTCTGAGTAGGAAACATAAGATAGATACGGGATATGGGCAGGATGTAAGATGTGTTTTTAAAGGATTAGTGAAAGCGAGAATAAAAGTGGATTTTGAGTTCTTCTCAGCTGTAAAAGATCTCCCATTGTTTGAGGAGAAGTGGGCCTACGAAGGAGCGGTTTGTTTTGTGGAGGAGGGGAAACTATTTTTTGTTGATCAAATAAGTTCAGTGTATATATAGGCTTTTGTATTTTTATTTAATTTATTTTTGTTTTAATTTTTATTTAGGAATGACGTTTGTTGTTTCATTTCTGAAAAGGCAGTGTGCCATTACTTGTGTAAACACTTGAGTATAAAATAAATAAAAACTCAAACTCTCTCTCTCTCTCTATGTCTCTCTCTCTCTTGCTCTCTACCCCCTCTCTTCTTCTCTCTTTGAATATCCCTCTCTAAATGAATCTCTCCCTCTCCTGACCAAAGCCTGCTCTCTCTCTTTTCTCTCTTCCTAAATCGGTCTGGTACCTCTTTATTTCTCTCCTCCCACTCTCTCGTTCCTTCCCTCTCTTCTCTGCTCTGACTCCTATATTCAGGTCTAGGCAGGTTTCTGTTTTTGCTCTACATGACTCCTTCCATTAATCAAAGGTTTGATAATGAGTTGATTAGTGGAATCAGGGCAAAAATATAAATGCACCGCTTTTGGTCCCAAAGACCAGGATTAAGAAATACTGACCCGAACCCTAACCCTTTGACCCCCCAGGACCAAGACTAAGAAATACTGACCCTAACCCTAACCCTTTGACCCCCCCAGGACCAGGGACTAAGAAACACTGACCCTAACCCTAACCCTTTGACCCCCCCAGGACCAGGACTAAGAAACACTGACCCTAACCCTAACCCTTTGACCCCCCAGGACCAAGACTAAGAAACACTGACCCTAACCCTAACCCTTTGACCCCCCAGGACCAAGACATTATCTCTCCCAAGTGGAGCAGTGGTGTAAGGCACTGCATCGCTAGCTGTGCCACTAGAGATCCTGGTTCAAGTCCAGGCTCTGTCACAGCCAGCCGCGACCGGGAGACCCATGGGCGGCGCACAATTGGTCCAACGTAGGGGAGGGTTTGGCCGGTAGGGATGTGGGTTCGTTTCCCACGGGGGGCCAGTATGAAAATAATAAATTAATTTTAAAAAACATGTATGCATTCACTAACTGTAAGTCGCTCTGGATAAGAGCGTCTGCTAAATGACTAAAATGTAAAATGTAAGACTAAGAAACGTTGACCCCCCAGGACCAGGACTAAGAAACACTGACCCTAACCCTAACCCTTTGACCCCCCAGGACCAAGACTAAGAAACACTGACTCTAACCCTAACCCTTTGACCCCCAGGACCAGGACTAAGAAATACTGACCCTAACCCTAACCCTTTGACCCCCAGGACCAGGACTAAGAAAACACTGACCCTTCTAACCCTAACCCTTTGACCCCCCAGGACCAAGACTAAGAAATACTGACCCTAACCCTAACCCTTGACCCCCCAGGACCAAGACTAAGAAACACTGACTCTCTACCCTAACCCTTGACCCCAGGACCAGGGACTAAGAAATACTGACCCTAACCCTAACCCTTTGACCCCCCAGGACCAGGACTAAGAAATACTGACCCTAACCCTAACCCTTTGACCCCCAGGACCAGGACTAAGAAATACTGACCCTAACCCTAACCCTTTGACCCCCAGGACCAGGACTAAGAAATACTGACCCTAACCCTAACCCTTTGACCCCCCAGGACCAGGACTAAGAAACACTGACCCTAACCCTAACCCTTTGACCCCCCAGGACCAAGACTAAGAAATACTGACCCTAACCCTAACCCTTGACCCCCCCAGGACCAAGACTAAGAAACACTGACTCTAACCCTAACCCTTTGACCCCCAGGACCAGGACTAAGAAATACTGACCCTAACCCTAACCCTTTGACCCCCCAGGACCAGGACTAAGAAATACTGACCCTAACCCTAACCCTTTGACCCCCCAGGACCAAGACTAAGAAATACTGACCCTAACCCCAACCCTTTGACCCCCCAGGACCAGGACTAAGAAACACTGACCCTAACCCTAAACTTTGACCCCCAGGACCAAGACTAAGAAATACTGACCGAACCCTAACCCTTTGACCCCCCAGGACCAAGACTAAGAAACACTGACCCTAACCCCTAACCCTTGACCCCCCAGGACCAAGACTAAGAAATACTGACCCTAACCTTTTACCCCCCCAGGACCAAGACTAAGAAACACTGACCCTAACCCTAACCTTTGACCCCCAGGACCAGGACTAAGAAACACTGACCCTAACCCTAACCCTTTGACCCCCAGGACCAAGACTAAGAAACACTGACCCTAACCCTAACCCTTTGACCCCCCAGGACCAGGACTAAGAAACACTGCTATAACCCAATACAATCTCTAATGTAGAGTGTAAATAGTTTCCATTGGCTTCCAGAACATCATTCATCATTGATTGACAGAATGGATTAACCATGCCCATTATCTTCTTAACCACACACCCACCACTCCCCACCTCTCTGCCCCACACAAGGCCTCTCATCCCTGGCTTACTCTTTCTCCTCTTTCCCCTGGACGTCCCAGGTAGAAGTGACCTATAAATCAGCTTTCACTTATTCAATCCTAACCTTAACCATTGGGAAGACTTCGACCGGACCCGGTCCGTTTTTAGAATGTAACAGGCTAACATCACCCCTGGAGCTGCTACCCCAGTGGTGTCTGAGGTGAACCCAGGCAGGGTTAACCCTGGTGGGGGACAGATGGAGCTGGGTGCCCCCTGTCCTCTCCCATGATCTCCTTTATAGGTCACACAGACATTCTCTCCTTAGTGATGAGGGTGAGAGCGGGGTTGCTGCACATCCAACAGCCATCCACATTCCCAGAGTCATCGAGAAACACACACAAACACATACACAAACACACACACAAACACATACAAACACATAGACACACCATCCCCCCACAGCCACAGTCCCATACTATTCATTAGAGAGATTAGTATTTAGTATTCACCCAGCAGGGAATAGCTCTGGTCCTAATCCCATGATGTTAATGTAGCTACTGTAACTCAGAGGGTGTACTCCAGGACCTGGCTGAAAACATGACATCACACTGCTACTGTCATCAGTCAGTTAAAGGGGTAGTTGGCAATTCATGTCCAAATCATCTATAATACTGCTCTCTCCTCGTCTGACCATGTGTTCTCGCATACCCCGAGAGCATCTGGTCAGCGGGGTGGTGGCACAGGAATCCTCATCTCTCCCAAGTGGACATTCTCTCTTTTTCCCCTGACCCATCTGTCTATCTCCTCATTTGAATTCCATGCTGTCACAGTCACTAGCCCATTCAAACTTAACATCCTTATCATTTATCGCCCTCCAGGTTCCCTTGGAGAGTTCATCAATGAGCTTGACGCCTTGATAAGTTCCTTTCCTGAGGATGGCTCACCCCTCACAGTTCTGGGTGACTTTAACCTCCCTACGTCTACCTTTGACGCATTTCTCTCTGCCTCCTTCTTTCCACTCCTCTCCTCTTTTGACCTCACCCTCTCACCGTCCCCCCCTACTCACCTAGCAGGCAATACGCTTGACGTAATCTTTACTAGATGCTGTTCTTCTACTAATCTCACTGCAACTCCCCTCCATGTCTCTGACCACTACTTGGTATCCTTTTCTCTCTCACTCTCCTCCAACACTACAACACAACTCACTCTGCCCCTACTCAGATGGTAATGCGCCGTCGCAACCTTCGCTCTCTCTCTCCAGCTACTCTCTCCTCTTCCATCCTATCATCTCTTCCCTCTGCTCAATCCTTCTCCCTCCAATCTCCTGATTCTGCCTCCTCAACCCTCCTCTCCTCCCTTTCTGCATCCTTTGACTTTCTATGTCCCCTATCCTCCCGGCCGGCTCGGTCCTCCCCTCCTGCTCCGTGGCTTGATGACTCATTGCGAGCTCACAGAACAGGGCTCCGGGCAGCCGAGCGGAAATGGAGGAAAACTAGACTCCTGCGGACCTGGCATCTTTACAATCCCTCCTCTCTACATTTTCTTCCTCTGTTTCTGCTGCTAAAGCCACTTTCTACCACTCTAAATTCCAAGCATCTGCCTCTAACCCTAGGAAGCTCTTTGCCACCTTCTCCTCCCTGCTGAATCCTCCTCCTCCCCCCCCCCCCCCCCTCCCTCTCTGTGGATGACTTTGTCAACCATTTTGAAAAGAAGGTTGACGACATCCGATCCTCGTTTGTTAAGTCAAATGACACTGCTGGTCCTGCTCACACTGCCCTACCCTATGCTTAGAATTCTTTCTCCCCTCTCTCTCCAGATGAAATCTTGTGACTTGTGACGGCCGGCCGCCCAACAACCTGCCCGCTTGACCCTATCCCCTCCTCTCTTCTCCAGACCATTTCCGGAGACCTTCTCCCTTACCTCACCTCGCTCATCAACTCATCCTTGACCGCTGGCTATGTCCCTTCCATCTTCAAGAGAGCGAGAGTTGCACCCCTTCTCAAAAAACCTACACTCGATCCCTCCGATGTCAACAACTACAGACCAGTATCCCTTCTTTCTTTTCTCTCCAAAACTCTTGAGCGTGCCGTCTTTAGCCAACTCTCTTGCTATCTCTCTCAGAATGACCTTATTGATCCAAACCAGTCAGGTTTCAAGACTGGTCATTCAACTGAGACTGCTCTTCTCTGTGTCACGGAGGCTCTCCGCACTGCTAAAGCTAACTCTCTCTCCTCTGCTCTTGTCCTTCTAGACCTGTCTGCTGCCTTTGATACTGTGAACCATCAGATCCTCCTCTCCACCCTCTCCGAGTTGGGTATCTCCGGCGAGGCTCACTCTTGGATTGCGTCCTACCTGACAGGTCGCTCCTACCAAGTGGCGTGGCGAGAATCTGTCTCCGCACCACGTGCTCTCACCACTGGTGTCCCCCAGGGCTCAGTTCTAGGCCCTCTCCTATTCTCGCTATACACCAAGTCACTTGACTCTGTCATATCCTCACATGGCCTCTCCTATCATTGCTACGCAGACGACACACAACTAATCTTCTCCTTTCCCCTTCTGATAACCAGGTGGCGAATCGCATCTCTGCATGTCTGGCAGACATATCAGTGTGGATGACGGATCACCACCTCAAGCTGAACCTCGGCAAGACGGAGCTGCTCTTCCTCCCGGGGAAGGACTGCCCGTTCCATGATCTCGCCATCACGGTTGACAACTCCGTTGTGTCCTTCTCCCAGAGTGCAAAATGCCTTGGCGTGACCCTGGACAACACCCTGTGGTTCTCCGCTAACATCAAGGCGGTGACCCGATCCTGTAGGTTCATGCTCTACAACATTCAGAGAGTACGACCCTGCCTTACACAGGAAGCGGCACAGGTCCTAATCCAGGCACTTGTCATCTCCCGTCTGGATTACTGCAACTCGCTGTTGGCTGGGCTCCCTGCCTGTGCCATTAAACCCCTACAACTCATCCAGAATGCCACAGCCCGTCTGGTGTTCAACCTTCCCAAGTTCTCTCACGTCACCCCGCTCCTCCGCACACGCCACTGGCTTCCAGTTGAAGCTCGCATCTGCTACAAGACCATGGTGCTTGCCTACGGAGCTGTGAGGGGAACGGCACCTCCGTACCTTCAGGCTCTGATCAGTCCCTACACCCAAACGAGGGCATTGCGTTCATCCACCTCTGGCCTGCTGGCCCCCCTACCTCTGCGGAAGCACAGTTCCCGCTCAGCCCAGTCAAAACTGTTCGCTGCTCTGGCACCAAAAAAAACATATTGTAAAGTGGTTATCCCACTGGCTATAAGGTGAATGCACCAATTTGTAAGTCACTCTGAATAAGAGCGTCTGCTAAATGACGTAAATGTAAATGTAATTAACACAATCACCTTGTGATACTTTAGGATGATTTGGATATGATGTGTGTGAAAATGCTAATATACTGTAGGTGCCATTGACTTACATTGGACTTAAAAGTTAGCATTTGAAACAGTGACCAGCTAAACAAACTCAAAGTATGGATTGCTCTCATACCTTGTCTATAGACTGTTTACAGGGTAAGGAAAACAATATGTCATTGTTTTGTAATTTGGGTGACCTATCCCAGCCTGTTAAATGTAATGTCAAAATGTATATTTCCGCCTAAATACTAAAACCCAAAAGTTTTTATTTATCATAAGAGCGCCACAAACATTACATTTACATTTTAGTCATTTAGCAGACGCTCTTATCCAGAGAGACTTACAGTTAGTGCATTCATCTTAAGATCGCTAGGTGGGACAACCACATATCACAGACATTTTTCCTCAATAAAGTGTTTGAGAATGCTGTTCATTGACTACAGCTCAGCGTTCAACACCATTTTCCCCTCCAAGCTCGTCACCAAGCTTAGGACTCTGGATCTGAACACCTCCCTCTGCAACTGGATCCTGGACTTCCTGACGGGCCGACCCCAGGTGTTGAGCGATACGCAACATCACCACCACCACACTGACTCTCAACACTGGGGCCCCACAGGGGTGTGTGCTTAGTCCCCTCCTGTACTCCCTGTTCACCTCACGACTTCGTGGCCACTCACGACTCCAATACCATCATCAAGTTTGCTGATGACGGTGGTAGGCCTGATCACCGGCGACAATGAGTCAGCCTACAGGGAGGAGGTCAGTGACCTTGCAGTGTGGTGCCGGAGCAACAACCTCTCCCTCAACGTCAGCAAGACCAAGGAGCTGATCGAAGACTACAGGAAACGGGGGGGCGAGCACGCACCCATCCACATCGACAGGTCTGCAGTGGAGCGGGTCGAGAGCTTCACGTTCCAAATCACTAAAGACTTAAAATGGTCCAAACACACGCGCACAGTCGTGAAGAAGACACGACAGCGCCTCTTCCCCCTCAGGAGGTTGAAAAAGTTTGGCATGGGCCCTCAAATCCTCAAAAAGTTCTACAGCTGTACCACTGAGAGCATCTTGACTGGCTGCATCACTGCTTGGTATGGCAACAGCACCGCCCTCTATCAAATGGCGCTACAGAGGGTGGTGGAGACAGCCCAAAAAGTCAAGTGCGAGTGTTAGTTCACAAAAGGCATGAGGAAGGGGTGCGAGGGGGGGTAAAGTGGGATTATTTAAGATACTATTTGAAGAGGTAGTGTTTCAGGTGTTTTCGGAAGATGGGCAGGGACTCTGCTGTCCTAGCTTCAGGGGGAAGCTGGTTCCACCATTGGGGTACCAGGACAGAGAAGAGCTTGGACTGAGCTGTGGGAGGGCCAAGAGACCAGAGGTGGCAGAACGGAGTGCTCGGGTTGGGGTGTAGGGTTTGAGCATAGCCTGAAGGTAGGGAGGGGCAGTCCCTCTTGCTGCTCTGTAGGCAAGCACCATGGTCTTGTAGTGGATGCGAGCTTCGACTGGAAGACAGTGGCGTGTGCGGAGGAGCGGGGTGACATGGGAGAACTTGGGAAGGTCGAACACCAGGCAGACTGCAGTGTTCTGGATACGTTTCAGAGGATTGATGGCACAAGTGAGGAGCCCAGCCAACAGCGAGTTGCAGTATTCCAGACGGGAGAGGACAAGTGCCTGGATTAGGACCTGCGCCACTTCCTACCAATGTTGTAGAGCATGAACCTGCAGGAGCGAGTCACTGCTTTGATGTTTGCAGAGAACGACAGGGTGTTGTCCAGGGTCATGCCAACATTCATTGTACTCTGGGAGGGGGACAAGGTGGAGTTGTCAACCGTGATGGAGAGGTCTTGGAGAGTGCAGGCCTTTCCCGGGAGGAAGACCAGCTCCTTCTTGTCGAGGTAGACCTTGAGGTGGTGGGCCGACATCCAAGCTGAGATATCAGAGATGCGTGTCGCCACCTGGGTGTCAGAAGGGGGGAAAGAGAAAAGCCTGAGACGCCCAGCCCTGAGAGGGTGGAGAGGAGGATCAGCCCTGAGAGGGTGGAGAGGAGGATCAGCCCTGAGAGGGTGGAGAGGAGGATCAGCCCTGAGAGGGTGGAGAGGAGGATCAGCCCTGAGAGGGTGGAGAGGAGGATCTGATGGTTCATGGTGTCGAAGGCAGCAGATAGATCTAGGAGGATGAGAACAGAGGAGAGAGAGTCAGCTTTGGCAGTGCAGAGAGCCTCTGTGACACAGAGAAGAGCAGTCTCTGTTGAGTGACCCGCCTGACTGGTTAGGTTCAAGAAGATAGTTCTGAGAGAGATAGAGAGAGTTGGTCAGAGACAGCACGCTCAAGTGTTTTGGAAAGAAAAGAAAGAAGGGATACTGGTCTGTAGTTTTTTAGTCGAGTTTTGGTTTCATGAGGAGGGGAGTGACTTGGGCCATCTTGAAGTCAGAGGGGACGCAGCCAGTGGTCAGGGATGAGTTGATGAGGGAAGTGAGGAATGGGAGAAGGTCTCCAGAGATGGTCTGTAGAAGGTCGAGGGGCAGGTTGTCGGGCAGCCAGACCTCACTAGTTGCAGCATTTCATCTGGAGAGAGAGGGGCGAAAGAGGTCAAGGCGTAGGGTAGTTCTGTGTGAGTGGGGTGAAAGGTCAAGGCGTAGGGTAGTTCTGTGTGAGAGGGGTGAAAGAGGTCAAGGCGTAGGGTAGTTCTGTGTGAGTGGGGTGAAAGGTCAAGGCGTAGGGTAGTTCTGTGTGAGTGGGACCAGTAAACTCAATAGGCTGAGTGAATGATGAGCGGATGTCGTCTTTTCAAAGTGGTTGACAAAGTCGTCCGCAGAGAGAGAGGGAGCAGGAAGGGGGTGAAGGATTAAGGAGGGGGGAATAGGGCTTGAAATGACTGAAATGCTTTCTGAATATAGTAACAATCAAATTATAAACGACATACTATAATATTTCACCTTTCTTATAACTGTAAAATAAATATGACCATACTCAGTGACAGTATGAAAATGTGATGTACCGCTCCCTATGTAAACAGCGTGTCAGATTTCAGCTGAGACCGGAGAGCGACATGTGAGACAACCACAGCTTTCAAGGAGCGCACAGCAATTGATGTTGCGCCCTTCACAGTTCACTCTGTACACAAACATGTTCGGTCGGAACCGGTCCAGAACCGCTCAAAGTCCCCTAAATAAATAGTTTTTTTATTCAGCATGAAACTGAGCCTTCAGATGTATTTGGTTATTGATTGGTTGACATAATTCTTAAACAGTATGGTCCAGATCATGATTCATCAACAGTATGGTCCAGATCATGATTCATCAACAGTATGGTCCAGATCATGATTCATCAACAGTATGGTCCAGATCATGATTCATCAACAGTATGGTCCAGATCCTTATTCATCAACAGTATGGTCCAGATCATGATTCATCAACAATATGGTCCAGATCATGATTCATCAACAGTATGGTCCAGATCATGATTCATCTACAGTATGGTCCAGATCATGATTCATCAACAGTATGGTCCAGATCATGATTCATCAACAGTATGGTCCAGATCCTTATTCATCAACAGTATGGTCCAGATCATGATTCATCAACAGTATGGTCCAGATCATGATTCATCAACAGTATGGTCCAGATCATGATTCATCTACAGTATGGTCCAGATCATGATTCATCAACAGTATGGTCCAGATCATGATTCATCAACAGTATGGTCCAGATCTTATTCATCAACAGTATGGTCCAGATCATGATTCATCAACAGTATGGTCCAGATCATGATTCATCAACAGTATGGTCCAGATCATGATTCATCAACAGTATGGTCCAGATCATGATTCATCAACAGTATGGTCCAGATCCTTATTCATCAACAGTATGGTCCAGATCATGATTCATCAAAAGTATGGTCCAGATCATGATTCATCAACAGTATGGTCCAGATCATGATTCATCAACAGTATGGTCCAGATCATGATTCATCAACAGTATGGTCCAGATCATGATTCATCAACAGTATGGTCCAGATCATGATTCATCAACAGTATGGTCCAGATCATGATTCATCAACAGTATGGTCCAGATCATGATTCATCAACAGTATGGTCCAGATCATGATTCATCAACAATATGGTCCAGATCATGATTCATCAACAGTATGGTCCAGATCATGATTCATCAACAGTATGGTCCAGATCATGATTCATCAACAGTATGGTCCAGATCATGATTCATCAACAGTATGGTCCAGATCATGATTCATCAACAGTATGGTCCAGATCATGATTCATCAACAGTATGGTCCAGATCATGATTCATCAACAGTATGGTCCAGATCATGATTCATCAACAGTATGGTCCAGATCATGATTCATCAACAATATGGTCCAGATCATGATTCATCAACAGTATGGTCCAGATCATGATTCATCAACAGTATGGTCCAGATCATGATTCATCAACAGTATGGTCCAGATCATGATTCATCAACAGTATGGTCCAGATCATGATTCATCAACAGTATGGTCCAGATCATGATTCATCAACAGTATGGTCCAGATCATGATTCATCAACAGTATGGTCCAGATCATGATTCATCAACAGTATGGTCCAGATCATGATTCATCAACAGTATGGTCCAGATCATGATTCATCAACAATATGGTCCAGATCCTGATTCATCAACAGTATGGTCCAGATCATGATTCATCAACAGTATGGTCCAGATCATGATTCATCAACAGTATGGTCCAGATCATGATTCATCAACAGTATGGTCCAGATCATGATTCATCAACAGTATGGTCCAGATCATGATTCATCAACAGTATGGTCCAGATCATGATTCGTCAACAGTATGGTCCAGATCATGATTCATCAACAGTATGGTCCAGATCATGATTCATCTACAGTATGGTCCAGATCATGATTCATCAACAGTATGGTCCAGATCATGATTCATCAACAGTATGGTCCAGATCATGATTCATCAACAGTATGGTCCAGATCATGATTCATCAACAGTATGGTCCAGATCATGATTCATCAACAGTATGGTCCAGATCATGATTCATCAACAGTATTGTCCAGATCATGATTCATCAACAGTATGGTCCAGATCATGATTCATCAACAGTATGGGCCAGATCATGATTCATCAACAGTATGGTCCAGATCATGATTCATCAACAGTATGGTCCAGATCATGATTCATCAACAGTAGATTGCTACAGAATTCTACCAACTTACGCTGAGGTCATTGGTGTGAACCACTGGCTTAGAAGATTTATATTTCTCAGTGTGAGTCACTGTCTGAGAACACTGTTCAGTATTCAGGATGGCTATTGGCTAACCTGCCCTCTGACCTCTATTGCTGAGCCCTGTGATAGGGTCAAAAAATGATTGACAGGTGGCCTTGACGAGTACTCTACAGTGACTCTGGAGATGGAGTTGACAGAGAGGGGGGGGGGGGGGGGAGAGAGAGGAAGAGAGAGAAAGAGATAGAGAGACAGATAGACAGACACACAGAGAGAGAAACAGAGAGACAGAGATAGGGAGAGAGAGAGAGAGAGAGGGGAGAGAGAGAGAGAGAGAGAGAGAGAGAGAGAGAGAGAGAGAGAGAGGGAGATAGACTGCGAGACAGAGAGACAGAGAGACAGAGATAGGAAGAGAGAGAGAAATACAATACGGAAAAAGAAGGAACAGCATGTCAGAAATCAGCTCAATGTAATTGAAGAATCACTTCTTGGAAAATTTCAAAACATTAAACAAACAACAACATGAAGAGCTACCTAACCAAAACGGAGATGTATGGGCAAACCACTTCTCCAATTTTTTTGGAAAGTTTTGAGTGAGGAAAAGAAGGGTTCAATTCTGGCTTTACTGGCAGAGGGATACAGTGAGCATCAGGTTGCTTCCATCCTTAAATTTCAAAGACGGCGGTTCATAAGAACAAGGTCAAGCAGCAGATATTGGGGACAACAAAGCTACAGACCGGCAGAGGGCGAAAACTACTCTCTACTGACCGGGATGACCGCCAACTCATTCGAATGTCACTCAACAACCGTAGGATGACATCAAGTGACCTACAAAAAGAATGGCAAACGGCAGCTGGGGTGAAGTGCACGGCGAGGACGGTTCGAAACAGGCTCCTAGGGGCAGGGTAAATGTCGTGCAAAGCTAGAAAAAAGCCCTTCATCAATGAGAAGCAAAGAAGAGCCAGGCTGAGGTTTGCAAAAGACCATAAGGATTGGACCGTAGAGGACTGGAGTAAGGTAATCTTCTCTGATGAGTCCAATTTTCAGCTTTGCCCAACATCTGGTCGTCTAATGGTTAGACAGAGACCTGGAGAGGCCTACAAGCCACAGTGTCTCACACCCACTGTGAAATTTGGTGGAGGATCGGTGATGATCTGGGGGTGCTTCAGCAAGGCTGGAATCGGGCAGATTTGTCTTTGTGAAGGACACATGAATCAAGCCATGTACAAGGTTGTCCTGGAAGAAAACTTGCTTCCTTTTGCTCTGACATTGTTCCCCAACTCTGAGGATTGGTTTTTCCAGCAGAACAATGCGCCATGCCACACAGCCAGGTCAATCAAGATGTGGATGGAGGACCACCAGATCAAGACCCTGTCATGGCCAGCCCAATCTCCAGACCTGAACCCCATTGAAAACTTCTGGAATGTGATCAAGAGGAAGATGGACGGTCACAAGCCATCAAACAAAGCCGAGCTGCTTGAATTTTTGCGCCAGGAGTGGCACAAAGCCACCCAACATCAATGTGAAAGACTGGTGGAGAGCATGCCAAGACGCATGAAAGCTGTGATTGAAAATCAGGGTTATTCCACCAAATATTGATTTTTGAACTCTTGCTAAATTAACACATTAGTATTGTGTTGTTTAAAAATGAACATTAACTTATTTTCTTTGCATTATTCGAGGTCTGACAACACTGCATATTGTTTTGTTATTTTGACCAGTTGTCATTTTCTGCAAATAAATGCTCTAAATGACAATATTTTTATTTGAAATTTGAGAGAAATGTTGTCAGTAGTTATTTTTACCCAAACACATACCTATAAATAGTAAAACCAGAAGAACTGATAATTTTGCAGTGGTCTCTTACTTTTTTCCAGAGCTGTACAGTGGGGGAAAAAAGTATTTAGTCAGCCACCAATTGTGCAAGTTTTCCCACTGAAAAACATGAGAGAAGCATGTAATTTTCATCATAGGTACACGTCAACTATGACAGACAAATTGAGAGAGAAAAAATCCAGAAAATCACATTGTAGGATTTTTTATGAATTTATTTGCAAATTATGGTGGAAAATAAGTATTTGGTCACCTACAAACAAGCAAGATTTCTGGCTCTCACAGACCTGTAACTTCTTCTTTAAGAGGCTCCTCTGTCCTCCACTCGTTACCTGTATTAATGGCACCTGTTTGAACTTGTAATCAGTTTAAAAGACACCTGTCCACAACCTCAAACAGTCACACTCCAAACTCCACTATGGCCAAGACCAAAGAGCTGTCAAAGGACACCAGAAACAAAATTGTAGACCTGCACCAGGCTGGGAATCTGAATCTGCAATAGGTAAGCAGCTTGGTTTGAAGAAATCATCTGTGGGAGCAATTATTAGGAAATGGAAGACATACAAGACCACTGATAATTTCCCTCGATCTGGGGCTCCACGCAAGATCTCACCCCGTGGGGTCAAAATGATCACAAGAATGGTGAGCAAAAATCCCAGAACCACACAGGGGGACCTAGTGAATGACCTGCAGAGAGCTGGGACCAAAGTAACAAAGCCTACCATCAGTAACACACTACGCCGCCAGGGACTCAAATCCTGCAGTGCCAGACGTGTCCCCCTGCTTAAGCCAGTACATGTCCAGGCCCGTCTGAAGTTTGCTAGAGTGCATTTGGATGATCCAGAAGAGGATTGGGAGAATGTCATATGGTCAGATGAAACCAAAATATAACTTTTTGGTAAAAACTCAACTCGTCGTGTTTGGAGGACAAAGAATGCTGAGTTGCATCCAAAGAAAACACCATACCTACTGTGAAGCATGGGGGTGGAAACATCATGCTTTGGGGCTGTTTTTCTGCAAAGGGACCAGGACGACTGATCCGTGTAAAGGAAAGAATGAATGGGGTCATGTATCATGAGATTTGAGTGAAAACCTCCTTCCATCAGCAAGGGCATTGAAGATGAAACGTGGCTGGGTCTTTCAGCATGACAATGATCCCAAACACACCGCCCGGGTAACGAAGGAGTGGCTTCGTAAGAAGCATTTCAAGGTCCTGGAGTGGCCTAGCCAGTCTCCAGATCTCAACCCCATAGAAAATCTTTGGAGGGAGTTGAAAGTCCGTGTTGCCCAGCGACAGCCCCAAAATATCACTGCTCTAGAGGAGATCTGCATGGAGGAATGGGCCAAAATACCAGCAACAGTGTGTGAAAACCTTGTGAAGACTTACAGAAAACGTTTGACCTGTGTCATTGCCAACAAAGGGTATATAACAAAGTATTGAGAAACTTTTGTTATTGACCAAATACTTATTTTCCACCATAATTTGCAAATAAATTCATAAAAAATCCTACAATGTGATTTTCTGGATTTTATTTCTCTTTTTGTCTGTCATAGTTGACGTGTACCTAGGATGCAAATTACAGGCCTCTCTCATCTTTTTAAGTGGGAGAACTTGCACAATTGGTGGCTGACTAAATACTTTTTCCCCACTGTATATATCAACGAATTGGCGAGGGCACTAGAACAGTCAGCAACACCCGGCCTCACCCTACTAGAATCTGAAGTAAAATGTCTACTGTTTGTTGATGATCTGGTGCTTCTGTCCCCAACCAAGGAGGGCCTACAGCAGCACCTAGATCTTCTGCACAGATTCTGTCAGACCTGGGCCCTGACAGTAAATCTCAGTAAGACAAAAATAATGGTGTTCCAAAAAAAGGTCCAGTTGCCAGGACCACAAATACAAATTCCATCTAGACACTGTTGCCCTAGAGCACACAAAAAACGATACATACCTCGGCCTAAACATCAGCGC
>CM072227.1:55718806-55723806 GCA_036851935.1 Coregonus suidteri | reverse complement strand
CCCTCTCAACCCTCCCTCACTCTCAAACCTCCCTCACTCTCAAACCTCCCTCCCTCTCAACCCTCCCTCACTCTCAACCCTCCCTCACTCTCAAACCTCCCTCACTCTCAACCCTCCCTCCCTCTCAACCCTCCCTCACTCTCAACCCTCCCTCACTCTCAACCCTCCCTCACTCTCAACCCTCCCTCCCTCTCAAACCTCCCTCTCAACCCTCCCTCCCTCTCAACCCTCTCTCCTTCTCAAGCCTCCCTCCCTCCCAGCTGATGACAGACTGCCTATCCTCCTCAGAAGTTGCTACGATACCAGCTCTCCTCTACTCTGTGTGCGTGCATGTTCAGTGTTGTGTGTTTTAACAGAAGTATACATGCACTTCTGAATATCAAAAATTCATGGAAACACTGCCAACTCTATTTCCATCTGTCACCAAGGCAATGCAGGGAGAGATAGGGATGGCGGGGATGGGTGGAGGGATGGAGAGGTGGAGAGGAGGAATGGAGGGAAAATATGAACTACAGAGCAGCCATGGTAAACAGGTTCTAAACTTAGCACAGGGTTTATTTGTGTTTTAATATTCCGCTAATAAAATACAGAGAAATATGCAGGAAGTGGGGACATGGCTGTGTGTGTGTCTGTGTGTGTGTGTGTGTGTGTGTGTGTGGCTGAGTCTGTGTGTGTGTGGGTGAGTCTATGTGTGTGTGGTTGAGTCTATGTGTGTGTGGGTGAGTCTGTGTGTGTGGGTGAGTCTGTGTGTGTGTGGGTGAGTCTGTGTGTGTGTGGGTGAGTCTCTGTTGTGTGGGGGTGAGTCTGTGTGTGTGGCTGTGTGTGTGTGTGTGTGGTGTGTGTGTGTGTGGTGTGTGTGTGTGTGGTGTGTGTGTGTGTGTGTCTGTGTGTATGGGTGAGTCTGTGTGTGTGAGTCTGTGTGTGTGTGTGTGGGTGAGTCTGTGTGTGTGTGTGTGTGTGTGTGTGTGTGTGTTTGTGTGTGTGTGTGTGTGGGTGTGGGTGTGCGCTTGTCTATGTTTAGGAGATTTGCTTAGTTTCTACTCTCTCATCCTCCCTCCTCCACAGAGGGGCCTCTCTCCCTTCCTCCTTCTTTCCCTTCCTCTCTCTCTCCCTTCCTCTCTCTCTCCCTTCCTCTCTCTCTCCCTTTCAAGTCCCTCTCTTCCTCAACACTCTCTCACTCTTCTATCTCTCCTCTGTCTCCCTCTCAAAATCTCAGGTCTATATATGTGCATGTTGCACAGCAATGATTCAAATCAAACCTCCCTTCAACCTTCCTTCTACCTCCCCACATCGTAGTAGAGAAACCTACAGTATAATCTCTCTGTATAGATGACAGGATTTATTTCCCCCAGCAGGCAGGAGAATTAAGATGTAATACCGGAGCACTATGTGTGTGTGTGTTTATAGCACGATAAGCTTTTGGAAGCAGCCAGGCTTCACGACGGGTCACTCAACAGAGACTGCTCTTTTCTGTGTCACAGAGGCTCTCTGCACTGCCAAAGCTGACTCTCTCTCCTCTGTTCTCATCCTCCTAGATCTATCCCTCTGCCTTCGACTCCGTGAACCATCAGATCCTCCTCTCCACCCTCTCAGGGCTGATCCTCCTCTCCACCCTCTCAGGGCTGATCCTCCTCTCCACCCTCTCAGGGCTGATCCTCCTCTCCACCCTCTCAGGGGCTGATCCTCCTCTCCACCCTCTCAGGGCTGATCCTCCTCTCCACCCTCTCAGGGCTGATTCCTCCTCTCCACCCTCTCAGGGCTGATCCTCCTCTCCACCCTCTCAGGGCCTGATCCTCCTCTCCACCCTCTCAGGGCTGGGCGTCTCAGGCTCTGAACACTCTTGGATTGCATCCTACCTGGCAGGCCGCTCCTACCTGTG
Source organism: Coregonus suidteri (assembly GCA_036851935.1). Lineage (NCBI taxonomy): Eukaryota > Metazoa > Chordata > Actinopteri > Salmoniformes > Salmonidae > Coregonus > Coregonus suidteri. The sequence continues at coordinate 55,721,927 of CM072227.1, read as the reverse complement.
TCATGGAGAGGATGAGTGTGTCTGCACCACGTCCTCTCACTACTGGTGTCCCTCTAGGCCCTCTCATATTGTCTCTATACACCAAGTCACTCGGCTCCGTCACATGGTCTCTCCTATCATTGCTAAGCGGAGGACACTCAAACTACTTTTCTATTTTCCTCCCTTCTGACACCCAGGTGGCGACACACACATCTCCCCGTGTCTGGGCAGATATCTCAGTTTGGATGTCAGCCCACCACCTCAAGCTCAACCTCCACAAGACGGAGCTGCTCTTCCTACCGGGGAAGGCCTGCCCGCTCAAAGACCTCTCCATCACAGTTGGGACAACTCCACAGTGGTCGCCCTCCCAGAGTCCAAAGAACCGTGTCATGACCCTGGACAACACCCTGTCGTTCCTCTGCAAACATCAAAGCACTGACTCGCTTCTGCAGGTTCATGCTCTACAACATCCGGAAGAGTCAAACCCTACTGCACACAAGAAGCGGTGCAGGTCCTAAACAAGGCACTTGTTCATCTCCCGTCTGGACTACTGCAACTTGCTGTTTGGCATTTACTGAGTCAGAGCAAACGTAGCTAGCTATAACTTCTGATACCAGTGGTGGTGTAGTCCTCTATCAGCATGTCGTTTGTGCAACAGTATCTTTTAATCACAGGAATAGGCGAAGCAATGACTATGTTAGCTACTGAAGTAGCTAAGAAAACATTTAATATAGCCAAAGATCATAGGGTCCCCTAGGAAACACTGACAAAACACTTTGGTTCCTACCCTGTCCACAATAACTCCTTCCTGGCATTTTCATTCGTGGTCATGTCAAACAAAACTGTATTCAGTCTAGGGTCACGACCTACTCATAAAGCAAAATTAGAAAACTTTTATTATTCAAAAACATAAAATACCATCTCATACCGTCAAAGATTGGAAAAAAAAACATGATATATTTCGGCCACATCGCCCAGCCCTACGCGCTCTCGTCCATTCACCTTTTCCCTTCGCTTATGGACTTCAGTGCACAACACAACAGCTGTCTGTGACCAGCCGGAAAAAAAAACTCCAAGCCAAACCTTTATATCATAACCGCTAACCGCTACACAGCCTACATCGTTGTCACCATAGTAACGTCATAGTCAACATAGCTACTAGAACTACGCGTTAGTAAAACACACAATTCAATCCATGTGTACAATCACGCAGTACAGTGTACAGCAAGCAGTTTAGCAGTTACACCGGCGGGCCCCGGTGGCAATATATTTATAAAAACCGAAAGCTTACCTTGACTTGGAAGAGTTGCAGTGTTGGATAGCCTTAGCCAGCTAGCTACATAAGTGGATAAATTAGCTAAGTAAGTGAAAGGTAAAAATAACAATGAGAAATAAATACATTTCTCTTTGCTGCTAAATGTTAAGAAAATAAATTGTTCAAAACTGTTCAACTGTTGTCTTTCAATCTCTTTGACTCAACTAGTGCTAGCTAGCTGTAGCTTATGCTTTCAGCACTAGATTCATTATCTGATCCTTTGATTGGATGGACGACATGTCAGTTCATGATGCAAGAGCTCTTATAGGCCGGAGGACATCCTCCGGAAGTTGTCATAATTACTGTGTAAGTCTATGGAAGGGAGTGAGAACCATGAGCCTCGTAGGTTTTGTATTGAAGCCAATGTACCCAGAGGAGGATGGAAAATATCTGTCCTAAGGCTACACCATGTTGCTAGAGGGTGCTGTTGTGTTTTACTTAGTTATTTGCGACGTGAATATATTTAGTATAGTTTTATCTAAAAAGGATAACTTTTGTAATGTTTCACATGTACGCACACACAGTCTTCCGTCGGTTCATGTGAGAGTGCAAACTGAGCCCGATAGTGGCATAAACACACACATGGACACACACACACACACACCCTGTTCTCCTGAGTTGGTCGATAGTGGCATGATCTCTGACCTCCCATCAGCCTCTGGGTTGTCATTACCAGACTGCCACTCTTCCTGCTGGACTGTCAGTGACAGTACCGTTCCCGGGTCTACGCTGGTGGGTGTCACCTGAACCACACACACACGCAACATGCACACACAATCACACACGTAAACACTTTGGCCCAGTAAAAACAGACAGAATGGACACCCTGTCGCCGCGACAACTCCCCGTGGTCGCCATGACGCATGTGCCCTGTCAATCAGAAAGGAACACATTCCAAGATGTGAACAACATCCAAGTTTGGATTTATTTCGAATTTTAAAACATATAATCTACCTGCAGTGAAGCACCTCAACATTTACATTACATTTCAGTCATCTACACAGACATTCCCATCCAGAGTGACCCACAGGAGCAACAAGGGTTTAAGCGCCTCACCAAGGGCACAAGGACAACTCACCCACACCCTGTCGAATTGGGGACCCGAACCAGCGATCCTCTCGGCACAGGCCCAAGCTCCAATCGCCAGGCCACCAACTGTCATGGGCCTCTCACTCCACCGGGCTTACCACCTTAATTTTCTTCCACTCTGCTCACCACTCTCTTCTACTCAGGCCTAACTAGCTCCCCTGTCCATGCTCGGCTCTGCTCTAATTACTCTGCCAGCTGCGCTGCATTACCCACTACCTCTCCCAGTATTAAGGCCCTGTCTTTCAGCTATCCGGTGTCAGATCGTCTGCAAAGCTCACACCCGGGAACTGTTTTGCTCGCGCGCTTCTGGCTCACCCTGGTTTTGTGACACCCCGCGACATGCCTGTTTTTTTGGATACTCTTCTGCCTCAGGAGATCCAGACATGCTTATCGCCATTACGACTCCTGGACTACTCTCAATCCGGTAACTCTGACCAGCCTTCTGCCTTGCTACTACGTATTTTGGATTTCCCTTGAACTGTACTGCTGCCTTGTTTCATTCCGCCCTGTTGTGTCTGTGGTCTCCCCCCCCCCAGGACTTTGGACCACCCACCACCACCGGCTTAATAGGACGCATCGCTGCCACGGGGGGGCACAGACCCAGCACATTGGGGGACGGGATCCCTGTACCCCTGGAGCCTTCATTCACTCCCTACTCCCCTTTTCCCTTAAGTTTAATAAACTGTCTGGTTGTGACGCAATTGTGGGTCCTTCGGGTCTGTCGAACCGTGAAGTACG
>CM072227.1:55684358-55714358 GCA_036851935.1 Coregonus suidteri | reverse complement strand
CGCTACACAGCCTACATCGTTGTCACCATAGTAACGTCATAGTCAACATAGCTACTAGAACTACGCGTTAGTAAAACACACAATTCAATCCATGTGTACAATCACGCAGTACAGTGTACAGCAAGCAGTTTAGCAGTTACACCGGCGGGCCCCGGTGGCAATATATTTTATAAAAATATATTTATAAAAACGAAAGCTTACGTTGACTTGGACGAGTTGCAGTGTTGGATAGCCTTAGCCAGCTAGCTAACATAAGTTGGATAAATTAGCTAAGTAAGTGAAAGGTAAAAATAATAATGAGAAATAAATACATTTCTCTTTGCTGCTAAATGTTAAGAAAATAAATTGTTCAAAAACTGTTCAACTGTTGTCTTTCTCTCTCTTTGACTCAACTAGTACTAGCTAGCTGTAGCTTATGCTTTCAGTACTAGATTCATTATCTGATCCTGGCATAAACACACACATGGACACACACACACACACACCCTGTCTCCTGAGAGGTCGATAGTGGCATGATCCCTGACCTCCCATCAGCCTCTGGGGTGTCATTACCCAGACTGCACTCTTCCTGCTGGACTGTCAGTGACAGTAACGTTACCCGGGTCTACGCTGGTGGTGTCACCCTGAACACACACACACGCACATGCACACACACACACGTAAACACTTTGGCCCAGTAAAAACAGACAGAATGACACCCTGTCGCCGCGACAACTCCCCGTGGTCACCATGACGCATGTGCCTGTCAATCAGAAAGGACACATTCCAAGATGTGAACAACATCCAAGTTATTTCGAATTTTAAAACATATAATCTACCTGCAGTGAAGCACCTCAACGTTTACATTACATTCAGTCATCTACCAGACATTCCCATCCAGAGTGACCCACAGGAGCAACCAGGGTTAAGCGCCTCACCCAAGGGCACAAGGACAAATCCCCCACCCTGTCGAATTGGGGACCCGAACCAGCGACCTCTCGGCCACCGGCCCAAGCTCCCAATCGCCAGGCCACCAACCATCCAAGATCCCCCCCCACAGTTACCCTCGAGAGCTGCCCCTCAACCATCCAAAAACCCCTCCACAATCACCCTTGAAAAACCACCCCCTCCACTCCCCACCCCCAAACATTATATTGGGCAGACAGAGCAGTTCCCTACCTACTCCCGCTGCCACCTCCCTCCTCCATTTTTGGGGTAGTGCTGTAATCAATTTGTTGTAATCTTGGATTGAGCTTCTCGTTAGCTTCATGAAATACATACTGTAACTCTACCATTCCAATTATCAATATCATTTAAAAACAAAATACCCTTCTCAAACATCTTTTCCATTAATACAGGTCTTTTATCAACCAGCACATTGGAGTTCAACCATAATATTTTGTGTAATATCGGTTCTATCTTTTTTGGGAGATGAAATTGAAATTGTAAACAGCTCTGCATTGCTTGTTTGAAAAAGAGAGATACCATGAACAAGGTTTCATTTTCAATTAATCGAAAATGAGAAATGGCAATCTGCACAAAGGCAAAAAGGCCATTTTTAAACAATGGATGAGCTGTTCTTAGTTCTTAGTTCTTAGATCTTCAATGAGACATTGCAGGGATTTAGCTTGCAGACTTAATATCAAACTTCAGTCATCGGCATACATGGACACCTTTGTTTTTAAACCTTGGATTTCTAATCCTCTAATGTTGTTATTTGATAAGATTTTAATAGCTAGAGTTTCAATGGACATAACGAATAAATTTGGTGACAGTGGACACCCTTGTTTAACTCCTCTTGCCGCTATTTACTATTATACACCTGGGGTTGCTATATATTACGTTTACCCATTGAATGAGAGACTCACTGAAATTGATATATATATGTATATATATATATATACATATATATATAAAAAAATGAAATCCAGTCTTACTCCGAAGGCCTTTCTTAGATATTTCATGTTGTTCTATAATTTCTAGAGAGGTCTGTAATTTTCATCATAGGTACACGTCAATATGACAAACAAAATCAGGAAAGAAAATCCAGTAAATCACATTTTAGGATTCTTTAAGTGAATTTATTTCGCAAATTATGGTGCATCAAACATAAAGTATAATAGGCCAATAACAGTTTTTTTTAGATAACTACTTTGTCATATAGGGTTTGTTGGCAATGATACAGGTCAAACCTTTACTGAGTAAGTCCTTCCATTTCATAGGAGTTTCACACACTAATTGGAGCTTTGAGTATTTTGGCCCATTCCTCCATGTCAGATCTCCTCTACCGGCATGCCATCAAGCCCTGGGGTGTCGCTGGGCAAAAGACTTTCAATAGCCTCCAAAAGATTTTCTCTGGGGTTGAGATCTGGAGATTGGCTTTACGGCCACTGCTTCTTAGGTACTTAACACTGTTTTTTAGTCATCCCACCATAATAATTTGATCGTTTGTTGCCTGTAAATTCAATCATTGGTATAAATATTTTCTAAGAAGTGTGGATCATACTGCCCTTGGACCATATACATTAATGAGCCAAAATCTGTTTTTCATCCACTTTTATATTCAAAAGGGTTCCTTGCTGATCATTCCTGATTCTTTACAAAAACGGATCCAATATTGATGTTAATTTGTACCCACATGCTTCACCTTTTGTACGTTCCTATGGATGCACAGAAGCATTATTTCACCTCCAAACATTCCTTTTTTCCACGCAACTTCATCAAAAAGTTATATTTTGGTTTCCATGTAAATATTACATTCCTTTTGTAACTCTTCTGGATCATCCAAACTGCATATCAATCTAGACAAAACTCAGACGGTACTGGACCCGACTGAATGCAGCAGTGGAACACCCTTATTTGCTGCTGTGGTCCCTGCCATATTAGATGTTTGTAGTATCTGGGGTTGACTATGAATTCATTTTTGGATTACAATGTGTCTGTTTTCTTTTTTTTTATTTTTTATTACAACCGGTGTCCTGTATACAGGGATGGTTGAGCTAACGTGTGCTAATGTGATTAGCATGACTGTTGAAGTAACAGCAAACCTTCCTGGACATAGACATGTCTTATATGGGCAGAAAGCTTAAATTCTTGTTAATCTAACTGCACTGTCCAATTTCCTAATAATTCCTTACAGTGAAAAACAAAACAAAGCTATTGTTTTAGGAGAGCGCACAACAACAAAAAACATATCACGGCAACTGGTTTGATACATTCACCTCTGAAGGTAAATAATGTACATTCAGTAATCTTGCTCTGATTTGTTAGCCTAAGGGACCCAGAGATAACTGTTTGAGTTTGTGGACAGGTGTCAATTTTTTATTCAAAACAAGTGTAGGAATTGGGTTCTAATACAGTTTGAACCCCTGGCTGACTCTGGGAGCCACACCCACCCCACCCTGTCACGATCGTCTGAAGAAGCGGACCAATACGCAGCGCGTGGAGTGAACATGATGACTTTTATTTAATAAAGCAACCACGAAAAAACAACAAAGGACGATAGTGAAGTCCTCTGTAACACTGACAGAAACATGGAACAAAAAAACCCACAAACCAAGGAGAAACCACACAGTTTAAAATATGGCTACCAATCATGAGATAACGAGCCGACAGCTGACACTCGTTACCTTTAATTGGGAGTCATATGACTAATCAAGAACAATACCCAAACATAGAAATGAACAACTAGAATCCCCTGTACATAGAAATACACCCAAACAATGAAAATGAACCACCCTTATCATAATCAAAGTCCATGGAGCCTTGAGTGTCACACACCCCGGCCATCTAGACATGTGGAAAAAAGGTGTATAAGCTAATGATCCATCATGTATGACATTCCTTTGAGTGTGTAAAATTACATTTTGTATCCCCATATCATTTTTTGTATGTTCTCTATAGTTATGTACTTGAAAATGTTATCAATTGACCAATTCGGCACATTTGGGCAGACTGTAAACCAAGTAGTCCAGTATTGCAATGCTTCACTGGATCAATCTGAAACTTTGCAACACACTGCAATATTATATTGTGGCCTTTCTCTTAGATGTTCAAAGTATCTGGGGTTGAAAATAGAAAACACGTTTTTTTTTGGTTTACATGTGTTTTTACCAGAACTACGTGTTATATGTCCTACACACAAAGGATGGTTTCCACAAACCTCAAATGTTTCCTTTCAAACTGTTGTCAAGTAACAGCAAATCCTTGCTTCAGGACATGAGCTACAGGCAGAAAGATTTGGGTATGTCATTTTAGGCGAAAATGGATAATTTACAGTCCGCTCCTTAAGAGGTTAAATATATATGCTATTGTTGTGGATGGTGCACCTTCATGCCAAAAAACTGCTACGGCAACATGTAATTCTTTTAAATCACACTTTTGAGATGAACAATGAACAATGAACTAAAGTGGCACCAACTGATAAACCAACCTGAAAGTAACAAACTGACCACTTACAGACTTTTCAAATGCTATTTTGTGACAGAACTAGGGGTGTAACGATTCGTTTTAACAACAGATTCGATTGATCACGATTCGTGGTTGTCGATACGATTCCAAGGACGATATTGGGTTCATTTAGAACGATACGATCCGAAACGATTCAGTGACTTGAAATCGATTCAGTAACCTTTAGCCAAAAATTAATGATCCAGTGTGACTGAAATAAATACCTGGATACTGTGACAGTGCAGGTGAAGTTTCCTAGATTCATGTTTCTTGTAAGGACTGCAATGGATGGACTTGATAATTTCTAGTCTCGTCGGCTTCTCCTCTGTCAATCTGAAATGCTATGTTTTGTTGTCTTGTGGCCTTTGCTCTTGCTGCTGGGCGATGATGAATGACGTCAATAATAGGCAGACTGAATTTTTTAATGTTTATTATCTTTTATCATTAAAAGTGCTAAGAAAAAACATCCATTTACAAGTCTGACGTGCTTAAATCCAATGGGTTATTTCCTAGTATCGATACAATCGATTTATTACATTTTAAACACGATGTTAGATTGATATATGTTGTTCAAAAGGCCAACTCGCCGAGCACAGATCGATGTAGTTGGATCATAGGAGAGGTTAAATCGATACAACGATGTAGTAGATGGATCGTTACATGCCTAGACAGAACCCTAAGAATACAGGTAATGCTAGTTAAATAAGCACGTTGTGCCAGTAACCGAAAGGTCGCTGGCTAATCCCAGAGCCGACCAAGGTGAAAACTCTGTCGTTGTGCCCTTGAGCAAGGCACTTAAAAATGCTATTTGCTCTGATAAGAGCGTCTGCTAAATTGTAAAATGTACTGTTTTATCCAAGCAATATCGAAGCTCTTTTGCTAAATTTAGACGTGGAGTGACCCTTCTCGCCATTGAGACGGGTCGATACACAAACACTCCCCTAGATAAACGTTTATGCACTTTTTGTAACGATGGTTCATGCCTTGTTTTACTGTGAGTTATACAACGAAATTAAGGATGATATTTTTCGTCACAATAGGTCACAATAATGTGAAGTTGTGGGGGGGGGGGGGGGGGGGGGGATCAGCTAACTTTTCTGCTATTCTTTCTGCTATTCTATTCTGTCATGAGGCTAAGAGAAAATGTTGCAAATTTCCTGCAATTCTACACTTTCTGTCATGAGGCTGAAAGACAATTTTGCCGTCCTAAAGCACATTTCCTGCTTTTCTAAAATATATCATAGAGTATGCTATCTTGGGAACCAACCCCCGAGTCGGGGGTCCCGGGGCATGGACCCTACATGACTTAGGCACAACCCCCTTTTTTCTGGACCTTTCAGGAACCCTGGTTGACCCCAGTGGCCAGAATAAGTCCCATTTGAAGTGCCAGGCTTGACCAGCAGGGCCAGTATATGGCCCCAATCAGCCTGCTTTCTTGATTCAGGGCTATATCACGTATTCTAAACAAACCGGAAGAGCCCAAGTTGGAATGCTTTTATACGACAGGGCAGTTAAAGTCCAGATCCACATACTTCCTCTTTTTCTAAGAAAATAGGCCAACTCATTCAACAATGGACCAAGATGTCAGGCTCTGTCGTAGCCGGCCATGACCGGGAGACCCATGGGGCGGCGCACAATTGGCCCAGAGTCGTCCAGGGTAGGGGAGGGAATGGCCGGCACATGGCGTTTGCAACGCCAGGGTTGTGGGTTCGATCCCACGGGGGGCCAGTATGAAAAATAAAAAAGATAATGTTTCGCTAAAGAGCGTCTGCTAAATGACGTAAATGTAAAAAAAAATAATCAAAAGTCATCTAAACACCTTTCCTAACAGCACATCGAACATGAAGGACTCATATAATGTTGGGGTTAGGGTAAAGTATACTATGTGATATTATTTAGTTTTTACTATGTTATTACAAGGTGTAATATGCTTCTTACAAGTAACAATGCAATGTGTAACCTAACCAAGGCCTGTTTGGTGCCTGCGGATGGCAACCTTCGTTTCATTCACTATTGGACTGTTTCTGTATGGTACATGAAGAACATGCTTTGGACACTTATGGACAAATACCTAATTTCTCCAATTGGCACGAACATGCCAACGCTAGGAGAGGTCAGGGGAGGCTTGGATGACTATCTCCCCCTTTCCACGCTTGAACCAATCAGCAGGGTCAGATGGTTTGGCAGGGCATTTTGAACACTCCCCTCAAATTGAGGAACTAACATAGGAGGAATGTTTCACAGCTCAGTTTCAGAGGAACGTTTCACACCTCAGTTTCAGAGGAATGTTTTGTCTGTCAGACGTAACTGTCGAAACGACTTCTTGACGAACCACCCAAGGACTTACTCTTGCAAGTTGTCCTTTTTCCATTGAAGCTGAGCTAAGGATTCCGGATCACCAGCTCGTATTTGATTGATCCCGTCTAGATCTCAGTCATTGAAGACAAACGCTAGCATTCCTCGGCAAACCTACGTTGGAACCCAGGACTACCTGGCCTTTTTCTGAGTCTCCTCCCAGGACTCCGATCTCCGAGCTTGCATGAAGCCGACTCACCATCAAATAGTGTGGCCGCACTGTTTATCTGACCGAAGACCGCCATTCCATCTATTGAGTGTAATTATACAGCTAATTGCCTTTTCTCTCTTGCATTGGCATGATGTGTCATGTGTAGCTCTGTAGATTGGCGTTAAAGTGGAACTGACAGATTTTTAACTACTTTGCAGATATGAAACAAACAGACAATCATAATATCAGTAAACAATATTGAATTCCCAGTTTTTTCTACAAAACCAACTTTATAGGTTTTAAAAATAGGTTCTATTTGACTCAGCATTCCATGACGTACACTAAGGCATTGTTGGCAGAATAGATGGATGTAGTTCAATGCATGATTAATATAATTCACCAATTAATTTATTGGTAGTCCAAAAAATACTGCTATCAGGTTGTAAATCACAGCTGGCCTGGTACATTGTTTGCTGCCTCCATTCGGGATGCACTGTTTCAGTTTCAATAACTCAATATTTTGAGAAAAAAAAACGGACGAATGTCAAAACAATCAGACTATCAAAGGCAATGATCACAAGTCAGTCATAATGTGGCTAATAGGCTAGCGTATCTATTTATGTAGCAAGCTAAACACAGAGCCTAACATTAGCTAGATAGCTAGCTAGCTGCTAGGAGGATGTCATGTCATTGGAGGAGTGGATAAGTCTCTGACTTTTTCCCCTTATATTGTTTTTTGGTGTCTATACACAGCTAGAGATGCAGGTGTCATTTGGTTAGCTAGCAAGAACTTGAACGACTGTTATCCAGTTAGCTAGTATATCTCTTGCGTTCGCAAAATTCACTCTGGCTATCTAGCTAGCTGCTCCGATTTCAGAGCACTCTCGTCTGAGTGTGCCAGAGCACAGAATAACTGATGAATTTACGAACGCGCAACATCTGCTGAATATGACTGGTGTCAGTAAGCGTAGGCAAAAAAAAAAGTTACAATTAGTCAAGAACGCTCTAGATAACATGTAAGCAGCCTAACCAACTCTGCTAGGGTAAGTAAAATGGTCAGAGTAAGGTGTTCTTTTATTTGTGTCTGGAACTTTAGCCAGTTAGCTTTGGGTGCTTGGTTGGGACCAGCATGCATTGGCAGGCAGGCTGCAGAAGGACAAGTAGGCTACAATTCCTCATTCGTTTATCAGTGTAATTTTGACCGCCAACTAGCTGAAAAAGTTTGAGAGGGTTTATCTAATGTTCCTTTGTTAGATTTTAGCACATCTTGCTCTGGCTAGCATTAGTTGTTGATCTTGTTGTTGTTTATGTGCATAGCCGAGGGAGAGAGAGCCTACCTTTTCATGGTTGTTTGATCAATAGGACTGTAAAGTTCCCAAATGTAAGAGGACTCCCGTGGTACTTGCGAAAATCCATTCACGTGTATTTTGTGGCTTTTGGCGAATGCGTTCTAATGATCTAAAGTTGCGCTGTTGCAACTGCCTGTAAACACAAAGTCCAGTTCAAAGTGAATGATAGCAGGCCTGTGTGGCAAACGGCTTGTTTTCGTAAAGGCCTACTGTAGCTCTGATTGGCTATGGCACACCGGTCTGCGTAGACTCCGGTCCTGGATGTTTTTATTAGGTTTTATTTACTGCAGTGTCTATTAATTGTCCAAATGCATGGCCGCTTCCCCACTCTATATTGCTATAGAATTTTCACAAATGTGACTCGTTTCGGGAAACTAGGCATATGTCGCGCGTCACAACTTCACAGGAGAGGCATTTGAAAGTAAACTTTTTTTTTTTATCAAAAAGCGTTTTCGAAAATGTAAACATGTGAACTTTTGCCTTAACATAATGCCATCTGTAAAAAATATAATTTTTAAAATAGCCTAGTTTTTGTGCCATGGAAAAAGCAGGAACCTTACCTGGACATTTTTACATTTTAGTGAGACTTTCATCCAGAGAGCCAGTTAGTGAATATATATATATGTTTTTTTATACTGCCCCCGTGGGATCGAACCCACAACCCTGGCGTTGCAAACGCCAATAACTGAACATCCCTGTTCCCTCCCCTAACGATGCTGGAATTGCCTAGTCTCCCGGTCGCGGCCGGCTAGCCATGGAAAAAGACAGGAACCTTCTCGTTACAGTTAGTCAATAACGCTCTGGATAACATAGAAAGAGCCTAACCAGCTCTGCTAGGGCGAGTAAAATGGTCAGAGTGAGCTGTTCTCTCATTTGTGTCTGGAAGTAGCAAGCAAGCTAGCCAACATTAGCCAGTTAGCTTGGGTGCTTGACTACTGTTGTTAGGTCAGAACGCTTGGATCAACCCTACTCCTCGGCCGGAGCGTCCAGTGTGCGCTCTGAACGCTCCGAGAGCGAAACGCTCTGAATTTACGAACGGACAATCTGACAACGTTCTGAGTTTATGAATGGCGCAGGAGGAGATGACTGCGGTTTTACGGGCTCCTAACCAATTTTGTGTGTTTTTTAGCATTATTTGTAAAATATTTTGTACATAATGTTTCTGCCACCGTTTCTTATGACTGAAAAGAGCTTCTGGATATCAGGACAGCGATTACTCACCTCGTACTGGACAAAGATGTATTCTTTAATGAGTCGGACGCAAAGGATTTACTTCAGACACCTGACAAGGCCCAAATCCCCGTCATTCGCATGAAAAAGAGACGGAGATATCGGGGATGTAGGTCGGGGTGCCTTGTAAGGATCTGACGGCGAGTGGGTAATCTGCGTCTACCATCAGTCCTGTTAGCCAATGTTCAATCATTTGAAAATAAATTGGACGACCTAAGATCAAGGATATCCTACCAACGGGACATTAAAAACTGTAATATCTTATGTTTCACCGAGTCGTGGCTGAACGACGACATGGACAACATACAGCTGGCGCGGTTTTTGGTGCATTGGCAAGATAAAACAGCTGACTCCGGTAAGACAAGGGGTCGCGGTCTGTGTGTATTTGTAAATAACAGCTGGTGCATGAAATCTAATATTAAGGAAGTCTCAAGGTTTTGCTCGCCTGAGATAGAGTATCTCATGATAAGCTGTAGACCACACTATTTACCAAGAGAGTTTTCATCTATATTTTTTGTGGCAGATTATTTACCACCACAAACCGATTCTGGCACTAAGACCGCACTCAACGAGCTGTATAAGGCCATAAGCAAACAAGAAAATGGTCATCCAGAGGCGGCGCTCCTAGTGGCCGGGGACATTAATGCAAGGCAACTTAAATCCGTTTGACCTAATTTCTACCAGCATGTTAAATGTGCAACCAGAGGAAAAATAACTCTAGACCACCTTTACTCCACACACAGAGACGCGTACAAAGCTCTCCCTCGCCCTCCATTTGGCAAATCTGACCATAATTCTATTCTCCTGATTCCTGCTTACAGGCAAAAACTAAAGCAGGAAGTACCAATGACTCGCTCAATACAGACATGGTCAGATGACGTAGATGCTAAGCTACAGGACTGTTTTGCTAGCACAGACTGGAATATGTTCTGAGATTCTTCCGATGGCATTGAGGAGTACACACCACATCAGTCATGGGTTTCATCAATAAGTGCATTGATGATGTCGTCCCCACAGTGACCGTACGTACATACCCCAACCAGAAACCATGGTTTACAGGCAACATCCACACTGAGCTAAAGACTAGAGCTGCCGCTTCAAGGAGCTTATAAGAAATCCCGCTATGCCCTCCGCTGAACCATCAAACAGGAAAAGCGTCAATACAGGACTAAGATTTAAATTGTACTACACCGGCTCCAACGCTCGACGGATGTGGCAGGGCATGCAAACTATTACAGACTACAAAGGGAAAGCACAGCCGCGAGCTGCCAAGTGACACAAGCCTACCAGACGAGCTAAATTACTTCTATGCTCGCTTCAAGGCATCAGCATCAGATGTTCCGGATGACTGTGTGATCACGCTCTCCGTAGCCGATGTGAGTAAGACTTTTAAACAGGTCAACATTCACAAGGCCGCATGGCCAGACGGATTACCAGGACGTGTACTCCGAGCATGCGCTGACCAACTGGCAAGTGTCTTGACTGAGTCTGTAATACCAACATGTTTCAAGCAGACCACCATAGTCACTGTGCCCAAGAACACTAAGGTAACCTGCCTAAATGACTACCGACCCGTAGCACTCACGTCTGTAGCCATGAAGTGCTTTGAAAGGCTGGTCATGGCTCACATCAACACCATTATCCCAGAAACCCTAGACCCACTCCAACTTGCATCCCGTCCCAACAGATCCACAGATGATGCAACCTCTATTGCACTCCACACTGCACTTTCCCACCTGGACAAAAGGAACACCTATGTGAGAATGCTATTCATTGACTGCAGCTCAGCGTTCAACACCATAGTGCCCTGAAAGCTCATCACTAAGCTAAGGACCCTGGGACTTAAACACCTCCCTCTGCAACTGGATCCTGGACTTCCTGACGGGCCACCCCAGGTGGTTAGGGTAGGTAACAACACACAATCCTCAACACGGGGGGCCCCTCCCTCTCCCCTCCTGTACTCCCTGTTCACCCATGACTGCATGGCCAAGCACGACTCCAACACCATCATTAAGTTTGCCGATGACACAACAGTGGTAAGCCTGATCACCGACAACGATGAGACAGCCTATAGGGAGGAGGTCAGAGACCTGGCCGTGTGGTGCCAGCATAACAACCTCTCCCTCAACGTGACCAAGACAAAGGAGATGATTGTGGACCTTACACTGTTTTGGTTGCTACATGATTCCATATGTGTTATTTCATAGTTTTGATGTCTCCACTATTATTCTACAATGTAGAAAATTGTAAAAATAAAGAAAAACCCTTGAATGAGTAGGTGTGTCCAAACTTTTGACTGGTACTGTATATTAAGCTCATCAGATGTACTTTCAGATAAATAAATGACTATTATTGTTCTAATGTTAGTATTATTGTGTTATTGTTAAGATAACTCGTCAGTCAGGTCTTCTTAAAATACAATTTTGTCCAAAAACGGACTGGTACCCCGATTTATAACATATATTAATTTATCCTTTGAGATACATTTATGATTTATAATAATACGTTCCCTACCAATATCCCCTGTGTGTGTGCGTGTGTGTGTGTGTGTGTGTGTGTGCGTGTGTGTGTGTGTGTGTGTGTGTGCGTGAGTGCATGTGTGTGTGTGTGTGTGTGTGTGTGTCCAGTTATACCCCAGACACCACCAGATGAAGGTCATCTTACCTGCTGATGTCATCCTGGGTCCAGCCTGACAAGAAACAGAGACAAAGAGTATCACACAGAATATATGCTTGCACACACACACACACACACACACATGCACTCACACACACACACACACAACACACACACATGCACTCACACACACACACACACACACACACACACACACACACACACACACACACACACACATGCACTCACACACACACACACACACACACACACACACACACACACACACACACACACACACACACACACACACACACACACACACACAACACACAGAGAGACACAAACACACGTGTATGAGTAGTATGGGACTTGGTTCTTCAATAACTCAGTTTGACCCAGTTTGACCCAGCGTGATTGTGAATTAACTATTTGTATATGTATCATATTTTAGTCAAACTGGATGACTGGATGTTGCTCTTGGTGGGGCTCTTTGTGTGTGTGTGTGTGTGTGTGTGGGGGGGGGGGGGGGGTATGTGCCTCCACATTCCTCTGAATGCTTTCGAGATCAGAGGAACAGGGATTTTCAGGGAGGTAGAGAAAGAGGACACGAGCGGCTGAGATAGATTTGGGAAAGAGAGGACAAGCTAGAGGTCTAGAGGAAGAGAGAGAAATGAGAGAGAGAGAGAGAGAGAGAGAGAGAGAGAGAGAGAGAGAGAGAGAGAGAGAGAGAGAGAGAGAGAGAGAGAGAGAGAGAGAGAGAGAGAGAGAGAGAGAGAGAGAGAGAGAGAGAGAGAGAGAGAGAGAGAGAGAGAGAGAGAGAGAGAGAGAGAGAGAGAGAGAGAGAGAGAGAAAAGGAACAGAACAGTATATTTTATATATTAAGTATATATGTTATATATATGAACAACGATGTTTCTACTTCATACAACAACAGATATGTTGAGATATTTCTGTATTACTATTGTGAGGGAATCCAAGGACTCTGAGATTCTCTGCTAGATTTACTGAACCTAATTTAAGATCCTGTGTTTATACAACCCCTGGGAATAAGTGTATGTGTGTGTGAGTGTGTGTGTGTGTGTGTGTGTGTGTATGTGGTTTAAACAGCTGTGGTGTATCAGTCATTGTTGGGGGAAAATAAACCCTCTCTGCAACGTCAGTCTGATCCCACGACCCTAGCACCCTACCCTCCTCAACACACACCACCATAGACTTAGATAGAACACTCATCTTTGTATCTGTTCCATTATTGCTCATAAGTATCATTCATTGGCTGATCCCCCCCTAATGACCTGGATGGAATTATGTGATCCTTCCTTAACCCCATAGGAAGTCTCACCTGTTGACTACTTCAAAATGGTGAAAGTTCTCAATGACGCTGCCCATGCTAAAATAAACTTTTGTTCACTAGAGTTGTCTATCTAAGTCAATGGCACACACACAAACACACACACGCGTACAGTACCAGTAAACAGTTTGGACACACCTACTCATTATTCAAGGGTTTTTCTTCATTTTTAGTATTTTGTACATTGTGGAATAATAGTGAAGACATCAAAACTATGAAAAGAACACATATGGAATCATGTAGTAACCAAAAAGTGATAAACAAATCAAAATATATTTTATTTTAGAAGCCAAGTTAACAAACAGATCACCGATCATTTCGAATCCCACCGTACCTTCTCCGCTATGCAATCCGGTTTCCGAGCTGGTCATGGGTGCACCTCAGCCACGCTCAAGGTCCTAAACGATATTATAACCGCGATCGATAAAAGACAGTACTGTGCAGCCGTCTTCATCGACCTGGCCAAGGCTTTCGACTCTGTCAACCACCGCATTCTTATTGGCAGACTAAATAGCCTTGGTTTCTCAAATGACTGCCTCGCCTGGTTCACCAACTACTTCTCAGATAGAGTTCAATGTGTCAAATCGGAGAGCCTGTTGTCTGGACCTCTGGCCGTCTCTATGGGCGTGCCACAGGGTTCAATTATCGGGCAGACTCTATTCTCTGTGTATATCAATGATGTCGCTCTTGCTGCTGGTGACGCTCGGATCCACCTCTATGCGGACGACACCGTTTTGTATACATCTGGCCCTTCATTAGACACTGTGTTAACAAACCTCCAAACGAGCTTCCTTCGCTCATGCTGCCAAACATGCCCTCGTAAAACTGACTATCCTACCGATCCTTGACTTCAGCGATGTCATTTACAAAATAGCCTCCAGTAAATTGGATGTAGTCTATCACAGTGCCATCCGTTTTGTCTCCAAAGCCCCATATACTACCCACCATTGTGACCTGTACGCTCTTGTTGGCTGGCCCTCACTACATATTCGTCGCCAAACCCACTGGCTCCAGGTCATCTGTAAATCACTGCTAGGCAAATCCCCATCTTATCTTAGCTCACTGGTCACCATAGCAACACCCACCCGTAGTCTGCGCTCCAGCAGGTATATCTCACTGGTCATCCCCAAAGCCAACACCTCCTTTGGCCGCTATTCCTTCCAGTTCTCTGCTGTTAATGACTGGAACGAACTGCAAAAATCTCTGAAGCTGGAGACTCTTATCTCCCTCACTATCTTTAAGCGTCAGTTGTCAGAGCAGCTTACCGATCACTGCACCTGTACACAGCCCATCTGAAATTAGCCCACCCAACTACCTCATCCCCATATTGTTATTTATTTTGCTCATTTGCACCCCAGTATCTCTATTTGCACATCATCTCTTGCACATCTATCATTCCAGTGTTAATACTAATTGTAATTATTTTGCACTATGGCCTATTTATTGCCTTACCTCCATAACTTACTACATTCGCACACACTGTATATATATTTTCTGTTGTATTTTTGACTGTATGTTTTGTTTTACCCCATATGTAACTCTGTGTTGTTGTTTTTATCGCACTGCTTTGCTTTATCTTGGCCAGGTCGCAGTTGTAAATGAGAACTTGTTCTCAACTGGCTTACCTGGTTAAATAAAGGTCAAATAAATAAATACATATTTTAGATTTCAGATTCTTCAAAGTAGCCTCCCTTTGCCTTGATGACAGCTTTGCACACGCTTGGCATTCTCTCAACCAGCTTCACCTGGAATTATTTTCCAACAGTCTTGAAGGAGTTCCCACATATGCTGAGCACTTGTTGGCTGCTTTTCCAAACTTTTGACTGAATCTGCACTTAGTGCAGAAAGCAAAACGACCTTGCCTTGTGTTGGATGGCTCTGTCATATCCATGATCCTTGGTCAAAAGTAGTGCACTATATAGGGAATAGGGTGCCATTTGGGATGTATCCCCTCTCTCAGACTCACCTTCATGTTATTTACAGAACAGCACGAAGCACTGGACATAGGCCCAGAGAGAGAGAGAAAGAGAGAGAGAGAGAGAGAGAGAGAGAGAGAGAGAGAGAGAGAGAGAGAGAGAGAGAGAGAGAGAGAGAGAGATCCTGAAACATGGTATAGAAGAGATGGACCCACTGGTTGCCCTCTAGGTTACAGAGAGCTGGTAGTCCCATCCACCAAAACTACTAGGAGTAAAAACAGGGAAGAGCCTCACGGGGTATGCTAACTTGGTATAGATCAGACCCACTCTATTAAATTAGTCAAAACAGGAACATTTGATTAGAAATTAATAGGGAAATAATCTCAACAGAGAAAAATGTCCTCCTGTGTGCTACCTATATCCCCCCAATAGAATCCCCATACTTTAATGATGACAGCTTCTCCATCCTAGAGGGGGAGATCAACCATTTCCACGCCCAGGGACATGTACTAGTCTGTGGCGACCTAAACGCCAGAACTGGACAAGAACCTGACACCCTCAGCACACAGGGGGACAAACACCTACCTGGAGGTGATAGCATTCCCTCCCCCATATGCCCCCCTAGACACAACTACGACAAAACAACTTAAAAGAAAATGGGTCACAACTCCTGCAGCTCTTTCGCACGCTGGGTCTGTATATGGTCAATTGTAGGCTTCGAGGGGACTCCTATGGTAGGTACACCTATAGCTCATCTTTTGGCAGTAGTACTGTAGACTACTTTATCACTGACCTCAACCCAGAGTCTCTCAGAGCGTTCACAGTCAGCCCACTGACACCCCTATCAGACCACAGCAAAATCACAATCTACTTGAACAGAGCAATACTCAATCATTAAGCATTGAAGCCGAACAAACTAAATGCTGTTAAGAAATGCTATAGATGGAAGGAGGGTAGCGTCGAAACCTACCAAAAAACTATTGGCCAACAACAAATCCAATCCCTCCTAGACAACTTCCTGGACAAAATGTTATCCTGCAATAGTGAAAGTATAAACTGAGAGACTCTGGGTTGAGGTCTCACAACAATGAGGAATGGTTTGATGAAGAATGCAAAAAACCTTAGAAAGAAACTGAGAAGCCTATCCAACCAAAAACACAGAGACCCCAGAAAACCTTGGCTTACGCCTCCACTACGTGGAAACACTAAAACAGTACAGAAATACACTAAGAAAAAAAAAAAGAACAGCATGTTACATCTCAATGTGATTGAAGAATCCATAGAATGAAATCACTACTGGAAAATTGGAACACACTAAACAAACAACAACACGAAGAGCAACCTATCCAACCTTTTCGGCCATATAACAAAGAACCAAGACCAAAAATATATGGATGATGATTTACAAAATTTAGAGTCCGTTATTAAAGATAATAAGACTTACCAGGCTCTATAACAAAGAACATTGCAAAAACATTCAAATAAAAAGCTTACAACTATGACGACCATGGAGCACAATTACATTGGATGAGCTACAGGACAAAATACAAACCCTCCAACCCAAAAAGGCCTGTGGTGTTGATGGTATACTAAACTAAATGATAAAATATTACAGACCGCAAATTCAAATGGGCTATTCTTAAACTCTTCAACATTATCCTCAGCTATGGATGGTGTTAAGAGATAGATGGGAGGTATTGAATGGAGTTGAAGGATGGGACTAATAACAAATAACAACAAATAATAACAAGATAACTAATAATGTAAGCATACTGTGTCCATAATAAGTATATAGGTTGTATGTTAAGGAGCTTTTGGGAAAGAGCACAGTTAGAAAGATATGGCATATAGAAGCAAACCGGATGGACATCATGAAAATGATTGGAGAGGTTGAGAGTAGAAGAAGTTCAGGAGCAAAAAAAAAAAAAAAAAATCAAATAGAATTATTGTAAAATTGACTGTGTCCATAAGGTGTAGATAGTAAGTATAGGCTGGAAGTAGAGGCCTGGGCATTGTTGTTCACTAATTTACCCCAAGTAGGGAAAGGTGTTAGGCCTACTGCTCCTAGGTAGCTCTCTCTCTCTGCTCTCCCCCTCCCCTCTGTCTGTCCTTGATTGCAGGAGTGAAGTCTGGTGTGCGGGAGTCAGGGTTCCAGCTGCAGCTCATTCACCATAATCACCTCAGCCTTTAAGACCCGGTCAAACTTACCACTCATCGTCAGATCATAGTCAAGACGACCATGTTAGTCTCGCTGCTGACTCAACCTGCTTGTTTTCGCTCTTTGTGTTTTTGGCTGGTTCTATTTATATTTCTCCTGTGCCACAGATTATTGGAACCTGACTCCTGCCTCCGCTTCACTCCTGCCACCACCATCCTGCTTTCCACTACTGGACCTCACATTTGGACTCACCACGGACACTAGGACGTTACGGTACCACTCCTGCTCAGAACCCTGGATCTGTTACCCTCCCTGTAGACCTGGACTTGCTCTTCCCCTATTTTTGGAAACCTGGACAATTTAACTTTGAAATAAACCTGTTAAACCTTCTCTGGCTCGGTGTAGTTGTCTGCATTTGGGTTCATATTCAGTTTAAATCGTGACAAAAGGATGGCGGGGTTTAAAAGTAATAAAGGGGAGTATATATATAAAAAACATGGGGGATTGGAAGTGATGCAGACAATTACATTGATAGAAGTTACAATCTATCTGCAATATTAAGCTGATCTACCCCCCCCCCCCCCCCCAAAAAAAAAAAAGAGCAAACAGCAAAAGAATATACATGATCAAATGCAAATCTTATAATCAACTATTAAAGACTACCAGAACCCACTGGATTCTCCAATTGCATTGAATGAACTACAGGACAAAATACAAACCCTCCAACCAAAAAAGTCCTGTGGTGTTGATGGTATCCTCAATGAAATGATAAAAGATACAGACCACAAACTCCGATTGGCTATATTTAAACTCTTTAACATCATCCTTAGCTCTGGCATCTTCCCCAATATTTGGAACCAAGGACTGATCACCCCAATCCACAAAAGTGGAGACAAATTTTACCCCAATAATTATCGTGGGATCTGTGTCAACAGGAATCTCGAAACAAAATTATCTGCAGTATCAACAGCAGATTTGTATATTTCCTCAGTGAAAACAATGTCCTGAGCAAATGTCATAATGGCTTCTTACCAAAATACCGTATGACAGACCACGTATACTTCCTGCACACCCTCATTGACAAATAAAATAAACAAAACAAAAGCAAAGTCTTCTCATGCTTTGTTGATTTAAAAAAAGCTTTTGACTCAATTTAGCATGAGGGTCTGCTTTACAAATTGATGGAAATTGGTGTTGGGGGGAAAGTATATGACATTATGATATCAATTTACAGAAACAACAAGTGTGCAGGTAAAATTGCCAATAAACACACCGATTTCTTTCCTCGGGCCGTGGGGTGAGACAGGGATGCGGCATGAGCCCCACCCTCTTCAACATTTATATCAATGAATTGGCGAGGGCACTAGAACAGTCTGCAGCACCCGGCCTCATCCTACTGGACTCAGAAATCAAATGTCTACTGTTTTGCTGATGATCCGGTGCTTCTGTCCCCAAACCAAGGAGGGCCTACAGCAGCACCTAGATCTCCTCCACAGATCCTGTCAGACTTGGGCCCTGACAGTGAATCTCAGTAAGACATAAATAATGGTGTTCCAAAAAAGGTCCAGTTGCCCTAGAGCACACACATAATCAAATCAAATCAAATTGTATTTAAAACATGTGTAGACCTTCCCGTGAAATGCTTACTTACAAGCCCTTAACCAACAATGCAGTTCAAGAAATCGAGTTAAGAAAATATTTACTAAATAAACTAAAGTAAAAAATTAAAAGTAACACAATAAGATGACATAACAATAATGAGGCTATATACAGGGGGTACTGGTACTGAGTCAATGTGCAGGGGTACAGGTTAGTCGAGGTAGTTTGTACATGTAGTTTGGGGTAAAGTGACTACGCATAGATAATAAACAGCGAGTAGCAGCAGTGTAAAAAGGGGGGGGGGGGGGGGTCAATGTAAATAGTCCGGGTATTCCTACCTTGGCCTAAACATCAACACCACAGGTAACTTCCACAAGATCTAAAAGACAAGGCAAGAAGGGCCTTCTATGCTATCAAAATAAACATAAAACTTGACATCCCAATTAGGATCTGGGCTAAAAATATTTCAATCAGTTATAGAACCCATTGCCCTCTATGGTTGTGGGGTCTGGGTCCACTCACCAACCAAGAATTCACAAAATGGGACAAACACCCAATTGAGGGCCTCCCGAGTGGCGCAGCAGTCTAGGGAGCGGTCTAGGGCACTGCAGCAGTCTAGGGCACAGTGCTTAAGGCGTCACTACAGCTACACCCAACTGAGACTCTGCAGAATTTAGCAAAAATATAGTTAGTGTAAAATGCAAAACCCCAAACAATGCACGCAGAGCAGAATTATCACTATACCCACTAGTTATCAAAATCCATAAAAGAGCTGTTAAATTTGACAACCACCTAAAAGGAAGCAATACCCACAAACATTCCACCACAAAGCCATCACCTACAGAGAGATTCACCTAGAGATGAGTCCCCTCAGCCAGCTAGTTCTGGAGCTCTTTTCACAAACACAGAGACCTAGGCCAGCAACACAATCAGACCCAACCAAAATTATGAGAAACCAAAAAGAACAGTGGGTTAACTGCCTTGCTCAGGGGAAAAACAACAGATTTTTTACCTTGTCAGCTCAGTAACCTATTGGTTACTGGCCCAACGCTCCTACCCGCCAGGCTACCTGCTGGGTGAATCTGTCTACGTTTGTGAGGGCCAAGACTAATTTCTTCAGCCTCCTCTTGGTTGAAGAGGCGCTGTTGCGCCTTCTTCACCACACTGTCTGTGTGGGTGGACCATTTCAGTTTGTCAGTGATGTGTACGCCTATGGAACTTGAAGCTTTTCACCTTCTCCACTGCGGCCCCCATCAATGTTGATGGGGGGCGTGCTTCCTCTGCTGTCTGCTGAAGTTCAGGATCAGCTCCTTCGTTTTGTTGACATTGAGAGAGAGGTTATTTACCTGGCACCACTCCACCAGGGTCCTCACCTCCTCCATGTAGGCTGTTGGTAATCAGGCCTACCACTGTTGTGTCATCTGCAAACTTGATGATTGAGTTGGAGCCGTGCGTGGCCACACAGTCATGGGTGAACAGGGATGTACAGAGTGGGCTGAGTACGCACCCTTGTGGGGCCTCTCTGTTGAGGATCAGCGTTATGGAGGTGTTGTTGCCTACCTTCACCACCTGGGGGCGGCCCGTCAGGAAGTCCAGGACCCAGTTGCACAGGGCGGGGTTCAGGCCCAGGGCCCCGAGCTTAATGTTGAGCTTGGAGGGTACTATGGGGTTGAAGGCTGAGCTGTAGTCAATGAACAGCATTCTTACATAGGTATTCCTCTTGTCCAGATGGGATAGGGCAGTGTGCAGTGCGATGGTGATAGCAAATTGGAGTGGGTCTAGGGTGACAGGTAAGGTAGAGGTGATATGATCCTTGACTAGTCTCTCAAAGCTCTTCATGATGACAGAAGTGGGCGCTACGGGGCGATAGTCATGTAGTTCAGTTAGCTTCGCTTTCTTGGGTACAGGAACAATGGTGGACATCTTGAAGCAAGTTGGGGACAGCAGACTGGGATAGGGAGAGATTGAATATGTCCGTAACACACTCCAGCCAGCTGGTCTGCACATGCTCTGAGGACGCGGCTAGGGTGTCCGTCTGGGCCGGCAATCTTGCGGGGGTTAACACGCTTAAATGTCTTACTCACGTCAGCCACAGAGAGCTCACAGTCCTCGGGAGTGGCCCGCGTCAGCAGCACTGTGTTATCCTCAAAGCGGGCGAAGAAGGTGTTTAGCTTGTCTGGGAGCAAGACGTCGGTGTCTGCGATGTGGCTGGTTTACCCTTTGTAATCCGTGATTGGCTGTAGACCCTGCCACATACGTCTTGTGTCTGAGCCATCTGAGCCATTTGAATTGCGACTCCACTTTGTCTCTGTACTGACGTTTTGTCTGTTTGATTGCATTATGGAGGGCTTTCTGGACTGTTTGTATTCGACCATATTCCCAGTCACCTTGCCGTGGTTAAATGCGGCACTTCCAGTTTCTATCCACTGTTTCTGGTTTGGATAGGTTTTAATGGTCACCGTGGGAACAACATCCCCTATACACCTGATTAAATCAGTCACCATGTCAGTGTACACGTCAATGTTATTCTCAGAGGCAACCCGGAACATATCTCATTCCACGTGATCAAAATAATCTTGAAGCATGGATTCTGATTAGTCAGACCAGCATTGAATGGACCTTAGCAGGGGTACTTCCTGTTTGAGTTTCTGCCTATAGGAAGGGAGGAGCAGAATGGAGTCGTGATCTGATTTGCCATCCCGGAAGGGAGAGCAAAAATGGTCAACAGTATTTGAAGGGCGAGTACTACAGGCAATATTATGATAAAACTTCGGTAATGTTTTCCTCAGATTTGCTTTATTAAAGTCCCCAGCTACAATAAATGCAGCTTCAGGATATGCGGTTTCCAGTTTGCAGAAAGTCCAGCGTAGTTCCTTGAGAGCCGTCGTGGTATCGGCTTGAGGGGGAATATACACGGCTGTGATGATGACCGAAGACAATTGTCTCGGGAGGTAATGCGGTCAGCATTTCATTGTGAAGTATTCTAGGTCGGGTGAACAAAAGGACTTCAGTTCCTGTACGTTACCCCAATCACACCATGAGTAAGGTCGATGTCCGCGTCCCGCTGAAATATAATTAGCATAATACAAATATCCCCATACAAATCTGTCAGTTTAAGCTCAATCCCCCGCATCCACCTCTGTAACACTTCCGCATCTGCGGTGAAAGGTGACAGAGCTAGAGCGGTGTTTGTCAGACCGTGAGAGCCCGAAAATCAGCCTTCTCAGAAAATTGTCTTAAGTATACGACCGTCTGGGCTACACACTAACCTGTGTAAAGGTGAGACTCTCACGAACACGTGAATGTCGGTTGTTCTGCTCTAGGACGTCCACAGGCCTCACAAGACTCGTCTGTAGGTCCCCCGGTAACAGTTGAAAAAATATGGAAGTATATATGGAGACTGTTTAGTGCCAAAAATAAGGGGTTAAATAGATGTTATTTTTTTTTTTTTTTTTAATATATTCCTGATCTTTCCTATATCTCTCAGATGTAGGATAGACACTTCAGAATAAACTTACTTTAGATTTTTTGGAGATTTATTTTATGGAGACTGTTTATGGAGACAAAAATAAGGGGTTAAATACATTGTGTTTTATATCTCTCAGATGTAGGATAGAGACTTCAGAACAAACCTGTTGTTCCATGTAGTGAATCTGTTATTCAGTGCGTTTGAATGGGCTAATAGCAGTAAGGCCAAATACAAATGTTCATCAAATATATATTCGTATATATTTTTTTTATACTTCAAGGGGACTTAAAATTCAAAATCAAATAGCAAAATCATCCTTCGTATGACCTTCTTAAAACAATTCCATATAGCTTAGTAGTACTAAAGGTCCATTCCGAATACCTCTTCTCCGCCGACGGCGTCATGGAGCAGCCTCCCTCTCTCCCTCCCCTCTCTCCCTCCATCACTCTCTCCTCCTCTCTCCCTCCCTCTCTCCCTCCATCACTCTCTCCTCCTCTCTCCCTCCCTCTCTCCCTCCATCACTCTCTCCTCCTCTCTCCCTCCCTCTCTCCCTCCATCACTCTCTCTCCTCCTCTCTCCCTCCCTCTCACCCTCCATCAGTCTCTCTCCTCCTCCTCTCTCCCTCCCTCTCTCCCTCCATCACTCTCTCCTCCTCTCTCCCTCCCTCTCTCCCTCCATCACTCTCTCCTCCTCTCTCCCTCCCTCTCACCCTCCATCAGTCTCTCTCCTCCTCTCTCCCTCCAGTCTCTCTCCTCCTCTCTCCCTCCCTCTCTCCCTCCATCAGTCTCTCTCCTCCTCTCTCCCTCCCTCTCTCCCTCTATCAGTTTCTCTCCTCCTCTCTCCCTCCCTCTCTCCCTCCATCAGTCTCTCTCCTCCTCTCTCCCTCCCTCTCTCCCCCATCAGTCTCTCTCCTCCTCTCTCCCTCCCTCTCTCTCTCCCTCCCTCTCTCCCTCCATCACTCTCTCTCCTCCTCTCTCCCTCCCTCTCTCCCTCCATCAGTCTCTCTCCTCCTCGCTCCCTCTCTCCTCCATTAGTCTCTAGTCTCTCTCCCCCTCTCTCTCTCTTCTTCATCAGTCTCTCATCTCTCTCCTCCTCCTCTCGTCTCTCTCCTCCATCAGTCTCTAGTCTCTCTCCCTCTCTCCTCCATCAGTCTCTAGTCTCTCTCCCTCTCTCCTCCATCAGTCTCTAGTCTCTCTACCTCTCTCCTCCATCAGTCTCTAGTCTCTCTCCTCTCTCCTCCATCAGTCTCTAGTCTCTCTCCCTCTCTCCTCCATCAGTCTCTAGTCTCTCTACCTCTCTCCTCCATCAGTCTCTAGTCTCTCTCCCTCTCTCCTCCATCAGTCTCTAGTCTCTCTACCTCTCTCCTCCATCAGTCTCTAGTCTCTCTCTCCCTCTCTCCTCCATCAGTCTCTCTCGTCTCTCTCCCTCTCTCCTCCATCAGTCTCTAGTCTCTCTCCCTCTCTCCTCCATCAGTCTCTAGTCTCTCTACCTCTCTCCTCCATCAGTCTCTAGTCTCTCTCCCTCTCTCCTCCATCAGTCTCTAGTCTCTCTCCCTCTCTCCTCCATCAGTCTCTAGTCTCTCTACCTCTCTCCTCCATCAGTCTCTAGTCTCTCTCCCTCTCTCCTCCATCAGTCTCTAGTCTCTCTCCCTCTCTCCTCCATCAGTCTCTAGTCTCTCTACCTCTCTCCTCCATCAGTCTCTAGTCTCTCTCCCTCTCTCCTCCATCAGTCTCTAGTCTCTCTACCTCTCTCCTCCATCAGTCTCTAGTCTCTCTCCCTCTCTCCTCCATCAGTCTCTAGTCTCTCTCCCTCTCTCCTCCATCAGTCTCTAGTCTCTCTCCCTCTCTCCTCCATCAGTCTCTAGTCTCTCTACCTCTCTCCTCCATCAGTCTCTAGTCTCTCTCCCTCTCTCCTCCATCAGTCTCTAGTCTCTCTACCTCTCTCCTCCATCAGTCTCTAGTCTCTCTCCCTCTCTCCTCCATCAGTCTCTAGTCTCTCTCCCTCTCTCCTCCATCAGTCTCTAGTCTCTCTACCTCTCTCCTCCATCAGTCTCTAGTCTCTCTCCCTCTCTCCTCCATCAGTCTCTAGTCTCTCTACCTCTCTCCTCCATCAGTCTCTAGTCTCTCTACCTCTCTCTCCTCCATCAGTCTCTAGTCTCTCTCCCTCTCTCCTCCATCAGTCTCTAGTCTCTCTCCCTCTCTCCTCCATCAGTCTCTAGTCTCTCTACCTCTCTCCTCCATCAGTCTCTAGTCTCTCTACCTCTCTCCTCCATCAGTCTCTCTCGTCTCTCTCCCTCTCTCCTCCATCAGTCTCTAGTCTCTCTCCCTCTCTCCTCCATCAGTCTCTAGTCTCTCTACCTCTCTCCTCCATCAGTCTCTAGTCTCTCTACCTCTCTCCTCCATCAGTCTCTAGTCTCTCTCCCTCTCTCCTCCATCAGTCTCTAGTCTCTCTCCCTCTCTCCTCCATCAGTCTCTAGTCTCTCTACCTCTCTCCTCCATCAGTCTCTCTCGTCTCTCTCTCTCTCTCTCCTCCATCAGTCTCTAGTCTCTCTACCTCTCTCCTCCATCAGTCTCTAGTCTCTCTCCCTCTCTCCTCCATCAGTCTCTAGTCTCTCTCCCTCTCTCCTCCATCAGTCTCTAGTCTCTCTACCTCTCTCCTCCATCAGTCTCTAGTCTCTCTACCTCTCTCCTCCATCAGTCTCTCTCGTCTCTCTCCCCCTCTCTCCTCCATCAGTCTCTAGTCTCTCTCCCTCTCTCCTCCATCAGTCTCTCGTCTCTCTCCCTCTCTCCTCCCCATCAGTCTCTAGTCTCTCTACCTCTCTCCTCCATCAGTCTCTAGTCTCTCTCCCCTCTCCTCCTCCTCCATCAGTCTCTCTCGTCTCTCTCCCTCTCTCCTCCATCAGTCTCTAGTCTCTCTACCTCTCTCCTCCATCAGTCTCTAGTCTCTCTACCTCTCTCCTCCATCAGTCTCTCTCGTCTCTCTCCCTCTCTCCTCCATCAGTCTCTAGTCTCTCTCCCTCTCTCCTCCATCAGTCTCTCGTCTCTCTCCCTCTCTCCTCCATCAGTCTCTAGTCTCTCTACCTCTCTCCTCCATCAGTCTCTAGTCTCTCTCCCTCTCTCCTCCATCAGTCTCTCTCGTCGTCTCTCTCCTCTCTCCTCCATCAGTCTCTAGTCTC
This sequence comes from Coregonus suidteri, assembly GCA_036851935.1. NCBI lineage: Eukaryota > Metazoa > Chordata > Actinopteri > Salmoniformes > Salmonidae > Coregonus > Coregonus suidteri. Next base: position 55,688,561 of record CM072227.1, on the reverse strand, counting down.
TCTACCTCTCTCCTCCATCAGTCTCTAGTCTCTCTACCTCTCTCCAGTCCTTTTATAGCAGTTTTCCATACTGTACCTCTAACTGAATTGCTTCCTTTGCTGCTGTAGAATTTAAAGATGGATGTGTTGCTGCTGTAGAATTTAAAGATGGATGTGTTGCTGCTGTAGAATTTAAAGATGGATGTGTTGCTGCTGTAGAATTTAAAGATGGATGTGTGGTGCTGCTGTAGAATTTAAAGATGGATGTGTTGCTGCTGTAGAATTTAAAGATGGATGTGTTGCTGCTGTAGAATTTAAAGATGGATGTGTTGCTGCTGTAGAATTTAAAGATGGATGTGTTGCTGCTGTAGAATTTAAAGATGGATGTGTTGCTGCTGTAGAATTTAAAGATGGATGTGTTGCTGCTGTAGAATTTAAAGATGGATGTGTTGCTGCTGTAGAGTTTAAAGATGGATGTGTTGCTGCTGCTGTAGAATTTAAAGCCTGTTATAGTTACTCTCTCTGTTTATGGATGTGTTGCTGCTGTAGAATTTAAAGATGGATGTGTTGCTGCTGTAGAATTTAAAGATGGATGTGTTTTGCTGCTGTAGAGTTTAAAGATGGATGTGTTGCTGCTGTAGAATTTAAAGATGGATGTGTTGCTGCTGTAGAATTTAAAGATGGATGTGTTGCTGCTGTAGAATTTAAAGATGGATGTGTTTGCTGCTGTAGAATTTAAAGATGGATGTGTTGCTGCTGTAGAATTTAAAGATGGATGTGTTGCTGCTGTAGAGTTTAAAGTGTAGATTGATCTGGATCTCAATGATGGTATCGTCTCTCCAGCTAAATGGATATGTTTCACTCTCCCTCCTTCTCTCTCTTCTCTCTTTATCTCCCTCCCTTACGCACCCCCCCTCTCTCTCTCTCTCTCTCTCTCTGTCTCTCTCGTGTCTCTCTCTCTCTCTCTCTCTCTCTCTCTCTCTCTCTCTCTCTCTCTCTCTCTCTCTCTCTCTCTCTCTCTCTCTCTCTCTCTCTCTCTCTCTCTCTCTCTCTCTCTCTCTCTCTCTCTCTCTCTCTCTCTCTGTCTCTGTCTCTCTCTCTCTCTCTCCTCTCTCTCTCTCTCTCTCTCTCTCTCTCTCTCTCTCTCTCTCTGTCTCTCTCCCCTCTGTCTCTCTCTCTCCTCTGTCTCTCTCTCCTGTCTCTCTCTCTCTCTCTCTGTCTCTCTCTCTCTCTCTCTCTCTCTCTCTCTCTCTCTCTCTCTCTCTCTCTCTCTCTCTCCTCTCTCTCTCTCTGTCTCTCTCTCTCTCTCTCTCTCTCTCTCTCCTCTCTCTCTCTCTCTCTCTCTCTCTCTCTCTCTCTCTCTCTCTCTCTCTCTCCCTCTCTCTCTCTCTCTCCTCAGTGATGCTAGTGGAAAGTCCATCACTACGAAACTCCCTACGTCACTTTATTGTTCATGTGTTGTTCCCACTCTCACCTCCCCCAGCCCATTAATTGACCTTATGATGCAATGTGTGTCAATAGAAGGAATTGCAGTGATTCCAGTAAACAGCATGTATTCCCGTCTTGATGCCCCTAAGGCCCCCGGCCCCCGGCCCCTTGCCCCCGGCCAAACCGTGCCCCTCCTCACCCCTCTACACAACAGCCATCTGTCTTCAGGACTCTCTCTCCATCCTGAAGGAATGCTGACTGCTAGGCCGTCTACCACTGGGATTCACTGAGTTCATAGCAGGTTATAGTTGTAGCAGGTTATAGTTGTAGCAGGTTATGGTTGTAGCAGGTTATAGTTGTAGCAGGTTATAGTTGTAACAGGTTATAGTTGTAGCAGGTTATAGTTGTAGCAGGTTATAGTTGTAGCAGGTTATAGTTCTCTCTCTGGTTATAGTTGTAGCAGGTTATAGTTGTAGCAGGTTATAGTTGTAACAGATTATAGTTGTAGCAGGTTATAGTTGTAGCAGGTTATAGTTGTAGCAGGTTATAGTTGTAGCAGGTTATAGTTGTAACAGGTTATAGTTGTAGCAGGTTATAGTTGTAGCAGGTTATAGTTGTAGCAGGTTATAGTTGTAGCGTTGTAGCAGGTTATAGTTGTAACAAGTTATAGTTGTAGCAGGTTATAGTTGTAGCAGCTTATAGTTACTCTCTCGGGTTATAGTTGTAGCAGGTTATAGTTGTAGCAGGTTATAGTTGTAACAGGTTATAGTTGTAGCAGGTTATAGTTGTAGCAGGTTATAGTTGTAGCAGGTTATAGTTGTAGCAGGTTATAGTTCCTCTCTCTGGTTATAGTTGTAGCAGGTTATAGTTGTAGCAGGTTATAGTTGTAGCAGGTTATAGTTGTAGCAGGTTATAGTTGTAGCAGGTTATAGTTGTAGCAGGTTATAGTTACTCTCTCTGGTTATAGTTGTAGCAGGTTATAGTTGTAGCAGGTTATAGTTGTAACAGGTTATAGTTGTAGCAGGTTATAGTTGTAACAGGTTATAGTTGTAGCAGGTTATAGTTGTAGCAGGTTATAGTTGTAACAGGTTATAGTTGTAACAGATTATAGTTGTAGCAGGTTTTAGTTGTAGCAGGTTATAGTTGTAGCAGCTTATAGTTACTCTCTCGGGTTATAGTTGTAGCAGGTTATAGTTGTAGCAGGTTATAGTTGTAACAGATTATAGTTGTAAAGATTATAGTTGTAGCAGGTTATAGTTGTAGCAGGTTATAGTTGTAGCAGGTTATAGTTGTAACAGGTTATAGTTGTAGCAGCTTATAGTTACTCTCTCGGGTTATAGTTGTAGCAGGTTATAGTTGTAGCAGGTTATAGTTGTAGCAGGTTATAGTTGTAGCAGGTTATAGTTGTAGCAGCTTATAGTTACTCTCTCGGGTTATAGTTGTAGCAGGTTATAGTTGTAGCAGGTTATAGTTGTAGCAGGTTATAGTTGTAGCAGGTTATAGTTGTAGCAGGTTATAGTTGTAACAGATTATAGTTGTAGCAGGTTATAGTTGTAGCAGGTTATAGTTGTAGCAGGTTATAGTTGTAGCAGGTTATAGTTGTAGCAGGTTATAGTTCCTCTCTCTGGTTATAGTTGTAGCAGGTTATAGTTGTAGCAGGTTATAGTTGTAGCAGGTTATAGTTGTAGCAGCTTATAGTTACTCTCTCGGGTTATAGTTGTAGCAGGTTATAGTTCCTCTCTCGGGTTATAGTTGTAGCAGGTTATAGTTGTAGCAGGTTATAGTTGTAGCAGGTTATAGTTGTAGCAGGTTATAGTTGTAACAGGTTATAGTTGTAACAGATTATAGTTGTAGCAGGTTATAGTTGTAGAAGGTTATAGTTGTAGCAGGTTATAGTTGTAGCAGGTTATAGTTGTAGCAGGTTATAGTTGTAGCAGGTTATAGTTGTAACAGGTTATAGTTGTAGCAGGTTATAGTTGTAGCAGCTTATAGTTACTCTCTCGGGTTATAGTTGTAGCAGGTTATAGTTGTAGCAGGTTATAGTTGTAGCAGGTTATAGTTGTAACAGGTTATAGTTGTAGCAGGTTATAGTTGTAACAGAATATAGTTGTAGCAGGTTATAGTTGTAGCAGGTTATATTTGTACCAGGTTATAGTTACTCTCTCTGTTTATAGTTGTAGCAGGTTATAGTTGTAGCAGGTTATAGTTGTAGCAGGTTATAGTTACTCTCTCTGTTTATAGTTGTAGCAGGTTATAGTTGTAGCAGGTTATAGTTGTAGCAGGTTATAGTTACTCTCTCTGGTTATAGTTGTAGCAGGTTATAGTTGTAGCAGGTTATAGTTGTAGCAGGTTATAGTTGTAACAGGTTATAGTTGTAGCAGGTTATAGTTGTAGCAGGTTATAGTTGTAAAAGGTTATAGTTGTAGCAGGTTATAGTTGTAGCAGGTTATAGTTGTAACATATTATAGTTGTAACATATTATAGTTGAAACAGGATATAGTTGTAGCAGGTTATAGTTGTAGCAGGTTATAGTTGTAGCAGCTTATAGTTACTCTCTCGGGTTATAGTTGTAGCAGGATATAGTTCCTCTCTCGGGTTATAGTTGTAGCAGGTTATAGTTGTAGCAGGTTATAGTTGTAGCAGGTTATAGTTCCTCTCTCGGGTTATAGTTGTAGCAGGTTATAGTTGTAACAGGTTATAGTTGTAGCAGGTTATAGTTGTAGCAGGTTATAGTTGTAGCAGGTTATAGTTGTAGCAGGTTATAGTTGTAGCAGGTTATAGTTGTAGCAGGTTATA
>CM072227.1:55621858-55679358 GCA_036851935.1 Coregonus suidteri | reverse complement strand
GTATTGGGCGATGGCCACTGTTTGGTAACTTACACATTTTACAAAGGACTCAACGTCTATAAACACACTTGCACGCACTGTCGACACTAAGTCAGCATAACACACACACACACACACACACACACACACACACACACACACACACACACACACACACACACACACACACACACACACACACACACACACACACAGACACACACACAGACACACACACACACACACAGACACACATACAGACAGACACACATGCCTCAGCCATCCATCATTGTAATGTGTTGCCATGTGTGCAGACGACTATTCTTCCTCAGTTTAATCTGGGGTTGAATTAATTAACAGTAATTGTTTGGATCAAACCCAAACCTGTTGTTTTTCCATCATTAAATATTCGTATAAATCTGGCTGTGTGTGGTGCGGGTGGGGGTGGCATCCAGCTGGAAACTCAGCATTAATCCCTTAAAGAGGGGAGCTCCTAACTCGTAACCTAATACAATCTGGCAACCCTGTCCAGTGCAGTCCCAGCCTACAGTTATTGAATCACTACAACGTAGTTAGACGTCACAGTTAGGATAGTTAACAGTGACTAAACACTACAACGTAGTTAGAGGGGGAGGGATAGAGAGGGAGGGGGAGACGGGTGAGGGAAAGGGAGGGAGGGGGAGAGGGGTGAGGGAAAGAGAGGGAGGGGGTGAAGGAGAGGGAAAGAGAGGGAGGGGAAGACGGGGGCACAGGGAAAGAGAGGGAGGGGAAGAGGGGTGAGGGAAAGAGAGGGAGGGGGAGAGGGGTGAGGGAAAGAGAGGGAGGAGGAGAGGGGTGAGGGAAAGAGAGGGAGGAGGGAGGGGTGAGGGAAAGAGAGGGAGGGGGAGAGGGGTGAGGGAAAGAGAGGGAAGGAGGGAGGGGTGAGGGAAAGAGAGGGAGGGGGAGAGGGGGTGAGGGAAGAGAGGGAGGAGGAGAGGGTGAGGGAAAGAGAGGGAGGGGGAGGGAGAGGGGGTGAGGGAAAGAGAGGGAGGGACTGAGGGAAAGAGAGGGAGGAGGGGAGAGAGGGGTGAGGGAAAGAGAGGGAGACAGATAGAGGGGGAGAGGGGGAGGGAGAGCAGAGAAAACACACACACATCTCACTGGCTCCCCTGACTGACTGACCTGCCTCAGTCCCCTAACTCAGAGGTAGTGAACCCTAATCTGATCTCTGAACCCTAGAGGTCATAAAGTCACGGAGAGAACCCCACAATACAATGTCTAGATAGACTATCAATTCAACTGCCTAACCCTAACCTTCCCACTGAACCAAACACTATCACAGCTCAATCTCACCACAAGCCAATATCCAGATAAACTGTTAGTTCAGTTGTCAAGCCTTCTGCTATGCTCTATACACTCTGTGTCTTTACAGAGACATTTACAATCAACTCCACTGAACACCCACCATCCCACTGAATCAAGCCCTATCGCAGCTACACGTACTATTCACTAACCCTTCTAACTAAACTTCTTAACTGATTTCACCCATTGTAGTCATTCTACAAGAAATAGATAACCACAACAGAGTACAAGACATCCTAAGAACGTGGCCCTATGGAAATACTACCATCAATACAGAGACCTCTAGACAGTAGAACTACCCCATACAGAGACCTCTAGACAGTAGAACTACCCCATACAGAGACCTCTAGGCAGTAGAACTACCCCATACAGAGACCTCTAGGCAGTAGAAACTACCCCATACAGAGACCTCTAGACAGTAGAACTACCCCATACAGAGACCTCTAGACAGTAGAACTACCCCATACAGAGACCTCTAGACAGTAGAACTACCCCATACAGAGACCTCTAGACAGTAGAACTACCCCATACAGAGACCTCTAGACAGTAGAACTACCCATACAGAGACCTCTAGACAGTAGAACTACCCCATACAGAGACCTCTAGACAGTAGAACTACCCCATACAGAGACCTCTAGACAGTAGAACTACCCCCATACAGAGACCGCTAGACAGTAGAACTACCCCATACAGAGACCTCTAGACAGTAGAACTACCCCATACAGAGACCTCTAGACAGTAGAACTACCCCATACAGAGACCTCTAGACAGTAGAACTACCCCATACAGAGACCTCTAGACAGTAGAACTACCCCATACAGAGACCTCTAGACAGTAGAACTACCCCATACAGAGACCTCTAGACAGTAGAACTACCCCATACAGAGACCTCTAGGCAGTAGAACTACCCCATACAGAGACCTCTAGGCAGTAGAACTACCCCATACAGAGACCTCTAGACAGTAGAACTACCCCATACAGAGACCTCTAGACAGTAGAACTACCCCATACAGAGACCTCTAGACAGTAGAACTACTACCATCAATACAGAGACCTCTAGACAGTAGAACTACCCCATACAGAGACCTCTAGACAGTAGAACTACCCCATACAGAGACCTCTAGACAGTAGAACTACCCCATACAGAGACCTCTAGACAGTAGAACTACCATACAGAGACCTCTAGACAGTAGAACTACCCCATACAGAGACCTCTAGACAGTAGAAAGTAGGGGTACCCCATACAGAGACCTCTAGACAGTAGAACTACCCCACACAGAGACCTCTAGACAGTAGAACTACCCCATACAGAGACCTCTAGACAGTAGAACTACCCCATACAGAGACCTCTAGACTTTTAACCAGTGTCACGCCCTGACTCAGGGGACTCTGATATGTTGAGTCAGGGTGTGTAGATTCTTTGTTGTGTATGTTCTATGTTGTATATTCTAGTATGTGTGGATCTATGTTGGCCGGTGTGGTTCCCAATCAGAGGCAGCTGTCGCTCGTTGTCTCTGATTGGGGACCATACTTAGGCAGCCTATTGGCACTAGTGGGATCTTGTTCCTTGTAAGATATGTTGTGTGTGCTACCTTGGACTTCACGTTTCGTTTAATGTTTTGTCGAGTGTTTATTTGGTTTAATAAACATGTACGTATATCACGCTGCGCCTTGGTCTGTTCCGTCATTCAACGAACGTGACAACCAGTTTCTATCCCCTTTAGTGCACTACTTTTAACCAGGTTCTATCCCCTTTAGTGCACTACCTTTAACCAGGTTCTATCCCCTTTAGTGCACTACTTTTAACCAGGTTCTATCCCCTTTAGTGCACTACCTTTAACCAGGTTCTATCCCCTATAGTGCACTACTTTTAACCAGGTTCTATCCCCTTTAGTGCACTACCTTTAACCAGGTTCTATCCCCTTTAGTGCACTACTTTTAACCAGGTTCTATCCCCTTTAGTGCACTACTTTTAACCAGGTTCTAGACAGTATCCCCTTTAGTGCACTACTTTTAACCAGGTTCTATCCCCTTTAGTGCACTACTTTTAACCAGGTTCTATCCCCTTTAGTGCACTACTTTTAACCAGGTTCTATCCCCTTTAGTGCACTACCTTTAACCAGGTTCTATCCCCTATAGTGCACTACCTTTAACCAGGTTCTATCCCCTTTAGTGCACTACTTTTAACCAGGTTCTATCCCCTTTGTAGTGCACTACTTTTAACCAGGTTCTATCCCCTTTAGTGCACTACCTTTAACCAGGTTCTATCCCCTTTAGTGCACTACTTTTAACCAGGTTCTATCCCCTATATAGTGCACTACTTTTAACCAGGTTCTATCCCTTTAGTGCACTACTTTTAACCAGGTACTATCCCTTTAGTGCACTACTTTTAACCAGGCTCTATATGACTCTTGTCTAAAGTAGTGCACTATATACTGTAGGGAATAGGGTGCCATTTGGGACAGAGCCCTGGCTAGTGACTCAGTCAGAACACCATTACAATAGAACCGTAGACTACCCATCAAAGAAAAAGACACACGCCACCGAAAACCCTTTCATGACGTGCCCAGAACTAAACAACCCTGTGTGACATGCCAGAAGAAAACTGTTTGAGGAGAACCTGCCAGTGGAACGTTAGGAGAACGTGCCAGGAGCCACTGGCCGGGCCTCGCTGACAGGAGCACGCTCACACTCACGGAACAATGCATGCTGGGAGCTTGGGATGCCGTGGCTGACCAGAGAAAAATGAACGGAATTCGGGCATGCCCGCCAAACCTCTCTCTCTCTCACACACACACAAACACACACACGTTTTAAAGTCCTTCAAATCAGTTGAATTAAAATTGTAAAATTATTGAATCAGTTCAGAATTGTAGAGTTAAACTATAGACAGACAGTCAAGTCAGTGGAGACCTAGAAAGACTGTTATTTCAGTCAGAGTTGGTGATCTGGGGAAAAGTAGTCACTACTGTCACGGTCTGAGCAAAACAAATGTAACAATGGCGCACTCTAGTGGTGTACATTGTGTAGTACATCAACGTTTTCGCACCTGTTTCCTTTCGTCCTCCTCTTCCTCCTCCTCATCCTTCTTGGCCTTTGGGCTGGTCATATTGGTAGAGCTCAGGACAATAATAGAGCCGGTGGGCGGGATGTCCTGTCTTTTCCTCAGCCCCTTCCTGTTCCTGCTCAGGTTTCTATGGCAACGGCTGACCAGGATCTCCTCGTACTGCCCGAATGCATGGTGACAACTGTAAAGTTTGATGGAGGAGGAATAATGGTCTGGGGCTGTTTTTCATGGTTCGGGCTAGGGCCCCTTAGTTTCAGTGAAGGGAAATCTTAACGCTACAGCATACAATGACATTCTAGATGGTTCTATGCTTCCAACTTTGTGGCAACAGTTTGGGGAAGGCCCTTTCCTGTTTCAGCATGACAATGCCCCCCGTGAACAAAGCCAAGTCCATACAGAAATGGTTTGTCGAGATCAGTGTGGAAGAACTTGACTGGCCTGCACAGAGCCCTGACCTCAACCCCATCGAACACCTTTGGGATGAATTGGAACGCCGACTGCGAGCCAGGCCTAATCGCCCAACATCAGTGCCCGACCTCACTAATGCTCTCGTGGCTGAATGGAAGCAAGTCCCCGCAGCAATGTTCCAACATCTAGTGGAAAGCCTTCCCAGAAGAGTGGAGGCTGATATAGCAGCAAAGGGGGAACCAACTCCATATTAATGCCCATGATTTTGGAATGAGTTGTTTGACGAGCAGGTGTCCACATACTTTTGGTCATGTATATTACTATCCATTTATTTTTGAGTTTAACAAAAACGTCAGAGTTTCAAACAATGCTCATCTCTCTGTCTGTCAGATTTGTCTTTGCACCAGGGATAAACGTATATGGTTGGTATGCACGAGTGCAGAACAAATGAAAAAATGATATTGAAAATAAATAACGGTTGATAACATAACATATGCCATTTAGCAGACACTTCTATCCAAAACGACCGTTTTAAAGTATGCAATGACCTTAGCCAGGTAAAAACAGACCCTAGGAGATAGATTAACCTTGGTTGCCAGGGTAACTCATCATCCCTCTTAAGACACATGACTTCCCTATTGACAGTGGAATTCTAAAGGATTAGTTCAGAGCAAACAGAGAATTTCATGTTTGTGAAAAATGTATTTGGGTCAACGGCAGGAGGGTCTGGCACCCAATGGTGGAACAAGCTCCCTCACGACGCCAGGACAGCGGAGTCACTCACCACCTTCCGGAGACATTTGAAACCCCACCTCTTTAAGGAATACCTGGGATAGGATAAAGTATTCCTTCTAACCCCCCCCCCCCCCCCCCCCCCCCCCCAAATTGTAAAGTGGTTATCCCACTGGCTATAGGGTGAACGCACCAATTTGTGAGTCGCTCTGGCTAAGAGCGTCTGCTAATGACGTTAATGTGCCCTTGAGCAAGGCACTTAACCCTAATTGCTCCTGTAAGTCGCTCTGGATAAGAGCGTCTGCTAAATGACTAAAATGGTAAATGTAAATGATCTTGTTAACCTTTGGGTTGATTCTGCTGGTTGAGATCTGTTGGGCCTGAGCAGCTCTCTCACACTATAGAAAGAGAGAGTTGTTTTGTGGTTGCTTCCCAGATCCTGTGTCACAGCCGGACGTGACTGGGTGCTCCAAAGGGCAATGCACAATTGGGCCAGCACCGTCCAGGTATTGGGGACGGTGGTATTTGCTCTAGGGACTCCTTGTGGCGGGCCAGGTGCCTGCAAGCTGACCGAGGTAAACAGTCTAAAGGTGTTTCCTTCCGACACATTGGTGCGGCTGCCTTCCGGGTTAAGCTGCCTTCCGGGTTAAGCTGCCTTCCGGGTTAAGCTGCCTTCCGGGTTAAGCTGCCTTCCGGGTTAAGCTGCCTTCCGGGTTAAGCTGCCTTCCGGGTTAAGCTGCCTTCCGGGTTAAGCTGCCTTCCGGGTTAAGCGAGCAGTGTGTTAAGAAGCAGCGTGGCTTGGTGGAGCACGTTGCAGAGGATGCATGTCCCGCTCTTCGCCTCTCCCAAGCCCACTGGGGAGTTGACGCAATAAGACAAGGTCATAACTACCAACTGGATAGCACGAAAATTGGGAGAATATTAGGTCAAATGTAATAAAAGTAAATACATAAGTAGTGCACTATATAGGAAATAGGATGTCATTTTGGGACACCTGATTCTAGATCATCGCTCCTTCTCTGAGACCATTTTATTAATACAGGCCCAGAGATGTTATCCTAAACAGACTAGAATCTATAGACAGTCATCTAGATCTGTAGATGACGGTTCTACCCCGTGAGGACTTACCGTCCTTCAACAGGTTTTGCTCTGGTTGAGCTGCTATGTTCCCTTTTCCTGTTATGTGGAGATAATAGCCCTGACCACTGATAGAGGACACACGCTGCACATGGCAGGAATCAGGCAGGTCATCCGTGATACAGGTGATACTGTGAGAGTGTCACGATCGAGGTAAGGAGTAGACCAAGGCGCAGCGTGATGAACAAACATACTTTAATAGTTAAAGTTTAAACATGAATACAAAACAAGAAACGACTCGTGACGTCCACGGTATCAATGACCGAACACGGAACAAAAACCCACAAACACAAAGGGAAAACAGACAGTTTAAATATGGCTCCCAATCAGAGACAACCAGCCAACAGCTGACACTCGTTGCCTCTGATTGGGAGTCACTCAGGCAAACATAGAATTAAACACAACAGAATTACCAACATAGAAATACACACATAGAATGAACACACCCTGGCTCAACATAATGAGTCCCAGAGCCAGGGTGTGACAGTACCCCCCCCTAAAGGCGCGGACTGCGACCGCGCCTCAACTAAACAAAACAGGGGAGGGCTGGGCGGGCATACCTCCTCGGCGGCGGTTCTGGCTCCGGCCTTGACCACCACCCTCCAATACACCCCCCATAGCGCCCCTGGTCCAGTCTGGCCCCGCCGGCTGGAGCCGAACTGGACTTAGCAGGAGCGGTTAGCTTCAGCTCCATAGTGGAGCAGTTGACCGGTACCTTACCAGGCACCGGTGACCCAGGCACGGGTTGTGCTGGACTGACGACGCGCACCCCTGGCTTGGTGCGTGGAGGAGGAACGGGCCTTACCAGGCTGACGACGCGCACCCCTGGCTTGGTGCGTGGAGGAGGGACGGGCCTTACCAGGCTGACGACTCGCACCCCTGGCTTGGTGCGTGGAGGAGGGACGGGCCTTACCAGGCTGACGACTCGCACCCCTGGCTTGGTGCGAGTGGCAGGAACAGGCCGGGCCGGGCTGGCGACGCGCACCGTATACTTGGTGCGAGTGGCAGGAACAGGCCGGGCCGGGCCGGCACCGTAGACTGGTGCGTGGAGCACGCAGGCCGGACAGGGCTGGCGACGCACACTAGGCTTGGTGCGTGGAGCAGGGACAGGCCGGACCGGGCTGGCGACGCACACACCGTAGGCTTGGTGCGTGGAGCAGGGACAGGCCGGACCGGGCTGGCGACGCACACCGTAGGCTTGGTGCGTGGAGCAGGGACAGGCCGGACTGGGCTGTCGACGCACACCGTAGGTTTGGTGCGTGGAGCAGGGACAGGCCGGGCTGGGCTGTCGACGCACACCGTAGGCTTGGTGCGTGGAGCAGGGACAGGCCGAACCGGGCTGTGGAGACGGATAGGAGCCCTGGAGTGAAGAGCGGCCACAACCCGTCCTGGCTGAATGCCTACCCTCACACACTCTGTGTGAGGCATCCGCACAGGACGTACAGGGCGGTGTATCCGTAAACCTGGTGGCCTCCAGAATCCGCCCCTCTTTTGCCTCCGTCAGCCCCGTCGTCCATGCCGTGTGCCCCCCCCTAAAAATTTTCTGGGGTTGCCTCTCGACCGCCCGACGACGACCCCCTGATCACGCCGTTGCTCCTCTCTACGGCGCGCCTCCACCGTCACTTCTCCCGGCGCTTCCTCCCATGTCCAGCCCAAGAGCTGCCCCTGGACACGCTGCTTGGTCGTTGCATGGTGGGTTTTTCTGTCACGATCGAGGTAAGGAGTAGACCAAGGCGCAGCGTGATGAACAAACATACTTTAATAGTTAAAGTTTAAACATGAATACAAAACAAGAAACGACTCGTGACGTCCACGGTATCAATGACCGAACACGGAACAAAAACCCACAAACACAAAGGGAAAACAGACAGTTTAAATATGGCTCCCAATCAGAGACAACCAGCCAACAGCTGACACTCGTTGCCTCTGATTGGGAGTCACTCAGGCAAACATAGAATTAAACACAACAGAATTACCAACATAGAAATACACACATAGAATGAACACACCCTGGCTCAACATAATGAGTCCCAGAGCCAGGGTGTGACAGAGAGCTTCTAGCAGAAACACGGCTCTCATACTGTGTACAGATAATATTGTTTTACATGAAACATTATAATAGAGAAATAGAGGAACTTTTTTAATGGATTTCTTGCAAATTTTTTGGAGGGAAATAGTTATCAATTGTCTCTCATCAACTTTTTTTTACTGTACAATAAATCCCCATACTGTAAAATGAATGAAGAGAACAGAGGCAGGCTTGAACAGAGAGGAGTAACGGAACTAACGTTATCACTTGTTTGTGCGCTACGACCCGATACACATAACCACAAAAAGAAAACAAGGTTAGCTTATGATGTCCTGATCTGCCGGGGAGGGGTGGAAACCAGCCATGACTAAGCAATTTTAGGTCCACTATATAAGACGTCAGCATTTCCTGTCTGTTGGAATCTCAACGAATCACCTACGGGTGGGTCGTTGACCAGCTCCATTATTTGACAGCTACCGTCAGCAGTAATCATGCGCCTATGAACCTGAGTTATACTGTTAGCACTGAGGTGGTTTGCCCTAGTAGGAAGTCCATTGTGAGCAGTTCACCCTGCACTATCAGCTCAAATATAAATATAATTATCGTGTCTACCTCTGATAAGCCTCCCAGTAAAGCAATAAAAACAATCAAGCAACCCAGAAAAGCGCTAAAAATTAGCCCACATTAACACACTATATGTAGCCTAACAAGGTTAATAAAATTGCTAACTTGCCTAGCAACAGAAAGCATTCATATACTGGCTATCTCTGAGACTCACTTAGATCATTGATGATACAATGGTAGCAATATATGGTTATAACATCTACAGAAGAGACAGGAATGCCAATGGGGGAGGGGTTGCTGTTTATATATTCAGAGTAATATTCCTGTAAAGCTTAGAGAGTATCTGTTGTCACATGCTGTTGAAGTAATATGGCTACAGGTTCACCTGCCTCACCTAAAGCCCATTCTGGTGGGAAGCTGCTATAGACCACCAAGTGCTAACAGTCAGTATCTGGATAACATGTGTGAAATGCTTGATAATGTATGTGATATCAACAAAGAGGTATATTTTCTGGGTGACCTATAATATTGATTGGCTTTCATCAAGCTGTCCACTCAAGAAAAAGCTTCAAACTGTAACCAGTGCCTGCAACCTGGTTCAGGTTATCAGTCAACCTACCAGGGTATTTACAAACAGCACAGGAATGAAATCATCAACTATGTATTGATCACATCTTTACTAATGCTGCAGAAATCTGCTTTAAAGCAGTATCCACATCCATCGGATGTAGTGATCACAATATAGTAGCCATATCTAGGAAAACCAAAGTTCCAAAGGCTGGGCCTAATATAGTGTATAAGAGGTCATACAATACGTTTTGTAGTGATTCCTATGTTGAAGACGTAGAGAATATGTGTTGGTCTGTGGTGTGTAATGAGGTCTGTGGTGTGTAATGAGGTCTGTGGTGTGTAATGAGGAGCAACCAGACGCTGCACTGGACACATTTATGAATTTGCTTATTCCAGTTACTAATAAGCATGCACCCATTAAGAAAATGACTGTAAAAACGGTTAAATCCCAGTGGATAGATGAGGAACTTAAAAATGGTGTGGTTGAGAGGGCCGAGGCAAAAGGGATGGCAAATACAGTGCATTCTGAAAGTATTCAGACCCCTTGACTTTTTCCACATTTTGTTACATTACAGCCTTATTCTAAAATTGATTAAATAGCTTTTCCCCCCTCGTCAATTTACACACAATACCCCATAACGACAAAGCCAAAACAGTTTTTTTATTTATTTATTTTTATACATTTGCATAAATATTCAGACTCTTTACTCAGTACTTTGTTGAAGCACCTTTGGCAGCGATTACAGCTTTGAGTCTTCTTGGGTATGACGCTACAAGCTTGGCACACGTGCATTTGGGGAGTTTCTCCCATTCTTCTCTACAGATCCTCTCAAGCTCTGTCTTAGGGGGAGCGTCGCTGCACAGCTATTTTCAAGGTCTCCCCAAGATCGGGTTCAAGCCCGGGCTCCGGCTGGGCCACTCAAGGACATTCAGAGACTTGTCCTGAAGCCACTCCTGGTTGTCTTGGCTGTGTGCTTAGGGGCGTTGTCCTGTTGCAAGGTGAACCTTTGTCCCAGTCTGAGGTCCTGAGCGCTCTGGAGCAGGTTTTCATCAAGGATCTCTCTGTACTTTGCTCCGATCATCTTTCCCTCGATCCTGACTAGTCTCCTAGTCCCTGCTGCTGAAAAACATCCCCACAGTATGATGCTGCCACCACCATGCTTCACTGTATGGATGGTGCCTGGTTTCCTCCAGACGTGACGCTTGGAATTCAGGCCAAAGAGTTCAATCTTGGTTTCATCAGACCAGAGAATCTCGTTTCTCAAGGTCTGAGAGTACTGTAGGTGCCTTTTGGCAAACTCCAAGCGGGCTGTCATGTGCCTTTTACTGAGGAGTGGCTTCTGTCTGTCCACTCTACCATAAAGGCCTGATTGGTAGAGTGCTGCATAGATGGTTGTCTTTCTGGAAGGTTCTCCCATCTCCACAGAGTAACTCTGGAGCTCTGTCAGGGTGACCATTGGGTTCTTGGTCACCTCCCTGACCAAGGCCCTTCTCCCCCGATTGCTCAGTTTGGCCGGGCGGCCATCTCTAGGAAGTCTTGGTGGTTCCAAACTTCTTCCATTTAAGAATGATGGAACATCTACAGAAGAGACAGGAATGCCAATGGGGGAGGGGTTGCTGTTTATATTCAGAGTATTGTGTGTAGATTGATGAGGGGGAAAAAACTATTTAATCAATTTTAGAATAAGGCTGTAATCTAACGCTCCATCTATAGACCACTTTTACATACCACCAACTAACATCTATATACCACTATTACATACCACCAACTAACATCTATATACCACTATTACATACCACCAACTACCATCTATATACCACTATTACATACCACCAACTAACATCTATATACCACTATTACATACCACCAACTAACATCTATATACCACTATTACATACCACCAACTAACATCTATATACCACTATTACATACCACCAACTAACATCTATATACCACTATTACATACCACCAACTAACATCTATATACCACTATTACACACCACCAACTAACATCTATATACCACTATTACATACCACCAACTAACATCTATATACCACTATTACATACCACCAACTAACATCTATATACATTTACATTTTAGTCATTTAGCAGACGCTCTTATCCAGAGCGATTACAGTTAGTGAACCATATATATTTTTTTTTTTACTGGCCCCCGTGGGAATCGACCACCACAACCCTGGCGTTGCAACCCACTATCTATCAACTGAGCTAACATCCTATATACCATTCCCTCCCCTACCCTGGACGACGCTGGGCCAATTGTGCGCCGCCCTATGAGTCTCCACCCGGTCGCGGCCGGCTGCGACAGAGCATCTATTCGAACCAGGATCTACAGTGGCCACCAGTTAGCACATCGATACCTAGTGCCATAGACCACCAACTAACACTCAGGAGTACGAGTACTATTACATACCACCAACTAACGTCTATATACCACTATTACATACCACCAACTAACGTCTATATCCCACTATTACATAAAACAATACATTAAAAAAAGTCGAACCCCTTACAACTAATCCTACAATCATTTAAAAACACACACTACCCCAGGGGGCACCCCTGCACTACCCCATTCCACTACTCTGACCTTATCTGGTCCTGCATTGTCATATAATGTGTTACATTTGTCTTTTTAAGCCAGGGGGTGGCAACCAGGGGTGGGTAACCAGGGGTGGGTAACCAGGGGTGGGTAACCAGGGGTGGGTAACCAGGGGTGGGTAACCAGGGGTGGGTAACCAGGGGTGGGTAACCAGGGGTGGCTAACCAGGGGTGGCAACACTAATATGGGTAACGTTATTTGTGGGTAACCAGTGGGTAACCAGGGTGGGTAACCAGGGGTGGCTGTTTTTGGGTTGACACACAAGGGGTGGCATAACCAGGGGTGGCTATACCCGGGGTGGGTAAAGGGGCTTGTAACCAGGGTTATGAGAAACCCGGGGTGGCTAAGAGGGTGTGGGATAACCATGGTCTTAGATGGGATACAGGGGAATGGCTAAACCTCTTATGGGTAATGTCATTGTTGCGTTTCGCATCTGCACACTAATATCGTTATTTTTTGGGGACTACTCAACTATTTGTTTTTGAGTTGACACACATAAACATTTATATCCCTTTTTCAATAAAGAAAAAAAAAGCTTTTATCCATACGGTTATGAGAAACCCAAATACTAGATGCCTGGGATTGATGATGCTTAGATTTAATACTGTGGAAAATGGTGCCCTCTTATCCTGTTTACTGTTGCTTTTCGCATTCTGCACAGGCTCATTTATACTTTACGTACTTTACTTTACTATTTATATTTTGGAATTACTTTTACTTTTATTTACTTACATTCCTAAAGAAAAATAATGCAGACTTTACTCCAAGTATTTTTTGACACTCAAAAGTACTAGTTACATTTTGACTGAGTCAATTTCCTATTAAACAAGAAAAATGGTTACCGTAAGATGACTTAATTAAGGAACTTTGATATGATTGCTCTACTTTTACTTTGTTGCCCCGAAATGAAATAAGTAGTGCTCACCAGAATAATGTCTTACACTGATAGAATGAAAGCATTAATAATCTTTTTAAGGCCATGTCTTTTTCTTTTAGGGACCGGGGAGAAAACGCAAAACCTCCAAAACAGTGGAAAGATTGACCCTGTGCAAAATGTCCAAATGTCATCAGTTTGACCAGTTTTAAGGAAATGAAAAGCTGAGAAAACAATGAAACACGTTTCTGATAATACTTAAGTTCCTCTTGGGCACATATGTTAAGTAGTTGAAAAAATGTCTGCTTGCATAACAGTGTCAAAGATAACCCATTACACACATTCACATTTTCTCAAGAAATGCTGAAAGAAAGATGTCATAATTCTCCACTCCTGTTCCCATGACAATAATTTTGTATTGCAAGAAATGCATAATTCTGCAGGAGTTAATATTATATTACGCTACATGTGAGAGGTTATAGGCCTACAGTCAGTGTCCATGTTTCATATTACTATTCCATTTAATCCATATGAACTTAAATGAGGGATATGCTGTTTATTTATGGATACAGAGATACTCGTGAGCGAGATTGTCAAAGGTGCATGAAACAGCTTATCCCGAATATGACCTTATAAGCGGAATATGAGCTACTATCCGGAATACTGTGCCCATGTAAACGTGGTCACTGTGGCTTTGATTGGATAGTAGCCGGGAGCTTTATGTTTATGACAGTTTGCGATGGAACAAAAAAAAAAATCCATATACTCATAGGTGGGGCGATCTAACTGTTGGAGACCCCTGCCTTAGAATCTTTGCTACATCTAAGCAATTTTTTTGTCAAACTCAGTCCAGACATGACCTCAAGTCACCACTTGGTGGCAGCAGCTGCCGCATTTAGTATTTTCAAAACGCCAACTAGGAGGTTTGTCCCTCATGTCGCTCTGTAGTTTAGACGCATTTGACAGCGCGCGTTAAAAAGTATTTCGCGGGAATTAAGTCAGAAAAACAACACGCAGCAGCTCAAACAAGACAGTGAATAGAGGACTGTGTCTGAAAAAAACATTTCAAAATGAGTTTGTGGGTAGGACAAATACAGACCTACCTCTCTGGGGAAATTGGACTACCACAAAGAGCAAGCAAATCAGCTGAAGAACCTGGTAAGAGTCAAAGCAGTTTATCAACATGGCCGGCTAACGTTAGCGAGCTAAAGTTAGCTAATTTAGCTAGCTTTAATTCTCTGTCTGTTTAGGAACCGTATTATCACAGATAGTTACTATCATACCGAAGATACTGGTAACCTTACTAGCTAAGGTCGCGAACTAGGTATTGCAGTAGTCTTTTTGTCCTACTTTATCAGCTAATTAACGTTAGCTGGCTAGAAGGTTTCCAGTAAAGAGTGTTGTTAGCCAGGCAGATTCGGTAACTTACTCTACTGGCCGCATATTCAATATGGCTCTGCTCTCTGTAGTAAGGGTTAAGTAGGGTTACGTTGGTTAAAATTTAAAAAATTTCCCCAAATAATGCAACTTTTGACGTCACTTTGACATAAAATGTACCCATCTAGCCATAACCCTGTAGTAGGTAGCTAAGTTACTCTTCAGGGTGTGCGTGAATCAGTGCTGGGCTGGAACAAAAGCCTGCACACCCTGTGAGTCTCCAGGACTGGACCGGAGTTGAAGTCGGAACACTTCTGGGCTTAACCTGGGTCGTGTTTAATTAGGTTGTTCAGTCTCCGTCTTCCCGGTGTAACAATCGGACAATTCGGAGTACAACGCGTTTCTCATCCCTGAATTGAGTGAGGTACGTTTTCTGAGCCATATCTCACGCCGGCTCCGCGGTGTCTTAATCTACACAGGAAACCTGTCCGACCCTAATGCAACTGTAAGAAAGCGGGTCAGATCTGCTGGCTAGTTTATTATGGCACATCGTAGCAAAAACGTTTTTCAGCAGGAAACGAAAACAAGCATTTCTTACAGGACAAGTCCAAGTAGTCCCTCTCTCACTGTCTGTCTGGTGCCTAGTGAAGAAGACCCAGTTATTATAATGACAGTACTGAGGGCTGGTGACCCAGTTATTATAATGACAGTACTGAGGGCTGGTGACCCAGTTATTAGAATGACAGTACTGAGGGCTGGTGACCCCAGTTATTAGAATGACAGTACTGAGGGCTGGTGACCAGTAATTATAATGACAGTACTGAGGGCTGGTGACCCAGTTATTATAATGACAGTACTGAGGGCTGGTGACCCAGTTATTATAATGACAGTACTGAGGGCTGGTGACCCAGTTATTATAATGACAGTACTGAGGGCTGGTGACCCAGTTATTAGAATGACAGTACTGAGGGCTGGTGACCCAGTTATTATAATGACAGTACTGAGGGCTGGTGACCCAGTTATTATAATGACAGTACTGAGGGCTGGTGACCCAGTTATTATAATGACAGTACTGAGGGCTGGTGACCCAGTTATTAGAATGACAGTACTGAGGGCTGGTGACCCAGTTATTAGAATGACAGTACTGAGGGCTGGTGACCCAGTTATTAGAATGACAGTACTGAGGGCTGGTGACCCAGTTATTATAATGACAGTACTGAGGGCTGGTGACCCAGTTTATTAGAATGACAGTACTGAGGCTGGTGACCCAGTTATTATAATGACAGTACTGAGGGCTGGTGACCCAGTTATTATAATGACAGTACTGGGCTGGTGACCAGTTATTATAATGACAGTACTGAGGGCTGGTGACCCAGTTATTATAATGACAGTACTGAGGGCTGGTGACCCAGTTATTATAATGACAGTACTGAGGGCTGGTGACCCAGTTATTATAATGACAGTACTGAGGGCTGGTGACCCAGTTATTATAATGACAGTACTGAGGGCTGGTGACCCAGGTCCACATCCAGTGTTGAGACTTTGATAATAATAGTAAGACAACCAGGTAGGTGCTTACATTTGCCCTATTTCGCACATGTACACTGGACATTCGTTTTTTTTGCATATCCCACTTCCTGAGACACCCTCGGAGAGTGGGGTCAGAGCCAGCGATCAACCATTATTGACGGCGACCCTGGAGAAATTGGCGTTAAGTGCCTTGCTCAAGGGCACATTGACAGATTTTTCACCTAGTCGGCTCGTGGATTTTGAACCAGCGACCTTTAGGTTACTGGCCCAACGCTCCTAACCGCTAGGCTACGTCCTTATCTGTTGGTGTATGGGCTGTATCCTATAACGTGTGTTATTATTATTATTTTTTGCCCCCAGGTCCAGTGTGGTGACTTCCCCCATCTGTTGGTTTACGGGCCGTCTGGAGCGGGGAAGAAGACTCGTATCATGTGTCTGCTGAGAGAACTGTACGGCGCCGGGGTGGAGAAACTACGCATAGAACACCAGACCATCACGGTGAGGAGAGGGTTACACAGAGACACACACACACACACACACACACACACACACAGAGAGCCGAGGTGGAGAAACTACGCATAGAACACCAGACCATCACGGTGAGAAGAGGGTTACACAGAGACACACACACACACACACACACACACACAGAGCCGAGGTGGAGAAACTACGCATAGAACACCAGACCATCACGGTGAGGAGAGGGTTACACGCACACACACACACACACACACACACACAGCCACAGAAACTACGCATAGTGCGACCAGACCATCAACACTTTGTCCTATTGTGATTATGTACCCGTATAACATGATTTTGTAATGAGATGCGTGAAGAGCAGGTGTCCACATACTTTTGTCCATGTAGTGTACATGTTTAGCATATTCATTACATATATGAAATGTAATTCGTAACGCATCACATGAAATGTAATACGTAACATCTCCTACTAAATGGAGTGTCGTAACATCTCCTACTAAATGGAGTGTCTCGGATGCATGTTTACTTTGTTAAGTCTACCACTGAGTCCAGGTTGTTTTAGTGGAGATTTAGTGGAGTTTTAGTTTAGTTGTCTACGATGCTATCGCCCCTATTGGCCACCCCCCCCCCCAAAGAAAAGAAAAGAAACTCCACTAAAACAACCTGGACTGCTCGTCAAGCATCTCATTACAAAATCATGGGCATTAATATGGAGTTGTTCCCCCCCTTTGCTGCTATAACAGCCTCCACTCTTCTGGGAAGGCTTTCAACTAGACGTTGGTTGGGCACTGATGTTGGGCGATTAGGCCTGGCTCGCGGTAGGCGTTCCAATTCATCCCAAAGGTGTTTGATGGGGTTGAGGTCAGGGCTCTGCAGGCCAGTCAAGTTCTTCCACACCGATCTGAACAAACCATTTATGAATGGACCTCGCTTTGTGCACGGGGACTGTCATGCTGAAACAGGAAAGGGCCTTCCACAAACTTGCCACAAAGTTGGAAGCACAGAATCGTCTAGAATGTCATTGTATGCTGTAGCGTTAAGATTTTCCTTCACTGGAACTAAGGGGCCTAGCCCGAACCATGGAAAAACAGCCCCAGACCATAATTCCCCCTCCACCAAACTTTACAGTGTGCACTATGCATTTGGGCAGGTAGCGTTCTCCTGGCATCCGCTCCTGTCCGTCAGACTGCCAGATGGTGAAGCGTTTCCACTGCTCCAGAGTCCAATGGTGGTGAGCTTTACACCACTCCAGCTGACACTTGGAATTGCGCGTGGTGGTCTTAGGCTTGTGTGCGGCTGCTCGGCCATGGAAACCCATTTCATGAAAGCTCCCGACGAACAGTTATTGTGCTGACGTTGCTTCCAGAGGCAGTTTGGAACTCGGTAGTGAGTGTTTCAACCGAGGACAGACTATTTCTACGTGCTTCGGTACATCGGCGGTCCCGTTCTGTGAGCTTGTGTGGCCTACCACTTCGTGGCTGAGCCGTTGTTGCTCCTGGACATTTCCACTTCACAATAACAGCACTTACAGTTGACCGGGGCAGCTCCAATAACAGCCCTTCCAGTTGACCAGGCAGCTCCAATAACAGCCCTTCCAGTTGACCAGGGCAGCTCCAATAACAGCCCTTCCAGTTGACCAGGGCAGCTCCAATAACAGCCCTTCCAGTTGACCGGGGCAGCTCCAATAACAGCCCTTCCAGTTGACCAGGCAGCTCCAATAACAGCCCTTACAGTTGACCGGTGCAGCTCCAAACAGCCTAAGTTGACAGCCCAATAACAGTTGTTGACGGGGGCAGCTCCAATAACAGCCCTTACAGTTGACCGGGCAGCTCCAATAACAGCCCTTACAGTTGACCGGGGCAGCTCCAATAACAGCCCTTACAGTTGACCGGGGCAGCTCCAATAACAGCCCTTACAGTTGACCGGGGCAGCTCCAATAACAGCCCTTACAGTTGACCGGGCAGCTCCAATAACAGCCCTTACAGTTGACCGGGGCAGCTCCAAATAACAGCCCTAACAGCCCCTTACAGTTGACCGGGCAGCTCCAATAACAGCCCTTACAGTTGACCGGGCAGCTCCAATAACAGCCCTTACAGTTGACCGGCTCCAATAACAGCCCTTACAGTTTAGCGGGCTCTCAATAACAGCCCTTACAGTTGACCGGGCAGCTCCAATAACAGCCCTTACAGTTGACCGGGCAGCTCCAATAACAGCCCTTACAGTTGACCGGGCAGCTCCAATAACAGCCCTTCCAGTTGACCGGGCAGCTCCAATAACAGCCCTTCCAGTTGACCGGGCAGCTCTCAATAACAGCCCTTCCAGTTGACCGGGGCCAGCTCCAATAACAGCCCTTCCAGTTGACCGGGCAGCTCCAATAAAGGCTTAGCTCCAGCCCTTCCAGTTGACCGGGGAGCTCAAGCTCCAATAACAGCCCTTCCAGTTGACCGGGCAGCTCCAATAACAGCCCTTCCAGTTGACCAGGGCAGCTCCAATAACAGCCCTTCCAGTTGACCGGGCAGCTCCAATAACAGCCCTTCCAGTTGACCAGGGCAGCTCCAATAACAGCCCTTCCAGTTGACCGGGGCAGCTCCAATAACAGCCCTTCCAGTTTGACCGGGGCAGCTCCAATAACAGCCCTTCCAGTTGACCGGGGCAGCTCCAATAACAGCCCTTCCAGTTGACCGGGCAGCTCCAATAACAGCCCTTCCAGTTGACCAGGCAGCTCCAATAACAGCCCTTCCAGTTGACCAGGGCAGCTCCAATAACAGCCCTTCCAGTTGACCAGGCAGCTCCAATAACAGCCCTTCCAGTTGACCAGGCAGCTCCAATAACAGCCCTTCCAGTTGACCGGGCAGCTCCAATAACAGCCCTTCCAGTTGACCAGGCAGCTCCAATAACAGCCCTTCCAGTTGACCAGGGCAGCTCCAATAACAGCCCTTCCAGTTGACCAGGGCAGCTCCAATAACAGCCCTTCCAGTTGACCAGGGCACCTCTAGATGCCCACCCATCTAACCCAACCAACCACCCTCCTTTTGTTTTTGGCCTCAACTAATCTTCTGTCTTATGTAGTAATAATAATAATAATAATAATATGCCATTTAGCAGACGCTTTTAACCAAAGCGACTTAGTCTTGCGTGCAAACATTTTTTGTGTATGGGTGGTCCCGGGGATGGAACCCACTACCTTGGCGTTACAAGCGCCGTGCTCTACCAGCTGAGCTACAGAGGACCACATGTGTATGTAGGACCTTATGTAACCATAGCAAACGTAACATATCATGCAAATTTGAGTGTCCCGAATTTTAAGTTTACTATGTTACGTCTAGTCTTGAGACCAGGCTGGCTACAGTGAGAGTTGGGCTGTATTGGAGCTGGAATGATAAATTACCAACCCCGACACTGCTTATGTCTGTGATTTTGCTACACAACGTTCCTGTAGATTGTTCTAAAACCATTATTTGGTCAACAGTAATAGCCTGTTATGCATTATGATGATTCCTGCTATGAAAGTATCTGCCTGTCCCTGTTTGGCTGTCAGCTGCTGTGTGAGTGAACCACTCACTCCCTCTCCCCACTGTGGAGAAGGCTGCAGACTCTCACTCCCTCTCCCCACTGTGGAGAAGGCTAAAGGCTGCTGACTCTCACTCCCTCTCCCCACTGTGGAGAAGGCTGTAGGCTGCTGACTCTCACTCCCTCTCCCCACTGTGGAGAAGGCTGCAGACTCTCACTCCCTCTCGCCACTGTGGAGAAGGCTGCCTTCTCTCACTCCCTCTCCCCACTGTGGAGAAGGCTGCCTTCTCTCACTCCCTCTCCCCACTGTGGAGAAGGCTGCCTTCTCTCACTCCCTCTCCCCACTGTGGAGAAGGCTGCCTTCTCTCACTCCCTCTCCCCACTGTGGAGAAGGCTGCCTTCTCTCACTCCCTCTCCCCACTGTGGAGAAGGCTGCCTTCTCTCACTCCCTCTCCCACACTGTGGAGAAGGCTGCCTTCTCTCACTCCCTCTCCCCACTGTGGAGAAGGCTGCCTTCTCTCACTCCCTCTCCCCACTGTGGAGAAGGCTGCCTTCTCTCACTCCCTCTCCCCACTGTGGAGAAGGCTGCCTTCTCTCACTCCCCCTCTCCCCACTGTGGAGAAGGCTGCCTTCTCTCACTCCCTCTCCCCACTGTGGAGAAGGCTGCCTTCTCTCACTCCCTCTCCCCACTGTGGAGAAGGCTGCCTTCTCTCACTCCCCCTCTCCCCACTGTGGAGAAGGCTGCCTTCTCTCACTTCCCTCTCCCACTGTGGAGAAGGCTGCCTTCTCTCACTCCCTCTCCCCACTGTGGAGAAGGCTGCAGACTCTCACTCCCTCTCCCCACTGTGGAGAAGGCTGCAGACTCTCACTCCCTCTCGCCACTGTGGAGAAGGCTGCAGACTCTCACTCCCTCTCTCCCACTGTGGAGAAGGCTGCCTTCTCTCACTCCCTCTCCCCACTGTGGAGAAGGCTGCCTTCTCTCACTCCCCTCTCCCCACCGTGGAGAAGGCTGCCTTCTCTCACTCCCTCTCGCCACTGTGGAGAAGGCTGCCTTTCTCTCACTCCCTCTCCCCACTGTGGAGAAGGCTGCCTTCTCTCACTCCCTCTCCCCACTGTGGAGAAGGCTGCCTTCTCTCACTCCCTCTCCCCACTGTGGAGAAGGCTGCCTTCTCTCACTCCCTCTCCCCACTGTGGAGAAGGCTGCAGACTCTCACTCCCTCTCCCCACTGTGGAGAAGGCTGCAGACTCTCACTCCCTCTCCCCACTGTGGAGAAGGCTGCAGACTCTCACTCCCTCTCCCCACTGTGGAGAAGGCTGCAGACTCTCACTCCCTCTCCCCACTGTGGAGAAATGAAACAATACAGCAGCAATCAAAAACACTTAGAAATGTAATGTTTGGGGGAAACGTGGATAAGGATCAATCTTACGTCAAACTGTGAGATCATGTTGTACATCAAGTATCTTAGCTCTAGCACTGGGAAGTTTTTGTAGGACATTAGCCTACATTTAGTGATGTATTAATCAATTAGTCTACATGACTATATATAGCAACAATATCATATTTGGAGTTACCAAGTGTTTTGAGTATATAGTCCCAATATGCAGAAATGTCTGCAAAATTCTATGAAGAGCCAAAAATAAATCTGATAATAATGTATCCTTTTGACAGGTTGCACATCAAAATATAAATCATGCATTCCCTGGATATGGTTAGAAGAAATGGCTTACTTTTTAAATATCAGGCTACCATACCATCTCAGTTGACTGACTTGGCTGAAATGGTCTAGAGCCTTTGCCGCCAATGTAAAGTAAGTTTTTTTTTTATTAAGTTTTTTTATCATTGCTATTTATTGTTATCAAGCAAAATATTTATCACAATGTCACTTTTTTTTTTCCCATTTCACAACGCTATAGCGCCTCGCAAAAAAAAAGTCAATTTATTGCGATATGGATTTTTGTCTCTGTCTTGCTATAGTGCGAAATCGAATGCAACTGGACGAACCATGACCCAAGATAATGTTGTTGAAAGCCTGGACAGAGGCTAAGTGAAGGAGGTGGAAGATATCTTCTACCATTCCTTTCTGGTAGGGCTGTGGCGGTCACGACGTTTTGTCAGCTGGTTATTGTCACGCAATTTAACATAAACATGTTTAGCATCCCCTGGCCTCCACGCGTACAAGCCACTTGATGCCCTTTGGAACATCTATATTTTTAAAAGCCTAATAAATGAATTTTAATATACACCATCACAATAAATCCATTATTTTAGTCAGGTCTAAAGAAACATTATGATATGAAAAAAATGTTTTATTTCAGAAGAACAGAATATGAGTTGGCCTACTGCATGGTTCTTCAATTCCGGTCCTGGAGGGCTGAAACACTTCTGTTTTTTATTTCTACCTGGTAGTTAATTGCACTCACCTGGTGTCCCGGGTCTGAATTAGCCCCTGATTAGAAGGAGAGGATGAAAAACAGAGGTGTTTCGGCCCTCCAGGACCGGAATTGAAGAACCCTGGCCTACTGTATGTTATCTGGCTATGCTCCATGCCATAGGCTGTAGGCTTGTTCATTTAGCAGACAAGATAAGCTTAAGTCCTGTGCCATTATTTTATGATTTTATAGTAAGAAGATTATAATTGAACTTAGCTGAATAAAATAGAAATGATATTTTTCCCGTTCCGGAGCGATTGCGCGTATGAAGTGGCTATGTTGAGCGTAAAAGGGATCATTTGAAACAGGTCCTATAAGCTAGATTTAGAGTTATTTGGCTACTTTAGTTGTTAATGATACAAACCTTAGAATGTCTTTTAGAAACCAAAACATATGTGGGCTGCATGATGCGACTATAGGCTATTGACGATTTGAGAAAGTCGCAAAAGAAAAGCTTGCGCTCTGTTCCTTGCCTCAGGCAGCACATGCCGTTCTCTCGTCAAGTGATCATATTTTCACCCATCAGACTATAATTTACATTTACATTTTACATTTTAGTCATTTAGCAGACGCTCTTATCCAGAGCGACTACAAATTGGTGCATTCACCCTATAGCCAGTGGGATAACCACTTTACAATTATACTTTGTTTTTTTTGGGGGGGGGAGGGGTAGAAGGATGACTTTATCCTATCCCAGGTGTTCCTTAAAGAGGTGGGGTTTCAAATGTCTCCGGAAGGTGGTGAGTGACTCCGCTGTCCTGGCGTCGTGAGGGAGCTTGTTCCACCATTGGGGTGCCAGAGCAGCGAACAGTTTTGACTGGGCTGAGCGGGAACTATGCTTCCGCAGAGGAAGGGAGAGCCAGCAGGCCAGAGTGGATGAACGCAATGCCCTCGTTTGGGTGTAGGGACTGATCAGAGCCTGAAGGTACGGAGGTGCCGTTCCCCTCACTGCTCCATAGGCAAGCACCATGGTCTTGTAAACGGATGCGAGCTTCAACTGGAAGCCAGTGGAGTGTCTCGCGGAGGAGGGGGGTGACGTGAGAGAACTTGGGAAGGTTTTGACACCAGACGGGCTGCGGCATTCTGGATGAGTTGTAGGGGTTTAATGGCACAGGCAGGGAGCCCAGCCAACAGCGAGTTTGCAGTAATCCAGACGGGAGATGACAAGTGCCTGGATTAGGACCTGTGCCGCTTCCTGTGTAAGGCAGGGTCGTACTCTCCGAATGTTGTAGAGCATGAACCTGCAGGATCGGGTCACCGCCTTGATGTTAGCGGAGAACGACAGGGTGTTGTCCAGGGTCACGCCAAGGCTCTTCGCACTCTGGGAGGGGACACAACGGAGTTGTCAACCGTGATGGCGAGATCATGGAACGGGCAGTCCTTCCCCGGGAGGAAGAGCAGCTCCGTCTTGCCAGGGTTCAGCTTGAGGTGGTGATCCGTCATCCATACTGATATGTCGGCCAGACATGCAGGGATGCGATTCGCCACCTGGTTATCAGAAGGGGGAAAGGAGAAGATTAGTTGTGTATCGTCAGCGTAGCAATGATAGGAGAGGCCATGTGAGGATATGACAGAGCCAAGTGACTTGGTGTATAGGGAGAAAAGGAGAGGGCCTAGAACTGAGCCCTGGGGGACACCAGTGGTGAGAGCACGTGGTGCGGAGACAGCTTCTCGCCACGCCACTTGGTAGGAGCGACCGGTCAGGTAGGACGCAATCCAGGAGTGAGCCGCGCCGGAGATGCCCAGCTCGGAGAGGGTGGAGAGGAGGATCTGATGGTTCACTGTATCAAAGGCAGCAGACAGGTCTAGAAGGACAAGAGCAGAGGAGAGAGAGTTAGCTTTAGCAGTGCGGCGAGCCTCCGTGACACAGAGAAGAGCAGTCTCAGTTGAATGACCAGTCCTGAAACCTGACTGGTTTGGATCAAGAAGGTCATTCTGAGAGAGATAGCAAGTTCCACCATTGGGGTGCCAGAGCAGCGAACAGTTTTGACTGGGCTGAGCGGGAACTATGCTTCCGCAGAGGTAGGGGAGCCAGCAGGTCCTATAAGCTAGAGTAGGAACGCAATCGACTTGGAATGCCTTGGAGAGCGACCAGTCGATCGCGATCGGCCATTTTGGTGACCACTGGGCTAAACCATTGTCTGTCACATCACGATGTCGTCACCATTTTTAAAATGATGGCTGTCGATCATTTGTCGATAGACGATGCTATCATAATATTGTCCGACCCTCAACACACACACACACACACACACACACACACACACACACACACACACACACACACACACACACTGTACAGCGCCGGGGTGGAGAAACTACGCATAGAACACCAGACCATCACAGTGAGGGGGGGGGTTACACAGAGACACACACACACACACACACACACACACACACACTCAATACTATCTGATTCATGATCTAATTCATTCCACATTCCATCCTTCTCTGTGCAGGCTCCCTCTAAGAAGAAGATAGAGATCAACACCATAGCCAGTAACTACCACCTGGAGGTCAACCCAAGGTGAGGAGGAAGCAGTGTTGGTACACAGATGCATCAACACCATGGCAGGATGATCAACGATCTGAACTGGAGAGATTTTCCTCATCTCTTGAGTGTTGCTGCTAACAGTGACCATGTGTTTTTAAGAACTGTGTGTGGTCCATTTGACCATATAATACTGTACATCTTTGTTTCCTGTGTTCTCAGTGACCGTGTGGTCATATTGAACATCTCTGTTTTAACAGTGATGCTGGTAACATCTGTTTTAACAGTGATGCTGGTAACAGTGACCGTATGGTCATATTGAACACATCTCTCTGTTTTAACAGTGATGCTGGTAACAGTGACCGTGTGGTCATCCAGGAGCTGATCAAGACTATAGCCCAGTCTCAGCAGATCCAGACCAGCACACAGAGAGAGTTCAAAGGTCAGACACACACACGCTGCATACTGTTTTGTTTGGATTTTCACGTTTTGCCACCATTTAGTAAAACAACCTCTCCCTTCTAGTTGTCCTGTTGACAGAGGTGGACCGCCTCACTAAGGATGCCCAGCATGCATTGCGTCGTACCATGGAGAAGTACATGTCCACCTGCCGGCTCATCCTCTGCTGTAATGCCACCTCCAAGGTCATTGGACCAATCAGGAGCAGGTGTCTGGCCATCAGGGTGCCCCTGCCCAGTACAGAGGAGGTATAGGGTGGATGGAGAGAAGGAGGGAGGGGAGGGAGGGGAGGGATGGGATGGGAGGGGGTTAGGGAGGGAGGGGAGGGGATGGGAGAGGGAGGGGAGGGGAGAAGGAGGGGATGGGAGAGGGATGGGAGAGGATGGGATGGGAGGGATGGGATGGGGATGGGAGGGGATGGGAGGGGGTTAGGGAGGGGATGGGAGAGGGAGGGGGTTAGGGATGGGAGGGGATGGGAGGGAGGGGGGATGGGAGGGGAGGGGGTTAGGGGAGGGGATGGGAGAGGGAGGGGTTTCGGGAGGGAGGGGATGGGGGAGGGGATGGGAGAGGAGGGGGGAGGGGAGGGGATGGGAGAGGGAGGGGGTTAGGGAGGGAGGGGATGGGGGGGGAGGGAGGGGGTTAGGGAGGGGATGGGAGAGGGAGGGGGGTTAGGGGGGAGGGAGGGGGGAGAGGGGGATGGGGGGGAGGGGATGGGAGAGGGATGGCTGGGGGGGGGGACATGGGGAGGGGAGAGGATTTGAAGAGATGGCCACTTGGGGGGAGGGGATGGGAGATGGATGGGAGGGGGGGATCGGGGTTTAGGGAGGGAGGGGGCTGGGGGGATGTGAAGAGGGATCTTTTGGATGGAGAGGACCTGGATGGGAGTCATAGGGGGTTCGTTCTCCTCTCTCTCTCTCTCTCGCAGGTGGAGGGGGGATGGGAGAGGGATGGATGGGAGGGAGGGAGGGGGTTTGGAGGGGATGGGGCTGGGAGGCCAGGGGAGGGGGATGGGAGTTAGGGAGGGGGGCTGCTTTTGGATGGGAGGTGAGGGGATGGGGATGGGAGGGATGGAGGGAGGAGAGGGACAGGGGGAGGATGGGGAGGAGGGAGGGATGGGGGGATGGAGGGAGAGGATGGGATGGGTGGGAGGGAGGGGAATGGGGGGAGGGGATGATGGGGGGAGGGGGGGGGGGGATGGGAAAGGGGATCCACTGGGGATGAAGGAGGGGGGAGGAATGGGGATGGGAGGGAGGGATGGGAGGGGATGGGGAGAGATGGGAGAGGGGAGTTATGGGAAGAGGTGGGGAGAGAGAGGGGGAGAGAGAGAGGTATGGATGGATGGATGGATGGTGGATGGGAGGGAGGGAGGAGGGGGATGTAAGGATGTTTAGAGAGTGCATGGCACATTATTTCAACTAGATCCAATTCTCTCAAATGTGAATCTTTAAATTCTTACCTTCTGTCATATCGTTCTCCTCTCTCTCTCTCTCCCAGGTGTGTAATGTTCTGTCTACAGTGTGTAGGAAGGAGGGTCCGCTTCTCCCTGCTGAGTTGGCCAAACCACGGATCTCAGAGAAGTCTGGACGCAATCTCCGCAAAGCACTGCTGATGTGTGAGGCCTGCAGAGTGCAACAGTAAGTAAACAGTGCAAGAGTCCAAATGTTTGTGAGAGTGAACTCGTATTTTCAAAACATCCACTGTATCTGGCTTAACAGTTTTCCATCTGACTAATATATACATTTAGCAGACGCTGTTATCCAAAGAGACTTACATGCATACATTTTCATAGGTGTGCCACCACTGATAAAACGGGCACTGTCACATAGAGATCACCTCATCAGTTGACATTTGATAACCTTTGACCCCTGTTCTCCAGGTACCCGTTCTCAGCAGACCAGGACATCCCAGAGACAGACTGGGAGGTTTACCTGAGTGAGACAGCCAACGCCATCGTAAGCCAGCAGAGTCCTCAGAGGTGAGAGGTGGACTGGAATTAGAAAACATTGAACAAACATCCCTATTAATGTTTTTTCTGAACTAAAAGGTTCTCCCCCCCCCCCCTCCCTCTCTCTCTCTCTCTCTCTCTCTCTCTCTCTCTCTCTCTCTCCTCTCTCCTCTCCCTCTCTCTCTCTCCTCTCTCTCTCCTCTCTCTCTCTCTCTCTCTCTCTCTCTCTCCCCCCCCCCCCTTCCTCCCCCAGGTTGTTAGAGGTGAGGGGCAGACTGTATGAGCTGCTGACTCACTGTATTCCTCCTGAGATCATCATGAAGGTACGCCTCAAACACTGAGCACCAACTACTGGGGGGGGTGTATGCCGTTAACTCTGTGTGGTGTGTGTTAAAGTACTAACTGTGTGTATGTGTAGGGCCTGGTAACAGAGCTGCTAGGTAACTGTGATGGCCAGCTGAAGGCAGAGGTGATCCAAATGGCAGCCCACTATGAACACCGACTGCAGCAGGGCAGTAAGGTTATCTACCATCTGGAGGCCTTCACCGCCAGGTTCATGGCCATCTATAAGAAGTTCATGGAGGACGGACTGGACGCCATGATGTTCTGATCTAACTCTGCTTTAATTCACACACTTGCTTTCTCCCTGTCCTTAAGCTTCGTCTTCATCATCCTTCTGGACGCCACGATGCTCTCCCTCTCCCCCTCCCCCCCCACCTCCCTCTCCCACTCCCTCTCCCCCTGTTTCACACACACCTTGTAATACAAGACCCAGTCTTTGGTTGATATCAGTAATTGATTATTCTGGATAGTGCAACCTCTCGTACATACTGTCATATTGAACCCATGCTGTAAAATAAAAAATAAAATAAAAAAAAGTTTCAACTTTTACTTTAAGCTATTTGTGAGAAAGTTAACTGTCAACTGATTGATGTTACCTAGGGGGGATTGTAGATATCTCCATCACATATGATCTGTATAATGTCTCAATGGGGCAGCCAATGGCACGTCTCAATGGGGCAGCCAATGGCACGTCTCAATGGGGCAGCCAATGGCACGTCTCAATGGGGCAGCCAATGGCACATTTAGAATTTTCAGTTGTGCACCTCTTGGGACTTGAAGTCGGGACATCATGAAGAGATGTGTAGGGTAACAGAGCTAGGATAACTAGACCCGAAGAAAAGAGTTACGTTAACAATCTTAGTTTAGAACATCAGGCAAGAAAACATTTTAGTAAAAAAACGAAGCATATTTTGCATGTGGAGTTACATTGATTTAAACCATGTTTCCTTCAGTTTATAAGCTTGAATATTTTTTTAAAAATACAACTGATCAAATTAACATAAATCATAATTAAAGAGCAATACAGAAAATCACCAATGTAAAAAATGTTGAGTGACTGTCAGTGAGACATATGACAAGAGGGAAACTGCTGATGCACAACCAAGTTTAGAAATTGCAACTTTTGTATTCTACCATTGTAACTCTCTATAGTTGATTCCCTAAAATATACACTGCTCAAAAAAATTAAGGGAACACTTAAACAACACATCCTAGATCTGAATGAATGAAATAATCTCATTAAATACTTTTTTCTTTACATAGTTGAATGTGCTGACAAGAAAATCACACAAAAATTATCAATGGAAATCAAATGTACCAACCCATGGAGGTCTGGATTTGGAGTCACCCTCAAAATTAAAGTGGAAAACCACACTACATGCTGATCCAACTTCGATGTAATGTCCTTAAAACAAGTCAAAATGAGGCTCAGTAGTGTGTGTGGCCTCCACGTGCCTGTATGACCTCCCTACAACGCCTGGGCATGCTCCTGATGAGGTGGCGGATGGTCTCCTGAGGGATCTCCTCCCAGACCTGGACTAAAGCATCCGCCAACTCCTGGACAGTCTGTGGTGCAACGTGGCGTTGTTGGTGGATGGAGCGAGACATGAGGTCCCAGATGTGCTCAATTGGATTCAGGTCTGGGGAACGGGCGGTCCATAGCATCAATGCTTTCCTCTTGCAGGAACTGCTGACACACTCCAGCCACATGAGGTCTAGCATTGTCTTGCATTAGGAGGAACCCAGGGCCAACCGCACCAGCATATGGTCTCACAAGGGGTCTGAGGATCTTATCTCGTTACCTAATGGCAGTCAGGCTACCTCTGGCGACCACATGGAGGGCTGTGCGGCCCCCCAAAGAAATGCCACCCCACACCATGACTGACCCACCGCCAAACCGGTCATGCTGGAGGATGTTGCAGGCAGCAGAATGTTCTCCACAGTGTCTCCAGACTCTGTCACATGTGCTCAGTGTGAACCTGCTTTCATCTGTGAAGAGCACAGGGCGCCAATGGCGAATTTGCCAATCTTGGTGTTCTCTGGCAAATGCCAAACGTCCTGCACGGTGTTGGGCTGTAAGCAAAATCCCCACCTGTGGACGTCGGGCCCTCATACCACCCTCATGGAGTCTGTTTCTGACCGTTTGAGCAGACACATGCACATTTGTGGCCTGCTGGAGGTCATTTTGTAGGGCTCTGGCAGTGCTCCTCCTGCTCCTCCTTGCACAAAGGCAGAGGTAGCGGTCCTGCTGCTGGGTTGTTGCCCTCCTACGGCCTCCTCCACGTCTCCTGATGTACTGGCCTGTCTCCTGGTAGTGCCTCCATGCTCTGGACACTACGCTGACAGACACAGCAAACCTTCTTGTCACAGCTTGCATTGATGTGCCATCCTGGATGAGCTGCACTACCTGAGCCACTTGTGTGGGTTGTAAACTCCGTCTCATGCTACCACTAGAGTGAAAGCACCGCCAGCATTCAAAAGTGACCAAAACATCAGCCAGGAAGCATAGGAACTGAGAAGTGGTCTGTGGTCACCACCTGCAGAACCAGTCCTTTATTGGGGGTGTCTTGTTAATTGCCTATAATTTCCACCTGTTGTCTATTCCATTTGCACAACAGCATGTGAAATTTATTGTCAATCAGTGTTGCTTCCTAAGTGGACAGTTTGATTTCACAGAAGTGTGATTGACTTGGAGTTACATTGTGTTGTTTATGTGTTCCCTTTATTTTTTTGAGCAGTGTACAGTGGGGAAAAAAAGTATTTAGTCAGCCACCAATTGTGCATGTTCTCCCACTTAAAAGGATGAGAGAGGCCTGTAATTTTCATCATAGGTACACGTCAACTATGACAGACAAAATGAGAAGAAAAAAAATCCAGAAAATCACATTGTAGGATTTTTAATGAATTTATTTGCAAATTATGGTGGAAAATAAGTATTTGGTCAATAAGAAAAGTTTCTCAATACTTTGTTATATTGTTGGCAATGACACAGGTCAAACGTTTTCTGTAAGTCTTCACAAGGTTTTCACACACTGTTGCTGGTATTTTGGCCCATTCCTCCATGCAGATCTCCTCTAGAGCAGTGATGTTTTGGGCTGTCGCTGGGCAACACGGACTTTCAACTCCCTCCAAAGATTTTCTATGGGGTTGACATCTGGAGACTGGCTAGGCCACTCCAGTACCTTGAAATGCTTCTTACGAAGCCACTCCTTCGTTGCCCGGGCGGTGTGTTTGGGATCATTGTCATGCTGAAAGACCCAGCCACGTTTAATCTTCAATGCCCTTGCTGATGGAAGGAGGTTTTCACTCAAAATCTCACGATACATGGCCCCATTCATTCTTTCCTTTACACGGATGTCACGATCGTCAAAAGGATTGGACCAATGTGCAGCGTGGAATGCGAACATACTTTATTTATATTCACCACACGAATAAAACGATACGTGAAGTCCTTGGTAACAAAACACAAACCATACACGGAACAAGATCCCACAATACACTGTGCCAAACAGGCTGCCTAAGTATGGTTCCCAATCAGAGACAACAAGCAACAGCTGATTCTCGTTGCCTCTGATTGAGAACCACCCCGGCCAACATGAACTAGAAACTGAAACAATGAACACAAAACATAGACTCTACACACCCTGGCTCAACATAAAAGAGTCCCTAGAGCCAGGGCGTGACAACGGATCAGTCGTCCTGGTCCCTTTGCAGAAAAACAGCCCCAAAGCATGATGTTTCCACCCCCATGCTTTCACAGTAGGTATGTGTGTCTTTGGATGCAACTCAGCATTCTTTTGTCCTCCAAAACACGACGAGTTGAGTTTTTACCAAAAAGTTATATTTTGGTTTCATCTGACCATATGACATTCTCCCAATCCTCTTCTGGATCATCCAAATGCACTCTAGCAAACTTCAGACGGGCCTGGACATCTTCATCTTCTTCTTGTGATCATTTTGACCCCACGGGGAGAGATCTTGCGTGGAGCCCCAGATCAAGGGAGATTATCAGTGGTCTTGTATGTCTTCCATTTCCTAATAATTGCTCCCACAGTTAATTTCTGTGGATGTATTTCAAGGCCAACCTTCAAACTCAGTGCCTCTTTGCTTGACATCATGGAAAAATCAAAAGAAATCAGCCAAGACCTCAGAAAAAAAATTGTAGACCTCCACAAGTCTGGTTCATCCTTGGGAGCAATTTCCAAACGCCTGAAGGTACCACGTTCATCTGTACAAACAATAGTACGTAGACGTGTTCTGTCTCCTAGAGATGAATGTACTTTGGTGCGAAAAGTGCAAATAAATCCCAGAACAACAGCAAAGGACCTTGTGAAGATGCTGGAGGAAACAGGTACAAAAGTATCTATATCCACAGTAAAACGAGTCCTATATTGACATAACCTGAAAGGCCGCTCAGCAAGGAAGAAGCCGCTCCAAAACCGCCATAAAAAAGCCAGACTACGGTTTGCAACTGCACATGGGGACAAAGATCCTACTTTTTGGAGAAATGTCCTCTGGTCTGATGAAACAAAAATAGAACTGTTTGGCCATAATGAACATCGTTATGTTTGGAGGAAAAAGGGGGGCTTGCAAGCCGAAGAACACCATCCCAACCGTGAAGCACGGGGGTGCTTTGCTGCAGGAGGGACTGGTGCACTTCACAAAATAGATGGCATCGTGAGGAAGGAAAATTATGTGGATGAATTGAATCATTTTGCATTATCTCTACTATTATTCTGACATTTCACATTCTTAAAATAAAGTGGTGATCGGAGGCTTGAATGCAAAATAAAGATGTAAAATAAAGAGAAAACACTATATAGGGCAGGACTGCCCAACCCTGTTCCTGGAGAGCTACCGTCCTGTAGGTATTTGCTCCAATCCTAATCTAGCACACCTGATTCTAATAATTAGCAGGTTGATAAGATGAATCAGGTTAATAACACCTGGGGTTGGAGCGAAAATCTACAGGAGGGTGTCTCTCCAGGTACTGGGTTGGGGTGAAAATCTACAGGAGGGTGGCTCTCCAGGAACTGGGTTGGGGTGAAAATCTACAGGAGGGTGGCTCTCCAGGAACTGGGTTGGGGTGAAAATCTACAGGAGGGTGGCTCTCCAGGAACTGGGTTGGGGTGAAAACCTAGAGGAAGTTGGATGGAATTAGCTTGCAAAGCTTTATATAAACTGAGAGGTTTTCTATGTAAGTCATTCAGATGAATATAGGTAACGCCCGTACCGCTTGTCATGCGAATCCGGTACTGTAATATTAAATAACTCTGAACCAACTCTCCATCTAAGTGTTTAACTATTCTCTTACATCCTGAAGTACACGACACCAGAGAAACTTGTCATAACAAAAGGGGACCAAGAGTTATTGGTCATGAGGGATTTGCTTTCACTAGTTTGTTTTTTTGCACAGTAGACATCAAGGTACATTCGGTTATCTGCTACAGTGTGACACAGTATAAACACACAGTTTAATACAAATGTAGAGATATAATAATTTAGTCTGTATGAAAAATAATCTACATCAGATCATTGAGATCATTCTTTACGATACCACATCAAACAAGTTCGTTTTAAATTACAGGTTTATCTCAATTGTTTTTTAGACAATACATTGACATTATCTTCAGCCTGAAATACATGACCACAAATGCTGCTGGTTCAGTTTCATGAATGATGGGGGAAATAAACCGTGACATAGAGATCAATCAACACAAAGACACACCACATCAACTAATCATTTATACGTTCTCTACACATTGTCATAACTGGCTAAATGGCTCCAGATATGTGGCCCACGTGGGTCTATATCAATAGAAGGTAGTTGGACGTGCTACAATAAACCCTTCCCCTAGCCCCTACTGTGTTTTACAAATCTCAAGGAATTGGATAGGTGTCAGCATTATAGTGATGACTTGATGGATATTCATATTACTTCTACCTTTTCAGATTCCCTCAGATCAGCAAACAATGACGGGTTAGGGTTCCTTAGTTTAGCCTAGTGACTAATTTAGTAAGTCAGGGTATTAATAGGGTTAGGGTTCCTTAGTTTAGCCTAGTGACTAGTAAGTCAGGGTATTAATAGGGTTAGGGTTCCTTAGTTTAGCCTAGTGACTAATTTAGTAAGTCAGGGTATTAATAGGGTTAGGGTTCCTTAGTTTAGTCTAGTGACTAGTAAGTCAGGGTATTAATAGGGTTAGGGTTCCTTAGTTTAGCCTAGTGACTAGTAAGTCAGGGTATTAATAGGGTTAGGGTTCCTTAGTTTAGCCTAGTGACTAGTAAGTCAGGGTATTAATAGGGTTAGGGTTCCTTAGTTTAGCCTAGTGACTAATTTAGTAAGTCAGGGTATTAATAGGGTTAGGGTTCCTTAGTTTAGCCTAGTGACTAGTAAGTCAGGGTATTAATAGAGTTAGGGTTCCTTAGTTTAGCCTAGTGACTAGTAAGTCAGGGTATTAATAGGGTTAGGGTTCCTTAGTTTAGCCTAGTGACTAGTAAGTCAGGGTATTAATAGGGTTAGGGTTCATTAGTTTAGCCTAGTGACTAGTAAGTCAGGGTATTAATAGGGTTAGGGTTCCTTAGTTTAGCCTAGTGACTAATTTAGTAAGTCAGGGTATTAATAGGGTTAGGGTTCCTTAGTTTAGCCTAGTGACTACTAAGTCAGGGTATTAATAGGGTTAGTGTTCCTTAGTTTAGCCTAGTGACTAATTTAGTAAGTCAGGGTATTAATAGAGTTAGGGTTCCTTAGTTTAGCCTAGTGACTAGTAAGTCAGGGTATTAATAGGGTTAGGGTTCCTTAGTTTAGCCTAGTGACTAGTAAGTCACGGTATTAATAGGGTTAGGGTTCCTTAGTTTAGCCTAGTGACTAATTTAGTAAGTCAGGGTATTAATAGGGTTAGGGTTCCTTAGTTTAGCCTAGTGACTACTAAGTCAGGGTATTAATAGGGTTAGTGTTCCTTAGTTTAGCCTAGTGACTAATTTAGTAAGTCAGGGTATTAATAGGGTTAGGGTTCCTAAGTTTAGCCTAGTGACTAGTAAGTCAGGGTATTAATAGGGTTAGGGTTCCTTAGTTTAGCCTAGTGACTAATTTAGTAAGTCAGGGTATTAATAGGGTTAGGGTTCCTAAGTTTAGCCTAGTGACTAGTAAGTCAGGGCATTAATAGGGTTAGGGTTCCTTAGTTTAGCCTAGTGACTAATTTAGTAAGTCAGGGTATTAATAGGGTTAGGGTTCCTAAGTTTAGCCTAGTGACTAGTAAGTCAGGGTATTAATAGGGTTAGGGTTCCTTAGTGTAGCCTAGTGACTAATTTAGTAAGTCAGGGTATTAATAGGGTTAGGGTTCCTTAGTTTAGCCCTAGTGGACTAGTAAGTCAGGGTATTAATAGGGTTAGGGTTCCTTAGTTTAGCCTAGTGACTAGTAAGTCAGGGTATTAATAGGGTTAGGGTTCCTTAGTGTAGCCTAGTGACTAGTAAGTCAGGGTATTAATAGGGTTAGGGTTCCTTAGTTTTGCCTAGTGACTAGTAAGTCAGGGTATTAATAGGGTTAGGGTTCCTTAGTTTAGCCTAGTGACTAGTAAGTCAGGGTATTAATAGGGTTAGGGTTCCTTAGTTTAGCCTAGTGACTAGTAAGTCAGGGTATTAATAGGGTTAGGGTTCCTTAGTGTAGCCTAGTGACTAATTTAGTAAGTCAGGGTATTAATAGGGTTAGGGTTCCTTAGTTTAGCCTAGTGAATAATTTAGTAAGTCAGGGTATTAATATGGTTAGGGTTCCTTAGTTTAGCCTAGTGACTAATTTAGTAAGTCAGGGTATTAATAGGGTTAGGGTTCCTTAGTTTAGCCTAGTGACTAGTAAGTCAGGGTAGTAATAGGGTTAGGGTTCCTTAGTTTAGCCTAGTGACTAATTTAGTAAGTCAGGGTATTAATAGGGTTAGGGTTCCTTAGTTTAGCCTAGTGACTTGTAAGTCAGGGTATTAATAGGGTTAGGGTTCCTTAGTTTAGCCTAGTGACTAGTAAGTCAGGGTATTAATAGGGTTAGGGTTCCTTAGTTTAGTCTAGTGACTAGTAAGTCAGGGTATTAATAGGGTTAGGGTTCCTTAGTTTAGCCTAGTGACTAGTAAGTCAGGGTATTAATAGGGTTAGGGTTCCTTAGTTTAGTCTAGTGACTAATTTAGTAAGTCAGGGTATTAATAGGGTTAGGGTTCCTTAGTTTAGCCTAGTGACTACTAAGTCAGGGTATTAATAGGGTTAGGGTTCCTTAGTTTAGCCTAGTGACTAATTTAGTAAGTCAGGGTATTAATAGGGTTAGGGTTCCTTAGTTTAGTCTAGTGACTAATTTAGTAAGTCAGGGTATTAATGGGGTTAGGGTTCCTTAGTTTAGCCTAGTGACTAATAAGTCAGGGTATTAATAGGGTTAGGGTTCCTTAGTTTAGCCTAGTGACTAGTAAGTCAGGGTATTAATAGGGTTAGGGTTCCTTAGTTTAGCCTAGTGACTAGTAAGTCAGGGTATTAATAGGGTTAGGGTTCCTTAGTTTAGTCTAGTGATTAGTAAGTCAGGGTATTAATAGGTTTAGGGTTCCTTAGTTTAGCCTAGTGCCTAGTAATTCAGGGTTTTAATAGGGTTAGGGTTCCTTAGTTTAGCCTAGTGACTAGTAAGTCAGGGTATTAATAGGGTTAGTGTTCCTTAGTTTAGCCTAGTGACTAGTAAGTCAGGGTATTAATAGGGTTAGGGTTCCTTAGTTTAGCCTAGTGACTAATTTAGTAAGTCAGGGTATTAATAGGGTTAGGGTTCCTTAGTTTAGCCTAGTGACTAATTTAGTAAGTCAGGGTATTAATAGGGTTAGGGTTCCTTAGTGTAGCCTAGTGACTAATTTAGTAAGTCAGGGTATTAATAGGGTTAGGGTTCCTTAGTTTAGCCTAGTGACTAGTAAGTCAGGGTATTAAGAGGGTTAGGGTTCCTTAGTGTAGCCTAGTGACTAATTTAGTAAGTCAGGGTATTAATAGGGTTAGGGTTCCTTAGTTTAGCCTAGTGACTAGTAAGTCAGGGTATTAATAGGGTTAGGGTTCCTTAGTTTAGCCTAGTGACTAGTAAGTCAGGGTATTAATGGGGTTAGGGTTCCTTAGTTTAGCCTAGTGACTAGTAAGTCAGGGTATTAATAGGGTTAGGGTTCCTTAGTGTAGCCTAGTGACTAGTAAGTCAGGGTATTAATAGGGTTAGGGTTCCTTAGTTTAGCCTAGTGACTAGTAAGTCAGGGTATTAATGGGGTTAGGGTTCCTTAGTTTAGCCTAGTGACTAGTAAAGTCAGGGTATTAATAGGGTTAGGGTTCCTTAGTGTAGCCTAGTGACTAATTAGTAAGTCAGGGTATATTAATAGGGTTAGGGTTCCTTAGTTTAGCCTAGTGAATAATTTAGTAAGTCAGGGTATTAATATGGTTATGGTTCCTTAGTTTAGCCTAGTGACTAATTTAGTAAGTCAGGGTATTAATAGGGTTAGGGTTCCTTAGTTTAGCCTAGTGACTAATTTAGTAAGTCAGGTTATTAATAGGGTTAGGGTTCCTTAGTTTAGCCTAGTGACTAATTTAATATGTCAGGGTATTAATAGGGTTAGGGTTCCTTAGTTTAGCCTAGTGACTTGTAAGTCAGGGTATTAATAGGGTTAGGGTTCCTTAGTTTAGCCTAGTGACTAGTAAGTCAGGGTATTAATAGGGTTAGGTTCCTTAGTTTAGTCTAGTGACTAGTAAGTCAGGGTATTAATAGGGTTAGGGTTCCTTAGTTTAGCCTAGTGACTAGTAAGTCAGTTTATTAATAGGGTTAGGGTTCCTTAGTTTAGTCTAGTGACTAATTTAGTAAGTCAGGGTATTAATAGGGTTAGGGTTCCTTAGTTTAGCCTAGTGACTACTAAGTCAGGGTATTAATAGGGTTAGGGTTCCTTAGTTTAGCCTAGTGACTAATTTAGTAAGTCAGGGTATTAATAGGGTTAGGGTTCCTTAGTTTAGTCTAGTGACTAATTTAGTAAGTCAGGGTATTAATGGGGTTAGGGTTCCTTAGTTTAGCCTAGTGACTAATAAGTCAGGGTATTAATAGGGTTAGGGTTCCTTAGTTTAGCCTAGTGACTTGTAAGTCAGGGTATTAATAGGGTTAGGGTTCCTTAGTTTAGCCTAGTGACTAGTAAGTCAGGGTATTAATAGGGTTAGGGTTCCTTAGTTTAGTCTAGTGACTAGTAAGTCAGGGTATTAATAGGTTTAGGGTTCCTTAGTTTAGCCTAGTGCCTAGTAATTCAGGGTTTTAATAGGGTTAGGGTTCCTTAGTTTAGCCTAGTGACTAGTAAGTCAGGGTATTAATAGGGTTAGGGTTCCTTAGTTTAGCCTAGTGACAAATGTAGTAAGTCAGGGTATTAATAGGGTTAGGGTTCCTTAGTTTAGCCTAGTGACTAATTTAGTAAGTCAGGGTATTAATAGGGTTAGGGTTCCTTAGTGTAGCCTAGTGACTAATTTAGTAAGTCAGGGTATTAATAGGGTTAGGGTTCCTTAGTTTAGCCTAGTGACTAGTAAGTCAGGGTATTAAGAGGGTTAGGGTTCCTTAGTTTAGCCTAGTGACTAATTTAGTAAGTCAGGGTATTAATAGGGTTAGGGTTCCTTAGTGTAGCCTAGTGACTAATTTAGTAAGTCAGGGTATTAATAGGGTTAGGGTTCCTTAGTTTAGCCTAGTGACTAGTAAGTCAGGGTATTAATAGGGTTAGGGTTCCTTAGTTTAGCCTAGTGACTAATTTAGTAAGTCAGGGTATTAATAGGGTTAGGGTTTCCTTAGTGTAGCCTAGTGACTAATTTAGTAAGTCAGGGTATTAATAGGGTTAGGGTTCCTTAGTTTAGCCTAGTGACTAGTAAGTCAGGGTATTAATAGGGTTAGGGTTCCTTAGTTTAGCCTAGTGACTAATTTAGTAAGTCAGGGTATTAATAGGGTTAGGGTTCCTTAGTGTAGCCTAGTGACTAATTTAGTAAGTCAGGGTATTAATAGGGTTAGGGTTTCCTTAGTTTAGCCTAGTGACTAGTAAGTCAGGGTATTAATAGGGTTAGGGTTTCCTTAGTTAGCCTAGTGACTAATTTAGTAAGCCAGGGTATTAATAGGGTTAGGGTTCCTTAGTTTAGTCTAGTGACTAGTAAGTCAGGGTATTAATAGGTTAGGGTTCCTTAGTTTAGCCTAGTGACTAATTTAGTAAGTCAGGGTATTAATAGGGTTAGGGTTCCTTAGTTTAGCCTAGTGACTAGTAAGTCAGGGTATTAATAGGGTTAGGGTTCCTTAGTTTAGCCTAGTGACTAATTTAGTAAGTCAAAGTATTAATAGGGTTAGGGTTCCTTAGTTTAGCCTAGTGACTAATTTAGTAAGTCAGGGTATTAATAGGGTTAGGGTTCCTTAGTTTAGCCTAGTGACTAATTTAGTAAGTCAGGGTATTAATAGGGTTAGGGTTCCTTAGTTTAGCCTAGTGACTAGTAAGTCAGGGTATTAATAGGGTTAGGGTTCCTAGTTTAGCCTAGTGACTAATTTAGTAAGTCAGGGTATTAATAGGGTTAGGGTTCCTTAGTTTAGCCTAGTGACTAATTTAGTAAGTCAGGGTATTAATAGGGTTAGGGTTCCTTAGTGTAGCCTAGTGACTAATTTAGTAAGTCAGGGTATTAATAGGGTTAGGGTTCCTTAGTTTAGCCTAGTGACTAGTAAGTCAGGGTATTAATAGGGTTAGGGTTCCTTAGTTTAGCCTAGTGACTAATTTAGTAAGTCAGGGTATTAA
Organism: Coregonus suidteri; assembly: GCA_036851935.1. Taxonomy (NCBI): domain Eukaryota; kingdom Metazoa; phylum Chordata; class Actinopteri; order Salmoniformes; family Salmonidae; genus Coregonus; species Coregonus suidteri. Next base: position 55,639,687 of record CM072227.1, on the reverse strand, counting down.
TAGGGTTAGGGTTCCTTAGTGTAGCCTAGTGACTAATTTAGTAAGTCAGGGTATTAATAGGGTTAGGGTTCCTTAGTTTAGCCTAGTGACTAATTTAGTAAGTCAGGGTATTAATAGGGTTAGGGTTCCTTAGTGTAGCCTAGTGACTAATTTAGTAAGTCAGGGTATTAATAGGGTTAGGGTTCCTTAGTTTAGCCTAGTGACTAGTAAGTCAGGGTATTAATAGGGTTAGGGTTCCTTAGTTTAGCCTAGTGACTAATTTAGTAAGCCAGGGTATTAATAGGGTTAGGGTTCCTTAGTTTAGTCTAGTGACTAGTAAGTCAGGGTATTAATAGGGTTAGGGTTCCTTAGTTTAGCCTAGTGACTAATTTAGTAAGTCAGGGTATTAATAGGGTTAGGGTTCCTTAGTTTAGCCTAGTGACTAGTAAGTCAGGGTATTAATAGGGTTAGGGTTCCTTAGTTTAGCCTAGTGACTAATTTAGTAAGTCAAAGTATTAATAGGGTTAGGGTTCCTTAGTTTAGCCTAGTGACTAATTTAGTAAGTCAGGGTATTAATAGGGTTAGGGTTCCTTAGTTTAGTCTAGTGACTAGTAAGTCAGGGTATTAATAGGGTTAGGGTTCCTTAGTTTAGCCTAGTGACTAGTAAGGCAGGGTATTAATAGGGTTAGGGTTCCTTAGTTTAGCCTAGTGACTACTTTAGTAAGTCAGGGTATTAATAGGGTTAGGGTTCCTTAGTTTAGCCTAGTGACTAGTAAGTCAGCATATTAATAGGGTTAGGGTTCCTTAGTTTAGCCTAGTGACTAATATAGTAAGTCAGGGTATTAATAGGGTTAGGGTTCCTTAGTTTAGCCTAGTGACTAATTTAGTAAGTCAGGGTATTAATAGGGTTAGGGTTCCTTAGTTTAGCCTAGTGACTAATTTAGTAAGTCAGGGTATTAATAGGGTTAGGGTTCATTAGTTTAGCCTAGTGACTAGTAAGTCAGGGTATTAATAGGGTTAGGGTTCCTTAGTTTAGCCTAGTGACTAATTTAGTAAGTCAGGGTATTAATAGGGTTAGGGTTCCTTAGTTTAGTCTAGTGACTAGTAAGTCAGGGTATTAATAGGGTTAGGGTTCCTTAGTTTAGCCTAGTGACTAATTTAGTAAGTCAGGGTATTAATAGGGTTAGGGTTCCTTAGTTTAGCCTAGTGACTAGTAAGTCAGGGTATTTAATAGGGTTAGGTTCCTTAGTTTAGCCTAGTGACTAATTTAGTAAGTCAAAGTATTAATAGGGTTAGGGTTCCTTAGTTTAGCCTAGTGACTAATTTAGTAAGTCAGGGTATTAATAGGGTTAGGGTTCCTTAGTTTAGCCTAGTGACTAGTAAGTCAGGGTATTAATAGGGTTAGGGTTCCTTAGTTTAGCCTAGTGACTAGTAAGGGCAGGGTATTAAGGGTTAGGGTTCCTTAGTTTAGCCTAGTGACTATTTAGTAAGTCAGGGTATTAATAGGGTTAGGGTTCCTTAGTTTAGCCCTAGTGACTAGTAAGTCAGAAATATTAATAGGGTTAGGGTTCCTTAGTTTAGCCTAGTGACTAATATAGTAAGTCAGGGTATTAATAGGGTTAGGGTTCCTTAGTTTAGCCTAGTGACTAATTTAGCAAGTCAGGGTATTAATAGGGTTAGGGTTCCTTAGTTTAGCCTAGTGACTAATTTAGTAAGTCAGGGTATTAATAGGGTTAGGGTTCCTTAGTTTAGCCTAGTGACTAGTAAGTCAGGGTATTAATAGGGTTAGGGTTCCTTAGTTTAGGTACTAGTAAGTAGGGTATTAGGGTTAGGGGCTTCCTTAGTTTAGCTAGTGACTAGTGAAGTCAGGGTATTAATAGGGTAGGGTTCCTTAGTTTAGCCTAGTGACTAGTAAGTCAGGGTATTAATAGGGTTAGGGTTCCTTAGTTTAGCCTAGTGACTAGTAAGTCAGCGTATTAATAGGGTTAGGGTTCCTTAGTTTAGCCTAGTGACTAGTAAGTCAGGGTATTAATAGGGTTAGGGTTCCTTAGTTTAGCCTAGTGACTAATTTAGTAAGTCAGGGTATTAATAGGGTTAGGGTTCCTTAGTTTAGCCTAGGACTAGTAAGTCAAGGTATTAATAGGGTTAGGGTTCCTTAGTTTAGCCTAGTGACTAGTAAGTCAGGGTATTAATAGGGTTAGGGTTCCTTAGTTTAGCCTAGTGACTAGTAAGTCAGGGTATTAATAGGGTTAGTGTTCATTAGTTTAGCCTAGTGACTAGTAAGTCAGGGTATTAATAGGGTTAGGGTTCCTTAGTTAGCCTAGTGACTAATTTTAGTAAGTCAGGGTATTAATAGGGTTAGGGTTCCTTAGTTTAGCCTAGTGACTAGTAAGTCAGGGTATTAATAGGGTTAGGGTTCCTTAGTTTAGCCTAGTGACTAATTTAGTAAGTCAGGGTATTAATAGGGTTAGGGTTCCTTAGTTTAGCCTAGTGACTAGTAAGTCAGGGTATTAATAGGGTTAGGGTTCCTTAGTTTAGCCTAGTGACTAATTTAGTAAGTCAGGGTATTAATAGGGTTAGGGTTCCTTAGTTTAGCCTAGTTACTAGTAAGTTTTAATAGGGTTAGGGTTCCTAGTTTAGCCTAGTGGACTAATTAGTAAGTCAGGGTATTAATAGGTTAGGGTTCCTTAGTTTAGCCTAGTGACTAGTAAGTCAGGGTATTAATAGGGTTAGGGTTCCTTAGTTTAGCCTAGTGACTAATTTAGTAAGTCAGGGTATTAATAGGGTTAGGGTTCCTTAGTTTAGCCTAGTGACTAGTAAGTCAGGGTATTAATAGGGTTAGGGTTCCTTAGTTTAGCCTAGTGACTAATTTAGTAAGTCAGGGTATTAATAGGGTTAGGGTTCCTTAGTTTAGCCTAGTGACTAGTAAGTCAGGGTATTAATAGGGTTAGGGTTCCTTAGTTTAGCCTAGTGACTAATTTAAGTAAGTCAGGGTATTAATAGGGTTAGGGTTCCTTAGTTTAGCCTAGTGACTAGTGAGTCAGGGTATTAATAGGGTTAGTGTTCCTTAGTTTAAGCCTAGTGACTAGTAGGGTCAGGGTATTATTAGGTTTAGGGTTCCTAGTTTACTAGTGACTAGTAAGTCAGGGTATTAATAGGGTTAGGGTTCCTTAGTTTAGCCTAGTGACTAATTTAGTAAGTCAGGGTATTAATAGGGTTAGGGTTCCTTAGTTTAGCCTAGTGACTAATTTAGTAAGTCAGGGTATTAATAGGGTTAGGGTTCCTTAGTTTAGCCTAGTGACTAATTTAGTAAGTCAGGGTATTAATAGGGTTTAGCCTTTCCTTAGGGTTAGTGTTCCTTAGTTTAGCCTAGTGACTAGTAAGTCAGGGTATTAATAGGGTTAGGGTTCCTTAGTTTAGCCTAGCCTAGTGACTAATTTAGGGATTAAGTCAGGGTATTAATAGGGTTAGGGTTAGGGTTAGTTTTAGCCTAGTGACTAGTAAGTCAGGGTATTAATAGGGTTAGGGTTCCTTAGTTTAGCCTAGTGACTAGTAGTAGTCAGGGTATTAATAGGGTTAGGGTTCCTTAGTTTAGCCTATGACTAATTTAGTAAGTCAGGGTATTAATAGGGTTAGGGTTCCTTAGTTTAGCCTAGTGACTAGTAAGTCAGGGTATTAATAGGGTTAGGGTTCCTTAGTTTAGCCTAGTGACTAATTTAGTAAGTCAGGGTATTAATAGGGTTAGGGTTCCTTGACTAGTTTCAGCCTAGTAATAGGGTTAGGGTTCCTTAGTTTTAGTAAGTCAGGGTATTAATAGGGTTAGGGTTCCTTAGTTTAGCCTAGTGACTAGTAAGTCAGGGTATTAATAGGGTTAGGGTTCCTTAGTTTAGCCTAGTGACTAATTTAGTAAGTCAGGGTATTAATAGGGTTAGGGTTCCTTAGTTTAGCCTAGTGACTAATTTAGTAAGTCAGGGTATTAATAGGGTTAGGGTTCCTTAGTTTAGCCCTAGTGACTAGTAGTAAGTCAGGGTATTAATAGGGTTAGGGTTCCTTAGTTTAGCCTAGTGACTAGTAAGTCAGGGTATTAATAGGGTTAGGGTTCCTTAGTTTAGCCTAGTGACTAGTAAGTCCAGGTATTAATAGGGTTAGGGTTCCTTAGTTTAGCCTAGTGAATAATTTAGTAAGTCAGGGTATTAATAGGGTTAGGGTTCCTTAGTTTAGCCTAGTGACTAATTTAGTAAGTCAGGGTATTAATAGGGTTAGGGTTCCTTAGTTTAGCCTAGTGACTAACTAGTAAGTCAGGGTATTAATAGGGTTAGGGTTCCTTAGTTTAGCCTAGTGACTAGTAAGTCAGGGTATTAATAGGGTAGTGTTCCTTAGTTTAGCCTAGTGACTAGTAAGTCAGGGTATTAATAGGGTTAGGGTTCCTTAGTTTAGCCTAGTGACTAATTTAGTAAGTCAGGGTATTAATAGGGTTAGGGTTCCTTAGTTTAGCTTAGTGACTAGTAAGTCAGGGTATTAATAGGGTTAGGGTTCCTTAGTTTAGCCTAGTGACTAGTAAGTCAGGGTATTAATAGGGTTAGGGTTCCTTAGTTTAGCCTAGTGACTAGTAAGTCAGGGTATTAATAGGGTTAGGGTTCCTTAGTTTAGCCTAGTGACTAATTTAGTAAGTCAGGGTATTAATAGGGTTAGGGTTCCTTAGTTTAGCCTAGTGACTAATTTAGTAAGTCAGGGTATTAATAGGGTAGGGTTCCTTAGTTTAGCCTAGTGACTACTAAGTCAGGGTATTAATAGGGTTAGGGTTCCTTAGTTTAGCCTAGTGACTAGTAAGTCAGGGTATTAATAGGGTTAGGGTTCCTTAGTTTAGCCTAGTGACTAGTAAGTCAGGGTATTAATAGGGTTAGGGTTCCTTAGTTTAGCCTAGTGACTAGTAAGTCAGGGTATTAATAGGGTTAGGGTTCCTTAGTTTAGCCTAGTGACTAGTAAGTCAGGGTATTAATAGGGTTAGGGTTCCTTAGTTTAGCCTAGTGACTAGTAAGTCAGTAAGTCAGGGTATTAATAGGGTTAGGGTTCCTTAGTTTAGCCTAGTGACTAATTTAGTAAGTCAGGGTATTAATAGGGTTAGGTTCCTTAGTTTAGCCTAGTGAATAGTAAGTCAGGGTATTAATAGGGTTAGGGTTCCTTAGTTTAGCCTAGTGACTAATTTAGTAAGTCAGGGTATTAATAGGGTTAGGGTTCCTTAGTTTAGCCTAGTGACTAGTAAGTCAGGGTATTAATAGGGTTAGGGTTCCTTAGTTAGCCTAGTGACTAATTTAGTAAGTCAGGGTATTAATAGGGTTAGGGTTCCTTAGTTTAGCCTAGTGACTAGTAAGTCAGGGTATTAATAGGGTTAGGGTTCCTTAGTTTAGCCTAGTGACTAATTAGTAAGTCAGGGTATTAATAGGGTTAGGGTTCCTTAGTTTAGCCTAGTGACAGGTAAGTCAGGGTATTAATAGGGTTAGGGTTCCTTACTTTAGCCTAGTGACTAATTTAGTAAGTCAGTGTATTAATAGGGTTAGGGTTCCTTAGTTTAGCCTAGTGACTAGTAAGTCAGGGTATTAATAGGGTTAGGGTTCCTTAGTTTAGCCTAGTGACTAATTTAGTAAGTCAGGGTATTAATAGGGTTAGGGTTCCTTAGTTTAGCCTAGTGACTAGTAAGTCAGGGTATTAATAGGGTTAGGGTTCCTTAGTTTAGCCCAGTGACTAGTAAGTCAGGGTATTAATAGGGTTAGGGTTCCTTAGTTTAGCCTAGTGACTAGTAAAGTCAGGGTATTAATAGGGTTAGGGTTCCTTAGTTTAGCCTAGTGACTAATTTAGTAAGCCAGGGTATTAATAGGGTTAGGGTTCCTTAGTTTAGTCTAGTGACTAGGCTAGTTTAGCCTAGTGACTAGTAAGTCAGGGTATTAATAGGGTTAGGGTTCCTTAGTTTAGCCTAGTGACTAATTTAGTAAGTCAGGGTATTAATAGGGTTAGGGTTCCTTAGTTTAGCTTAGTGACTAGTAAGTCAGGGTATTAATAGGGTTAGGGTTCCTTAGTTTAGCTTAGTGACTAGTAAGTCAGGGTATTAATAGGGTTAGGGTTCCTAGTTTAGCCTAGTGACTAGTAAGTCAGGGTATTAATAGGGTTAGGGTTCCTTAGTTTAGCCTAGTGACTAGTAAGTCAGGGTATTAATAGGGTTAGGGTTCCTTAGTTTAGCCTAGTGACTAGTAAGTCAGGGTATTAATAGGGTTAGGGTTCCTTAGTTTAGCCTAGTGACTAGTAAGTCAGGGTATTAATAGGGTTAGGGTTCCTTACTTTAGCCTAGTGACTAATTTAGTAAGTCAGGGTATTAATAGGGTTAGGGTTCCTTAGTGTAGCCTAGTGACTAATTTAGTAAGTCAGGGTATTAATAGGGTTAGGGTTCCTTAGTTTAGCCTAGTGACTAGTAAGTCAGGGTATTAATAGGGTTAGTGTTCCTTTAGTTTAGCCTAGTGACTAGTAAGTCAGGGTATTAATAGGGTTAGGGTTCCTTAGTTTAGCCTAGTGACTAGTAGTCAGGTATTAATAGGGTTAGGGTTCCTTAGTTTAGCCTAGTGACTAATTTAGTAAGTCAGGGTATTAATAGGGTTAGGGTTCCTTAGTTTAGCCTAGTGACTAATTTAGTAAGTCAGGGTATTAATAGGGTTAGGGTTCCTTAGTTTAGCCTAGTGACTAATTTAGTAAGTCAGGGTATTAATAGGGTTAGGGTTCCTTAGTTTAGCCTAGTGACTAGTAAGTCAGGGTATTAATAGGGTTTAGTGTTCCTTAGTTTAGCCTAGTGACTAGTAAGTCAGGGTATTAATAGGGTTAGGGTTCCTTAGTTTAGCCTAGTGACTAATTAGTAAGTCAGGGTATTAATAGGGTTAGGGTCCTTAGGGCTTAGTGACTAGTAAGTCAGGGTAGTAATAGGGTTAGGGTTCTTAGTTTAGCCTAGTGACTAGTAGTAGTCAGGGTATTAATAGGGTTAGGGTTCCTTAGTTTAGCCTAGTGACTAGTAAGTCAGGGTATTAATAGGGTTAGGGTTCCTTAGTTTAGCCTAGTGACTAATTTAGTAAGTCAGGGTATTAATAGGGTTAGGGTTCCTTAGTTTAGCCTAGTGACTTTAGTAAGTCAGGGTATTAATAGGGTTAGGGTTCCTTAGTTTAGCCTAGTGACTACTAAGTCAGGGTATTAATAGGGTTAGGGTTCCTTAGTTTAGCCTAGTGACTAGTAAGTCAGGGTATTAATAGGGTTAGGGTTCCTTAGTTTAGCTTAGTGACTAGTAAGTCAGGGTATGAATAGGGTTAGGGTTCCTTAGTTTAGCCTAGTGACTAGTAAGTCAGGGTATTAATAGGGTTAGGGTTCCTTAGTTTAGCCTAGTGACTAGTAAGTCAGGGTATTAATAGGGTTAGGGTTCCTTAGTTTAGCTTAGTGACTAGTAAGTCAGGGTATTAATAGGGTTAGGATTCCTTAGTTTAGCCTAGTGGCTAGTAAGTCAGGGTATTAATAGGGTTAGGGTTCCTTAGTTTAGCCTAGTGACTAATTTAGTAAGTCAGGGTATTAATAGGGTTAGGGTTCCTTAGTTTAGCCTAGTGACTAGTAAGTCAGGTATTAATAGGGTTAGGGTTCCTTAGTTTAGCCTAGTGACTAATTTAGTAAGTCAGGGTATTAATAGGGTTAGGGTTCCTTAGTTTAGCCTAGTGACTAGTAAGTCAGGGTATTAATAGGGTTAGGGTTCCTTAGTTTAGCCTAGTGACTAATTTAGTAAGTCAGGGTATTAATAGGGTTAGGGTTCCTTAGTTTAGCTTAGTGACTAGTAAGTCAGGGTATTAATAGGGTTAGGGTTCCTTACTTTAGCCTAGTGACTAATTTAGTAAGTCAGGGTATTAATAGGGTTAGGGTTCCTTAGTTTAGCCTAGTGACAGGTAAGTCAGGGTATTAATAGGGTTAGGGTTCCTTACTTTAGCCTAGTGACTAATTTAGTAAGTCAGTGTATTAATAGGGTTAGGGTTCCTTAGTTTAGCCTAGTGACTAGTAAGTCAGGGTATTAATAGGGTTAGGGTTCCTTAGTTTAGCTTAGTGACTAATTTAGTAAGTCAGGGTATTAATAGGGTTAGGGTTCCTTAGTTTAGCTTAGTGACTAGTAAGTCAGGGTATTAATAGGGTTAGGGTTCCTTAGTTTAGCCCAGTGACTAGTAAGTCAGGGTATTAATAGGGTTAGGGTTCCTTAGTTTAGCCTAGTGACTAGTAAGTCAGGGTATTAATAGGGTTAGGGTTCCTTAGTTTAGCCTAGTGACTAATTTAGTAATTCAGGGTTATTAATAGGGTTAGGGTTCCTTAGTTTAGCCTAGTGACTAGTAAGTCAGGGTATTAATAGGGTTAGGGTTCCTTAGTTTAGCCTAGTGACTAATTTAGTAAGTCAGGGTATTAATAGGGTTCCTTAGTTTAGCCTAGTGACTAGTAAGTCAGGGTATTAATAGGGTTAGGGTTCCTTAGTTTAGCCTAGTGACTAGTAAGTCAGGGTATGAATAGGGTAAGGGTTCCTTAGTTTAGCTTAGTGACTAATTTAGTAAGTCAGGGTATTAATAGGGTTAGGGTTCCTTAGTTTAGCTTAGTGACTAGTAAGTCAGGGTATTAATAGGGTTAGGGTTCCTTAGTTTAGCCTAGTGACTAGTAAGTCAGGGTATTAATAGGGTTAGGGTTCCTTAGTTTAGCCTAGTGACTAGTAAGTCAGGGTATTAATAGGGTTAGGGTTCCTTAGTTTAGCCTAGTGACTAATTTAGTAAGTCAGGGTATTAAGAGGGTTAGGGTTCCTTAGTTTAGCCTAGTGACTAGTAAGTCAGGGTATGAATAGGGTTAGGGTTCCTTAGTTTAGCTTAGTGACTAATTTAGTAAGTCAGGGTATTAATAGGGTTAGGGTTCCTTAGTTTAGCTTAGTGACTAGTAAGTCAGGGTATTAATAGGGTTAGGGTTCCTTAGTTTAGCCTAGTGACTAATTTAGTAAGTCAGGGTATTAATAGGGTTAGGGTTCCTTAGTTTAGCCTAGTGACTAATTTAGTAAGTCAGGGTATTAATAGGGTTAGGGTTCCTTAGTTTAGCCTAGTGACTAGTAAGTCAGGGTATTAATAGGGTTAGTGTTCCTTAGTTTAGCCTAGTGACTAGTAAGTCAGGGTATTAATAGGGTTAGGGTTCCTTAGTTTAGCCTAGTGACTAATTTAGTAAGTCAGGGTATTAATAGGGTTAGGGTTCCTTAGTTTAGCCTATTGACTAGTAAGTCAGGGTAGTAATAGGGTTAGGGTTCCTTAGTTTAGCCTAGTGACTAGTAAGTCAGGGTATTAATAGGGTTAGGGTTCCTTAGTTTAGCCTAGTGACTAGTAAGTCAGGGTATTAATAGGGTTAGGGTTCCTTAGTTTAGCCTAGTGACTAATTTAGTAAGTCAGGGTATTAATAGGGTTAGGGTTCCTTAGTTTAGCCTAGTGACTAATTTAGTAAGTCAGGGTATTAATAGGGTTAGGGTTCCTTAGTTTAGCCTAGTGACTACTAAGTCAGGGTATTAATAGGGTTAGGGTTCCTTAGTTTAGCCTAGTGACTAGTAAGTCAGGGTATTAATAGGGTTAGGGTTCCTTAGTTTAGCTTAGTGACTAGTAAGTCAGGGTATGAATAGGGTTAGGGTTCCTTAGTTTAGCCTAGTGACTAGTAAGTCAGGGTATTAATACGGTTAGGGTTCCTTAGTTTAGCCTAGTGACTAGTAAGTCAGGGTATTAATAGGGTTAGGGTTCCTTAGTTTAGCTTAGTGACTAGTAAGTCAGGGTATTAATAGGGTAAGCCTAGTGACTAGTAAGTCAGGTATTAATAGGGTTAGGGTTTCCTTAGTTTAGCCTAGTGACTAATTTAGTAAGTCAGGGTATTAATAGGGTTAGGGTTCCTTAGTTTAGCCTAGTGACTAGTAAGTCAGGGTATTAATAGGGTTAGGGTTCCTTAGTTTAGCCTAGTGACTAATTTAGTAAGTCAGGGTATTAATAGGTTAGGGTTCCTTAGTTTAGCCTAGTGACTAGTAAGTCAGTGTATTAATAGGGTTAGGGTTCCTTAGTTTAGCCTAGTGACTAATTTAGTAAGTCAGGGTATAATAGGGTTAGGGTTCCTTAGTTTAGCCTAGTGACTAGTAAGTCAGGGTATTAATAGGGTTAGGGTTCCTTACTTTTAGCCTAGTGACTAATTTAGTAAGTCAGGGTATAATATAGGTAAGGGTTCCTTAGTTTAGCCTAGTACAGGTAAGTCAGGGTATTAATAGGGTTAGGGTTCCTTACTTTAGCCTAGTGACTAATTTAGTAAGTCAGTGTATTAATAGGGTTAGGGTTCCTTAGTTTAGCCTAGTGACTAGTAAGTCAGGGTATTAATAGGGTTAGGGTTCCTTAGTTTAGCTTAGTGACTAATTTAGTAAGTCAGGGTATTAATAGGGTTAGGGTTCCTTAGTTTAGCTTAGTGACTAGTAAGTCAGGGTATTAATAGGGTTAGGGTTCCTTAGTTTAGCCCAGTGACTAGTAAGTCAGGGTATTAATAGGGTTAGGGTTCCTTAGTTTAGCCTAGTGACTAGTAAGTCAGGGTATTAATAGGGTTAGGGTTCCTTAGTTTAGCCTAGTGACTAATTTAGTAATTCAGGGTATTAATAGGGTTAGGGTTCCTTAGTTTAGCCTAGTGACTAGTAAGTCAGGGTATTAATAGGGTTAGGGTTCCTTAGTTTAGCCTAGTGACTAATTTAGTAAGTCAGGGTATTAATAGGGTTCCTTAGTTTAGCCTAGTGACTAGTAAGTCAGGGTATTAATAGGGTTAGGGTTCCTTAGTTTAGCCTAGTGACTAGTAAGTCAGGGTATGGGGTTAGGTTCCTTAGTTTTAGCTTAGTGACTAATTTAGTAAGTCAGGGTATTAATAGGGTTAGGGTTCCTTAGTTTAGCTTAGTGACTAGTAAGTCAGGGTATTAATAGGGTTAGGGTTCCTTAGTTTAGCCTAGTGACTAGTAAGTCAGGGTATTAATAGGGTTAGGGTTCCTTAGTTTAGCCTAGTGACTAGTAAGTCAGGGTATTAATAGGGTTAGGGTTCCTTAGTTTAGCCTAGTGACTAATTTAGTAAGTCAGGGTATTAAGAGGGTTAGGGTTCCTTAGTTTAGCCTAGTGACTAGTAAGTCAGGGTATGAATAGGGTTAGGGTTCCTTAGTTTAGCTTAGTGACTAATTTAGTAAGTCAGGGTATTAATAGGGTTAGGGTTCCTTAGTTTAGCTTAGTGACTAGTAAGTCAGGGTATTAATAGGGTTAGGGTTCCTTAGTTTAGCCTAGTGACTAGTAAGTCAGGGTATTAATAGGGTTAGGGTTCCTTAGTTTAGCCTAGTGACTAGTAAGTCAGGGTATTAATAGGGTTAGGGTTCCTTAGTTTAGCCTAGTGACTAATTTAGTAAGTCAGGGTATTAAGAGGGTTAGGGTTCCTTAGTTTAGCCTAGTGACTAATTTAGTAAGTCAGGGTATTAAGAGGGTTAGGGTTCCTTAGTTTAGCCTAGTGACTAATTTAGTAAGTCAGGGTATTAATAGGGTTAGGGTTCCTTAGTTTAGCTTAGTGACTAATTTAGTAAGTCAGGGTATTAATAGGGTTAGGGTTCCTTAGTTTAGCCTAGTGACTACTAAGTCAGGGTATTAATAGGGTTAGGGTTCCTTAGTTTAGCCTAGTGACTAGTAAGTCAGGGTATTAATAGGGTTAGGGTTCCTTAGTTTAGCCTGGTGACTAGTAAGTCAGGGTATTAATAGGGTTAGGGTTCCTTAGTTTAGCCTAGTGACTAGTAAGTCAGGGTATTAATAGGGTTAGTGTTCCTTAGTTTAGCCTAGTGACTAATTTAGTAAGTCAGGGTATTAATAGGGTTAGGGTTCCTTAGTTTAGCCTAGTGACTAGTAAGTCAGGGTATTAATAGGGTTAGGGTTCCTTAGTTTAGCCTAGTGACTAGTAAGTCAGGGTATTAATAGGGTTAGGGTTCCTTAGTTTAGCCTAGTGAATAATTTAGTAAGTCAGGGTATTAATAGGGTTAGGGTTCCTTAGTTTAGCTTAGTGACTAGTAAGTCAGGGTATTAATAGGGTTAGGGTTCCTTAGTTTAGCCTAGTGACTAATTTAGTAAGTCAGGGTATTAATAGGGTTAGGGTTCCTTAGTTTAGCCTAGTGACTAGTAAGTCAGGGTATTAATAGGGTTAGGGTTCCTTAGTTTAGGACTTCCTATAACTGGCGCTTCATAAATAAACTTCATCTTCATCTTCATCTTCATCTTCATCTTCATCACCAGTGATAATGGTTGTATCCCAAATGCCACCCTATTCCCTACATAGTGCACTACTTTAGACCAGAGCCCTATGGGCCCCACTGTATTAGAGAATATGGTGCCATTTGGACCTCAGCCCCTGTCTATGTGTCTCTTGGCAGCGTAGTATATAATCAGCCCCAGGGTGACAAGCACCGCTGACCCCACCAGAGAGAGGAACCCCACCACGGGCCTCTTGGCCAGGACCAGACACCCCGGGCAGGGTAGGGGCTGACTGGGGCACTGCAGCGTCGACGCAGGGGTCCCCTGGAGGGGGAAGCCGTTGTGCTGGATAATGTTCTGGTACTGGGACAAAGAGGCCTTGATGATTTCCTCATCCTGGACGTGGCCGTACAGGCCGAAGCCTGGGTCTCTCTGGTCGTTCAGGGAGTAGGCGAAGTAACCCTTCAGATTCACCCCATCTAGGGTGTAGGCTGGGGGGACGGAGGGGAGGGAGAAGAAAAGGTTTATTACAATTGTAAGGGCTATCCGTTCCAGTTAACAACATCTGAAGTTACCCTTTAGCTCATGGTAAAATACGCGTTTAAATACTTTCCTGGTTCAGCATGCATTACCAAAATGAATCCGAAGCTCTGCTTGTTCAAAAATATTAGAATCAACATTTTTCTAACGGAACTGAGATTGAAATAACATAAGGCCCTTGTTCTCTTATGGTTATGAAGTCCAGAAAACAAGGCAATCGGAGAGCAAAAGCGTAAATAACGGGTGCGGTCAAAAACTGTTTGCCGCCGTAACTAGGGCTTACCATGACCATGTTGCCAACCCCTTATATGACATATATCATACCACGGCTGTCAGCCAATCAGCATTCAACCCCCTATATTTACATTTTAGTCATTTAGCAGACACTCTTATCCAGAGCGACTTACAGTTAGTGAGTGCATACATTATTTTATTTTTCATACTGGCCCCCCGTGGGAATTGAACCCACAACCCTGGCGTTTGCTAAACCCTGCTCTTGTCCTTCTAGACCTGTCTGCTGCCTTTGATACTGTGAACCATCAGATCCTCCTCTCCACCCTCTCCGAGCTGGGCATCTCCGGCGCGGCTCACTCTTGGATTGCGTCCTACCTGACCGGTCGCTCCTACCAAGTGGCGTGGCGAGAAGCTGTCTCCGCACCACGTGCTCTCACCACTGGTGTCCCCCAGGGCTCAGTTCTAGGCCCTCTCCTTTTCTCCCTATACACCAAGTCACTTGGCTCTGTCATATCCTCACATGGCCTCTCCTATCATTGCTACGCTGACGATACACAACTAATCTTCTCCTTTCCCCCTTCTGATAACCAGGTGGCGAATCGCATCTCTGCATGTCTGGCAGACATATCAGTATGGATGACGGATCACCACCTCAAGCTGAACCCTGGCAAGACGGAGATGCTCTTCCTCCCGGGGAAGGACTGCCCGTTCCATGATCACGCCATCACGGTTGACAACTCCGTTGTGTCCTCCTCCCAGAGTGCGAAGAGCCTTGGCGTGACCCTGGACAACACCCTGTCGTTCTCCGCTAACATCAAGGCGGTGACCTGATCCTGCAGGTTCATGCTCTACAACATTCGGAGAGTACGACCCTGCCTTACACAGGAAGCGGCACAGGTCCTAATCCAGGCACTTGTCATCTCCCGTCTGGATTACTGCAACTCGCTGTTGGCTGGGCTCCCTGCCTGTGCCATTAAACCCCTACAACTCATCCAGAATACCGCAGCCCGTCTGGTGTTCAACCTTCCCAAGTTCTCTCACGTCACCCCCCTCCTCCGCACACTCCACTGGCTTCCAGTTGAAGCTCGCATCCGTTACAAGACCATGGTGCTTGCCTATGGAGCTGTGAGGGGAACGGCACCTCCGTACCTTCAGGCTCTGATCAGTCCCTACACCCAAACGAGGGCATTGCGTTCATCCACCTCTGGCCTGCTGGCTCCCCTTCCTCTGCGGAAGCATAGTTCCCGCTCAGCCCAGTCAAAACTGTTCGCTGCTCTGGCACCCCAATGGTGGAACAAGCTCCCTCACGACGCCAGGACAGCGGAGTCTCTCACCACCTTCCGGAGACATTTGAAACCCCACCTCTTTAAGGAATACCTGGGATAGGATAAAGTAATCCTTCTACCCCCCCCCCCAAAAAAATAAAATAAAAAAATAAAATAAAAAATAAAAACAATTGTAAAGTGGTTATCCCACTGGCTATAGGGTGAATGCACCAATTTGTAAGTCGCTCTGGATAAGAGCGTCTGCTAAATGACGTAAATGTAAATGTAAATGTTTGCAAACGCCATGCTCTACCAACTGAGCTACATCCCTGCCGGCCATTCCCTCCCCTACCCTGGACGACGCTGGGCCAATTGTGCGCCGCCCCATGGGTCTCCCGGTCGCGGCCGGCTACGACAGAGCCTGGATTCGAACCAGGATCTCTAGTGGCACAGCTAGCACTGCGCCACTCGGGAGGCCTATATGACATAGGAAAGGGTGCCTGAGAAAAAGGGGTAAGTGACTAAAGCTAAACTCCATATTGTTAAACACATAAGAATAATTCATTCAAGTTCATCATTCCTTTCTTTCATAATACGTTCATAATCACATTATCAATTAATCATATTATCAATAGCAATATTTCATAATTATATATTTTAAATGGGGCAAAACACTCATTATAAACTGGTTGGTTCGAGCCCTTAATGCTGATTGGCTGACAGCCGGGGTATATATGTCATATAAGGGGTTGGCAACATGGTCATGGTAAGCCCTAGTTACTGTGGTAAGCCCTAGTTACGGCGGCAAACAGTTTTTGACCGCACCCGTTGTTTACGCTTTTGCTCTCCGATTGCCTTGTTTTCTGGACTTCATAACCATAAGAGAACAAGGGGCTTATGTTATTTCAATCTCAGTATCGTTAGAAAAAACATTTATTTTTTACTGATCTAATTACGTTGTTAACCCGTTTATAATAGCAATAAGGCACCTCAGGGGTTTGTGGTATATGGCCAATATACCACGGTTAAGGGCTGTATCCAGGTACTCCGCGTTGTGTCACGGTTCAGAACAGCCCTTAGCCGTGGTATATTGGCTATATTTACATTTAAATACTTGGATGGCTCACAACTTCCTCCAGCTAAATAACGACAGCACTGAGGTACTTATTGTTGGAGCACAGAGAGAGAATCTGGCCGCATATTTTAATTCCAGGGCAATAAAGATAAAACAACAGGTAAAAAAAACTAGGTGTTATTTTAGATTCTGAACTCAATTTAGAATCACACATTAGGAATGTTACTAAAATATTGCCAAGGTGCGTCGTTTCTCTCTCAGGCTGATACAGAGAGACTTCATACATATGCTTTTATTACAAGCAGGCTTGACTACTGGTAATGCACTCCTGTCTGGGTCTACCCAAGAAAGCCATTGGCTCAACTGCAAAACACCCAGAATGCTGCAGCAAGGGTACTGACCAAGACCAGACGGAGAGCACACATTACACCAGGTTTTAAAGGTCTCTGCACCGGCTTGCCTGGAGTTTTTAGAATTCATTTACAGATTCTTCCTATTGTTTTTAAATCAAATCCACGATTGTGCACCCCATTTTTTGTTTAAAACATGTCAGATATGCTTTTGAGTTATGTACCTCAGTAGATCCCTTAGGTCCTCTGGCCTTTTAACTATCCCAAAGCCTAGGACCAAGAGGCATGGAGAGGCAGCCTTTAGTTACTATGCCTCCCAGCCTCTGGAATAGCCTGCCAGAGAACCTGAGGGCGGGGGGGGGGGGGGGGGGGGGGTAGCGGGGGGGGGGGGGGGGGGGGGGGGGGGGGGGGGGGGGGGGGGGGGGGGGGGGGCCGTCGTAACCGGAGTGTGGACATATTGAAAAAAGAGACCATAAAACCCATAATTTTAGCTGTGCTTTATCCTGTCACGTCTACTCCTGCTCCTCCCCCTCCGGCGTTCGACGTCGCCGGTCTACTAACCACCGGCCGTGGTTACCCATCATTACGCAACACCTGCACCTCATCATCAGGCACACACCTGGACTCTGTCACCTTCCTGATTACTCCCCATATATATATATATATATAGCGCTCTGTTGATATTTCCCATCAGGCGTTATTGACTCTGTTTCCGTGTCCCGACGGTACTCCTGTTTCTGTGTTGTTTATTGATCGTGTTCTATTCAACTCTCCAACTGCACCTGCTTCCTCAGGGTGCTTTTTTAGTCGTTCAGTTTGTCAATATTTTTTTACTTGTGTTTGTTGTGTAGTAAATATTTCAGCTTTTATTTTCATTGTTTTTTTTTATTAGTTTTGTCCTGTAAAAATATTCCATGTCTGAAATGTGCTGTATAAATAAAGTTTGCTTTGATTTGATACCACACCCCCTCGGGCCTTATTGCTTAAATATAGCACAAATTAAAATTAACATTTGTCTCCAACAACAGTATTATAATGTTTTTATTTGCACGCTTAGATTCTAATGTACAGTATGTGTTAGAATACAGTCTGAATGTTGCAATGTTTCTCTGAGACAAAAAGTGTTTGAGGTTCTCTACTGCCATCTACTGGAATATAATCATATGGAGAATGACTAAGATGCACATGTAACAGGAAAACAAGTGTGCATGCATGTGTGAGCCTGTGCATGTGTGTGTGTACTTGTGCGTGTGTGTGTATGCTCAGTCAGCTGGTCGTCCTCTAGGGTCAGTGAGCTGTATGTCTGTCTAATAATTAAACTCAAAGTACCAAAATAACATTCTCGACTAGAGGTACACAAAGTGAAATGAAAGAGGGAGGGGGTAAGACAGGCCAAACATAGTCATAATGCTACGTATATAACGGTATATTTGACACAAACTATAACGGGTCTACGATATAACGGGTAAGATTTGACTACAATAAGTCATGCACACGCGCGCCCTCTACTGTAATAACGGTAAATATGAAAAACTTCACAATTATTCATAAGGTCTCACTGTATATACCGGTATATTTTACTCCTCAAATACGTCATACGTCTATGTATATAATGTAATATTGCTACATCAAATCATCCAGGTCTACTGTACTATAACGGTAATATTGACTACATCAATACGTATAAGGTTACTGTATAAACGGGTAATATTTGATCAATACTTAATAAGGGTACTGTATATACGGTTAATATGAACCTTCATTCAATACGTCATAAGGTCTAAGTATATAAAAGGTAATATTTGACACCCCAATACTTCATAAGGGCTACTGTATAAACGGGGGAAAATTTGGGCTACATAAAACGTATAAGGTTATGTTTTAAACGGTTAAAAATTTGACTTCCCAAACTTTATAAGGTTTACTGTAATAAGGACCCTTTTTTACTCAAAACTTCATAAGGGGCTATGTATATAAGGAAAAATTTTAAATTTAATACTTCAAAGGTTTTTCGTAATAACGGTAATATTTGGGCCCCTTTAATACTTCATAAGGTTTTACGTAATAACGATAAT